>KQ435690.1:393264-411370 GCA_001276565.1 Melipona quadrifasciata | reverse complement strand
AGGGGGCGAAGAGAAGAGGGCTCAGACAGAATGAAAGGGCGAGAGAAAACGAAGCAACGTCCACCGCCTTCATCGAGATTTAACGCCGGCATTTACATTTAGAAGAGCTTGTCGAGGTGTTGTTTGCTAATCGAATCCGGAAAATGGTGCTCGCTAGCCGTAAGATTCGTTCTGAACGTTGTAAATACGTCCGATCGGCAGCCCGATGTTCCGTCCGTCGTCGAGCTTAACAAAACCACCGTCTGCCAACCCGGTTAGACCTCTTTCCCAAGTTCCATCCGCTTCGAGATCATTTCGAGGTCCCCGTCTTGCTAATAAATTCCCTCCTTCGTAAAATCCTTCCCTTCGAATCGTGTTCTTCAATGACGACTTGCTAGACTATGCGTGTAAGATGAGAGAAATATTTATGAAAATAAAATTAAAGAATGCAAGCAACGAACAAAATTTAGTATATTATGACTATAAAAAATACTGAGAAACATTTTTAAACAGTCGCGTACATGAGATCAGTTGATGTTTTCATTCTTGTTCGGAGAGCGAGGAAAAATTTGAAAAACAAACTTATTCTTTAGAAAATTATTGGAGAAGTCATTTAACGCAGTGTTGGTTAGTGCCATTAATTTTTTAATGCCAGTATCGAATGAAATTCATTCAACAGAGATAGAACTGGTACCTATAGTTTGAAAAGTTATAATTATTCGTCGCAAATTGCGAAATACAATTAAAAGTCGAGGAATAAATTTTGGGATGCGACACTTCAGCAGTTAGAAATAACCGGAAGAAAGATCTTAAGCCGTTAGATTCGTGAATTGACATTGTGCGAACACGTTCGAACGACAGCTCGATGCTCCGTCCTTTCGGCGAGCTTAACAAAACCACACCGTCTGCCACCCGGCTAGACCGTCTCCTGGTTTCTCGCTCCGTGCAGCTCCGTTGTTCGTCCTTTTTCGTTCGAATAATGGAGAAACATTTCAGAGATTGGCTATGCCCTCGTTCCCTCGGAAGGTTCGTTAAAAGTCCCCTGATTTCCCTCCTTTTCTTTTTTCGTTCGATATTCACGGGAACGGGGATCGGAGTCGCGAGACTCTTCGAGTCTGGTTGGCTCAAAGCGATCGCGATAAAGGGACAGAAGCTGTTGGAGGAAACGGTCGATAGAGGAACGGAATTTTTCTTTCCTTTCCACGCGATTTGTTTGCCATGGTGTTCGATGGATTGTTCGGTGGTCTGAGGTACGAGTGTAGTTGCAGTGAGTGGCTTTGAAAGGAGCAGTGATTCGAATCCCTTTGTCGTACCCTTATTGTCAATTTTAACCGTTCTGCTAACATTCTCGGAAACTTTCTGTTTTGAAAATTCACTAGTTGTTGGCATTTTGCAGTGAAATTTGGTCGATCGGTCAAAAATTTAGTAATGTTAAATGATGACGACTTTATCTGGAAATTAAACATTTTATTCATAAAATTATTTTTTATTGTGCTAATATTACTATAGTATTAATACTAATGCGAAAATTAATTAAGATCAAAGTAATTGTACTTAAATATCAAAGTTGATTGCATTAATCATGTATAATCAGACAATTACATATACACACAGTTATTAATTATCTATTATATTTATAAATCGAAATTATAATAATAGCATTCTTGTTTTTCAAAAAGAAAAAAGAAAAAATAATGTAGGAAAAAATGTATTCTTATTTTTTCCAAAAAATAATATTATTTACTATATAAGTATACACTAGTTTTTGTAATAGTGTGTACGTTTGTTATAACCAAACTCCCACTTTAAATTTCATTACTTGTGAATAAATTTACTTATCAAATATGCGCATACATTGGCTAGAAAGTGTATAAACCTATGAAATTCATCACAACGATAATGCCGTGTGACACGGTTCGGTTACTCTCATTTTTAAATTTTCTTAAATATCCAAGACACGTAGAATCCTAATTTTTTATTCAAAGAATACACAAATACGAATATTTAGGAATATAGATCAAGGATGGTCGAATTTGTAATTCACTTGCATGTCACTGGTCATACTGTTTTAATAATTACTTCGACAGATTTCTTTTCAATCGATCAGGGGCTCACTGAATTTTAAGAACCCGTGTTAGATTTTTACTTTATTATTCTACATAAATGTTCACAACATGTGTTAGTGAAACACTTTAAATTCTGTTTCAAAGATTCTAGCGATAACTTCAATTTGAAAAAAAGAAAAACACTAAAGTATAGTAATAAACGACATAGAAAAGAAGCACTCAACGATAAAAGACGATGAACTAACTCTTGTTATTTTCTGTTTCAACTTCTAGCCGGCAACAATAATCCGTACTCCGAGAAGGAGCAAGTCTTCGACCCGGCGATCGTCGCCACCAAAATACGTTTCATCCCTTACACCTCGCACATGAGGATGGTGTGCATACGAGTGGAGCTCTACGGTTGTCCATGGATCGGTGAGTGAAATTCATCACAATTACTTTCGCCTATGGTTGCTTAATTCGCGACGACGTATGCATGCACGGCGAAATGTTGAAAAGAACGACGCGACGTCGAGCATTTTTATCAGACTTTCCATTTTATCGGTTCGACGAAAGGAACTTCTTAGTGGTTGGAAACGTGGTTGCACGACCGTATTTCCTGCGTCCTGCCACCGTCGATTTTCATGCCTCAAAAATCTAATACTATTCTCTGGCCGTCGTTTCCGGCTTACCATAATTCCGGTTCCCTTTTCCATTGTGGTAAACGCAATAAATAGTCGCATGAAAAACTCGCTTTGAATGGAGAAGTGGGTTACCCGATTTTTACCTATAAAACTACTTTCAACGGTCGCGATAGAAGTGAAATACACTTCCTCTCTCGTATTCGGTTGGATTAGCGCAAAGCCGATACCTGTAAGTAAATTTTATGGATGTTTGCGCCAAAAGTGTATGAACGTGCGAGATACGCGTTACACGTAAAAACGGTCTATAGATCGTAATAAGGGTTCGTCAAAAAAATTCGAATTTTAAAACAAATGTTTGCCCGCACGTGAAATGTTAAAACATTGGAATCGTATGCAAACAGATAGAAATTTGGATAGGGGAGAGTGTCAATGATCCCACAATATGTAAATATAAATACAGTACACTTTTTCAAATTGAAATCAAATTTTCTTCTCCAGATTACATTTTTATCTAGAAATCACGAATCTCGTTCAAAACCATAGATTGTATTAACTAAAACCATCTCCGTGTAACCCAAAACTACTCCCTATAGAATTTAATAGAAGGATAATTGAATTTTCCTCCAGATTTCATTTCTTCGGCGATGTTCACGGATGAAACATAAATTTCCACGAAACTCCAGTTTCATTTCAAATTTAGAGGACTGTATTAAAATTTACGATCTCGGTTGAAGAGATCTAATCTAACTCTTTACGAAACTCAAAGTTTTAATAAAATCAAAGAAAAATTACAAGTGAAAGCTATAATTAAATATTAAAAAATTACTGAAAATTGCTAATATTAAAAATTACTAAAATTACTAAGATATTAAAAAATTACTAAAATAAAGGAAAAGCGTAATATTCACACTGTATAATATTAAAAATGAAGGAAAAACATAAATTGCACATTCTACGTACAAGTCTCAAGTCCAAAAGACTATTAACCAAAATTCACGATCTCAATCGAAAAACACAGGTTAGATCAGACTTCGAAGTGATTCACGAAACTTTTCCAATTTTAATCATTATGACCGTTCCGCGTATCGTTGCGTCGTATCGATATTGCTCGTAATTGCCCGACGTTGTAAGAAATATTTACACCGGCGACGGTTTATTCTCCATTATCGAATTGCTCGTTCTCCGAAGCCGCGCTCGTATCGGGGAGAGAAGCGCATTCGCGCGGTTGAACTATGGGATGGCGTCCGTTTAAAAAAAGGTTGCGCGAATTATCAAGCGAACGATATTTTCATTGGGGCGTCGTTACCGGTGAAAAACAGCCTGGTTGTAAACGAGTACCTGCGTGTATTGAATTTCGGTTGCTGGCTCTGGTGGCTGTGCAATTACTGTACAGCAAGAACGAAAATATTTCTCCATACGCCGGACGGTGATTGTAGTCGAAATTACTGCAATCGCGACGCGTACGGCCCCCCTATATAATTCTCCGCGTGTGCATGTGCGTGTGCGCTCTCGTTCTAAAAAATTTTGGAGCATTCCAAAGGAATTAATTACTTTTTAAATATTGTTATTCGCGAACGTGCGGAACGTGTTCTGTCATTTGTATTATAGTATATTCGGCCTAGATACAAGTTAGATATAAATTCGTACAAATTTGCACTAAAGATTTTAAGATTAGTTCATATTAACTGTACTATATAGAGTATATATTACCAATACTTTATTTTACAAATTTAGCGAAGTTTCGTAAATGTAATGATATAACTATATTGCGCAGCATGTACGTAGAAGGTAAAGTTAAATTGATCGATTAGTAACGACGAAAATATCCGGAAAAAAAGACCCTACGGAGTTGATATTTAATTACTATTATATATTAATCGGATTATGTGGGGTTTGAGAAAAGACTACGTTTAATTAAATTTAATTTAATTGAATTCAAGCTACGATAAATTTCAAATAAAATAATCGGGTGGATTATGCGTCTACGATGCTCCAAACATTATACAAGAAAATACCAAAAGGTCAATACTGTCAAGCTTTTTATCTTACTTCTTCTTTCGAGGAATAAATTCGGCATTCGTCGTTATGGCGCGACGGTGTGCATTAAAACTGCATTTGGTTATTTCACGGGCGAAAGAGTGGAAACTTGTACCGCTTCTTCCCTCGCTGGTGTCTGTCAGTTTCCGCCGCGTCGAAGGTGAAAGCTCGCGAATAAAAATCATTTCTCTGTATTTCTGTCGTCGCGGTCGAACGCCGCCCGTTCCTCCAAACGTCAATCCCGAACGCGTTGATAAGGACGTGCGCGGATTAAATTGCACGGCTCCTCGCGTAAACTCTTAAATAAAAGCTTTTTAACTGAACGATGGCTCGGCGAAACGGCTTTAAATTTAAATCCGGGCGTTTAAGCAGTGAGACATTTCGAAGCTTCAGCCCGCTTCAGAGTCAAGCGGAAACTTATAAATTTATCTTGACGTCTGTTTCTTTCAATTAGACGTGCGCTTAAGACCGACTTCGACCGAAGTAGATCGATTTATTTCCCGCCGCGATTTATCGGGCCAAAATTATATTTCATTTCTCTTTACTTGCTTCTATATTTGTGATCGTAATTGAATTGTTGTCGCTTCAATTTGTAACTGGGAAACACGTGAATTCTAAAGCATATGATTTTATTTCTACTTCGGTCAAAATAAAAATTGATTCTATCAAGTATCTGCGTCGTTGGCAACTGTAAAAATAAAATACTTAAAGTGATTCGTGATTCCAACTAATATCACATATTTCGAAACGTGATTTTACATAACTGAGTCACATAATTTATTATGATGGGGCTGTAGAAATTACCGTCGGACTCTGAAAAGATTCTGTATTCTTAAGAAGAAATTCAAATTCTGCGTTAAAAAATTCGGAATCCAGCGTTTAAGAATCGAGAGAGAAACCCCGCAAAGTTTGCCCTCTGTTTCTGTGAAACATCCAACAAGACGTAAAAATCTACGTAACCTTCGTCCTTCAATTATTCACGAGAGAATCACGTCGAAACGTTATAAGCAAACACAGCGCGCTTGCACGGCGGTTTTAAAAGTTTCCGCGGTGGCGGCCCGTCTCTCGTGGACGTGCGCTTTATCCAGCAACCGCGCGCAATCTTATCACGTATCATACCGGAATAAAATGTCTGTCTCATCGCCGCGATGATGCATAGTTCACGAGCGTGTATGCCACTGTTGCTCCGCTGTGTATCCTATATCTCTTTTCTTCCGTTTGGTTGCAGAGGGTCTGGTGTCGTATTCCATGCCCCAAGGAATCAAGCGGGGCTCGGAGGTTGACCTATCCGACAGGACGTACGACGGCCGGGAAGAAGCAGGCTACCTCTCCGGGGGACTCGGTCAACTTGTCGACGGGCAAAAGGGTCCTGACAACTTCAGATTGGACGTCAGTGGTAACGGGAAAGGTGAGCTGTCTCGTGTTGCAACGAGATTAACGCTAGGAGTTTGATCGTGTCCAGATTAGCCTGATAGAACCGTCTTGCCGCGTTTCGTGCGCTCGCGAGCTACCGGCTCGTTTGTTACGTCGTTTCTTCTTTCTATCATTCGCAACTCTTTCTTCCTCGCTTTCTCTTTTCTTATTCTTTCCTTCCTTCTGGTTTCTTTGGCGCGAAAGGATCGTTGCTGAGATATGGGCGTTTGAATTCAGGGTTTGGAGCTAATAAGGAGCGAAGAGAATGGGGGAACGGTGCGCGCGGTGGAAAGAAAACAGGATCGTTTAAGTTAACTAGCTTGGGCTGGTGTTATTTGGCTCTCTCTCCCCGGGTATTAACAATTCCACCCCGGGCTGTTTTCTCGAGTGTTATTAAATCTCAATTGTAAATTCGCTGTTTCGTTTCGACGGTGGAATTAAATTTGCCCGGGTGTTATCGAACTGCATACATATTACAACAGCCGGGTGTTTCTTCAACTGCGGTGGAACGCATCGATGATAAAGAAACTACGCAGAGAAGCGAGTTGCTTTCCTTGTTGCTGTAAGAACAGTGCATCGAACGTCTCATCTATTAGGCAAATTCAATTGATGCAAATGTCAACCAAATTTCGATGCAATTTCAAAATATTCCACACAACGCAGCTAATAAAATGGCGTTTGCATATTTTTCGAAGAAACTGCATATTATCTTTTCTAACATGCAACTGTGCCACGTAATTCGCACAGTCTAACGTCTCGGCGCGAACGAACTTTTCCACGCGCCGATTTCAGGTGTGTGGACCGGTCCAGACAGCGATAAGAGAGTTTGAGAAAGGCCGCTGGAACCGGTGTTCCGCGCCGTACTCGAATCTGTTCCAATTTACATTTATATTGAACCGCGGGCTAGACTGCGAGCCACACGGCTGTTTACCAGCTCCCAGGATACATTTGTGTCTTTCCATTTACGCCGTGGCCACGTACTTTCAGCTTCTTAAACTTTTAAACCCCGTCGAGACTGCGTGGCGCAGCTTCTCCCATCTCTCTTCCCTCCGTTTGAACGTTCGTCGCACTCGGAGCCTCTCTTGGCTCGTTTCACCCCACGGCAGCTGCAGCTGCATCCTGCGGATTCTATTTTCCGGGGAAAAAGAGAGGACCTTCCGTGGAAATATTTCTTCGGCCCGTTCGCCTCTGTTCTAATCCGGTCGTGGATTAGGCATCTAGCTGGAGGAGCCGCGTCGTTGTTTCGGTTCGTTGTCCCGTGAAACTCTTACTCTCGCATCCTCGTTAATAAGTTTCCTTGGTTCGCGCGGAAGAATGGCACCAGATGACGGGAGGCCAGATGAGGGCACGACGCGATCAGAATGTCAGCGGGAAACGGCTCGTCGTCGCTGGAGTGAGTAATTAGGTCATTAGGTAATAACTTTCAGATTGCAATTTAGCGAGCGCCAAGGCGGGAACAGGCACCATTGCCGATTTCAATATCGCCGGGATCGGAGTCTGGTGGTGTTTCGCCAAGTTTCCCCCTTTGCTTCGGCGTCACTTTGGTCGCGCCGCCTTGTTAATAAATTTCCTTCCTAAATTATTCCCTCCGCGAGCCGTATTTGTTAAACGGCGACTTGTTACTCCGCGATCTGGTAAATATTAAATTCGTGCACATCGGAACGTCGCAGTCAAATTTGAGTCGCGTGTTTCTTCAAAACATCTCAGACTTTATCAGACTATTTTCTAACGATTGTTTCATTTCGATATTCCTTGTAAGAATTTTTCTTAGTCAATCTAAGAATTGAAAACCCGTGGAATCTTCTACGTATTATATTGCAATTTCTTTATTTGTAAATTCCTTCAAAAAATTGTGGAATGAAGAATATTTTTCTGTAAAATAATCATCGCGACCGAAGAATTGAATTAAATTAAAATTCACGCGTTTACAAACAGAAATCTGTGGACGAAATACTTGAAAGGAATACTAAAAATGGAATTACACTGTCCAATCGTCCAATATTTCGCGAGAATCGACAATTTTTAAATATTCGAGAATTTTATTCCAAAGCCGAATGAGAAAATCTCAGTAATAGAAAGTCGATCAACAGTATGGAAGGTGAGGCGCGACTCGTCGCGTTCTTTCCCTGTGGTCGCCATTCAGAACTCCCGATGGAGAAGATTTCACGTGGCGGCAACCTTCGGCTGTTCCTCGTTTATCTCGTTTACAAAATTTCTCTTTGGAAATCGCTACACGCTCGACTCGAGCACAGTTTCCTGGTGGTTTAAGTGAGAAAATCATCAAGCAGAGTTCGCTGTGTGGTGTGCATTCGTGGGCTCGGTGGTTATCTTGCGACCCTTCTGAATGTTCAGAATTGATGGTAGATAGCGGTCGAAAACGACGACAGGAAACTGGAAACTATTTACCCGAGGGACGATATTAAGGATGGGGTTTATACGACGGTGGATAGATCATCGCGATATAACAGCGGCGCGTCGGTCGTGAACATTGTCGATCGAGAGGGGAAAGCAGACAGCAAACAAAAAATTCGAGTGCATAGAATGTTCGATTGATACGAATTAGTTGGAATCCAGACGGAACGAGCGAAATTTTTCAACTTTTAATAAGCTTCTACGGATCGAAGTAGGACGTCTGGTGGAACAGCTCGACTGTTCGAGCCCGAAATCAACACCACGCTCGTGATGTTACGTTTCACAGGAGATAAAAGAGGTTTATGATGCCAAACTTTCATCATGTTGTAATACATTCGCATAGAAAACGAAAAAAATTGATACGTGCAAGAGTACATATTCATAAAATTAACGACATTTTAAGCTGTTCAAACTTTGTGAAACAAAATCATACAACAATCTAGTTGACCTCGTTTTACCAACCTTCAGTTCTTTTTTTCCAAAGATGTTTTTACATCGTGCAGCAGATGGAGAAGCAGGGGATATCTTCGTCGTCGAGAACTGTAGAAATTTAAACGCCTCTAAAATCATTGAAAAAATTTGTTTATAACTAGATCTTTCGACGATTTTGAAGATCGAAGTCTCCCCTTTGCAATGACTCTTTAAAACTTGCAGTACGATTTTCTTTCGCCATTTTATTGAACATCAGAGAACGACAAAAATCCTAGAAGAAATCCTAACCATTTAATTCTAATGTTTGAACGTCAATAAAATGGCGAGAGACAAAATCGTATAATACTGCAAGTTTTGAAGCCTCCGTAACGATATTTGTGTCACAGTGTTTCTTACTTTTGGATTGATAAATTTTAATTTCTCAAGTAAAACTCGGAGAAACATATTATGGAAGGAATCTTAACGTCTTTTTGTTAACGTAGTGTTTCGTATGCTGTAACTAAGAATTTTTAATTTCACGAGGGAAAAATTGAAACGCAAGTAAGAGAAACAATTTGGAGAGAATCTTGATACCTCGTTGCATTAAGTGTGTAACGATATATCTGCTAATGTAGCGTTACGTTTCGTGCATTGTAATTGGGAATTTTTAATTTCACCAGGGAAAAATTAAAACGTAAATAAGAGGAACAATTATGGGAGAGAATCTTGGTAATTTTTAATTCCACGAGATTTTAGATTCTGCTATTTCGCGGGACAGAGATTCAGAACCTCTTTCAAATTTTGTAAAATAATAAGATGTAAGGATATGTAAAAATAGTATACGCCATGTGGCAACAGTTATTTTACGAAATTTATAAAACATAAACGATAAGCTTCGTCAGCATTTGTGTCGTAAATTCTTGAATCGTCACATCATATTGTGTCCACACGTAGTTCAAATAAAGAAAGGATTACAGCAAGATCCATGGTGCTTCTAATTACGACGTGATTTATAAGAAACTTGCCTTTCCCTCCCCTCTTTTCTGTTGTTCGTAATAAACTTCTCGAGCAGTTTTCATTCCGGCAAATTCACATGGAATTCGTAAAATCGCGCGCTGACGAAAGTTCGACGGGGAAACCGCAGCCAGCGTCCGGTTAAAGGCCGGAAATTCGAAACGAACCGCGAAAAGTAAGAGAGAAACCGGGTTCGGAAAAACGCGTAACTCGCGGTCGCGGCTGGCTTTAGGGTTATTGCAGTCTATTTTCAATCTGCGCGCGCCTCCCTCCGCCCCCATAGAAGGACCGCGGTGTGTGTTCGTGCGCGAATACTCGAAAATCGTGGTGTCTGAGCGTCGAGAATCCGTGCAATAACTGCCGTTGCGGCTCCGTGCCGCGAAACTCTTCCATTTCCCGAAACTGTATTTCGTTACACTTACGGCGCGCGTATCCACCGACACACATTTTTAAAATAAAGCCGCCGGATCTGTACGTATAAATCTGAAAAATACGTCCTTCTCAACCGGGAACCAGGACACCGAAAGTTCACTCGAATCGTAATTAAAACACGAGTATGCTTCAATCTTTTTTACGCTGTTTTTGAAACTAGTGTCAAATAATCTCTCCGCGTGCCACGGGTAATAACTATTCGACCAATTCTTCTTTTCATATAAATGTCCGAGATGATATTTCGTCGGTGCTCTTTCTCAGTTGTTCCTCCATTACATTGGAAATTCATCATGATAAATCTAAACTCACATTCACTTGTGACTTGTATAATTCAAGATTTCCAAAGGGTTGTCAACTCTCAATAAAAATTTGAAATTATGTGTTCAGCCCGCTGAGTATAATGTTCAAATAATTTTATAACCAGTAATAAAGTGGTTGGTTTATTTAGTAGAAGTTTAAAGAAGATAATATATATATTAAATATATTAAAAGATGAATGCATTCGTAATTTGTCATTCAATATTAAATTTTTGGACTTTGGGAATTTTAAGCCAAGTAAATCTGGTTTGAAGATTCTAATTTGAGAAAAGAAACTTTATTTCCACTGAGTATATTTATTTAATTGAGTAATCTTATTTAATAGTAAGTAATATAGAGAGTATAGAATATAACTATATATTTATTTAATTGAGTGATCTTATTTAATAGTAAGTAATATAGATAATATAGAACATGAGACTATAGTGAGTTATATTTATTTAATTGAGTTATTTTATTTAATAGTAAGTAATATAGATAGTATAGAATATAACTACAGTCAGAAATAAATCTAGAATAGAGCAATGTCATAATAGCTTTAACTAATGTAAAAGTTGTTCCACGAGATGCTAAGATTTTGCAAAATTATGGAATCCGCGTTTGATTAATTCTTTGTCACTTTGAGATTTGATAGATTTCTGCCACAATAGAATTAAAACATGCAAAATAAAAATTTGAAAATTTTCACGAAATAGTCATTGTCTCTGTTCCAGATATCATTCGTGTAAATACTAATGCAAAGGTAATATAATAGATTTACATCGTAATTACATTGTAATCCTTCTGGAAGGATGATGAGGATATTTGAGATAATATTTCGTCGGCGCTTTCAACGGGGGGATCGATATTGGTTCGACTAACAAAGATAATTCCTGGAAATTAGCAGCAATGGTAAACCAGGGAATATGAATTAGCGGGATCGTTGGCCAGTTACGTTGCCTGTTTCTGAAACTCGAGAACCGGCTAGTCGGTTTTTCGAGTCACAAAGGTTGATTGTTAATCGGTGGCCAGAAGCTGGTCGTGGTAACGGAGTCGGGAGAAAGAGAGGAGAAAAATTGGAAAAGCGATGAAGACAAGAACGAGGCTTTCGTGCGAGGCGTTCTAGTGGACTCGTTAGTAAAGCTTAGACGGACTTTATAATACTTTAGGGACGTGTTTTACAAGTCTTTCTAGTTTCTCCTTTTTATCGGACGCGCGTGTCGATTTGGAAATATATTTCGTGCAAGATAGTTTTATAACATACTTTCCTTGATTGAGCTATTTGTGTATAATCACGTCGATATCATTATTTGATGGTGAGATGCATTTATATGAAATTGAAAGGAGAAAAAAATGTATTTATGTGATACACGTAATGTGCAAAGATATATAAAATATCAAAAGTACAGTACTTTTGACAATTTTCTATCAAGATTCTATTCTTCAAATTATACTCTCAAAAAATTTAAGTTTGCATTAAAGAAATCGGCAGTCTAATTGTAACACGCGTAATAGAAATGTAAAAATGTATAAAAATCCACGGTTCAATCACCGTGTTTTTAAATATTTTATTCGATGCTGTAGCTAAAAGCGATGGAAAATTTGTTTGTGTAAATTTGCTATTAACGTTTCTCTAAACACGATGCAATACGAAAGACTCATTTGCCAGGTGTAATAGATTCACGGGACTGTATCGATGAAATTGATGCACGCAGTAAAATGTTCTTAGACAGAGTGAAACACGGAACGATGTTTAGCAATTAGAAGCGGTCGAGAAAGGGTGGGACAGGAGGGTGGAGTTCGTTTCGTCCTGAATCCGTTAATGGACTTGTCAGTAACATATAGGGACGGGAAAGAATGGGTTGATCGGATTGCCGGACCGAGGATTCGAATCGAGATTTTTCATTTGTAGACCGATTGCACTTGCAATTGTGCTATCTCCTCTGTCGACGAACACCCTGCTGCCAATCTAAAAAAAATTTTTTTGAATTTACATTTTGAATCACGAATCCACCGCCGTCCCCTTCGAATAATCCGATCCTTTGCTCGCTCGGCTATCGGAAAAAGATCAAATTTTATTTGCCTCCATTTTCTCGTTTACTCTCGTTACCAGGTGATATTTACAACGATTTAAACGCGGAACGTTTACACCGTCAAAGCGTCTCGTATTTACTTAACTGCTAATCAAAATGCAATGAATGAGAAAAGTTTACAGTGCGACAAAGAGTGCGAGATTTTACTCGCGTATTTTAGGAAAGATCACCTGAAATGCTCTTTGCATTGCTATGCCTGCGCGATGAATTTTATAACGCGACAAAGAGCATTCAATTTTAGGAAGAATCGCCCGAATTTCGAAGAATACACCGATGTAAAAATTTCTAGAAAAATACTATACATGGAAAATGGAAAGGGAGGAAAAAGAGAAAAAAGATATGAAGCAAAGCGACAAATTCTTACGGGGGAGCAACTGCGACAAATTCTTACGGGGGAGCAACTGCGACGTTTCGCGTTAAAATTCGCCGGCGAAGACCGCAGGATTCAATGCAGTCGCAGATTGCACGAAACGCCTACTGTTTCGCATTCAGCTGGCGATTAATTGAGGCAACATTCAAAGACCAGCTGTCGTTCCGTTTAAAATAGGTTTTCAGCTGGGGACAGGCTGGTGGCCAAGGGGGGCTGGGGAGGGGTCGGAGAGGACATCGTGCGATTTGCAACAAATGCGTTCACGTTGAAACAATTTGTTCGT
Organism: Melipona quadrifasciata; assembly: GCA_001276565.1. Classification (NCBI taxonomy): domain Eukaryota; kingdom Metazoa; phylum Arthropoda; class Insecta; order Hymenoptera; family Apidae; genus Melipona; species Melipona quadrifasciata. Next base: position 397,940 of record KQ435690.1, on the reverse strand, counting down.
TTGATAGGAGCCGGGCGCGCGGGGGCCGACAAATTTCGCGTCACGCGCGACTCGCGGATTATTTATGTTACAGATTTTATTGTCTCGTTTATCGGTACGCGGTGTCGATGGGGTAATCGGATCCAAACGACGTAACGTGTCATTTTTCGGACTCGCCGGTGGAAATATTCTCGCTGTGCTCGCGCTCATGTTAGAAAATATAGAAAAAAGAGAGGGAGAGAGAGAGAGGAAGAACACCAGGAGGAAATCGGTACATTTGTATCGACGAACTGGGACTGAAAAAACAGTGGACCGTTCGATTGTGCTGCAGCCGATCGCGGACGTTGTTAAACTCGAATTAGTCGGCCGGATTCGATTTTTATCGGACGCCGCTGTCCTCGGTTGTCGAACGATGCGCGCTTCTTGATACGCTGATTCGCTGCGATTGTTGAAGGATCGATGAAAAGACATTTCGTGTAACGTTTTTGTTACGATACGTTGTAGCGGCGGAAGTGTAACGAGGCTGGATTAAAACCTGACAGACCGATGTTCACGTTTTTTCTTTTCCTCTTTTTTTCATCCTCTGTACTCGAATGTTTTAACTCTTTCGGCGCCGAACGACGAAAATGACAAAGTGAAAACGACGATGCTGCGCATTGTCGAATTATTATTTACTTGTCTTTTGAAATATGGTCTTCAAATTTTGTAATTACATCGGTTCCCGCCTAAGTTAACATTCTGTGAAATGTTTGTATCGAATGCGATTCTGTAAAGGTGATATTTTACAGAAATACCACTCGCATTGTATTGTGCGAGATATCAATTCCAAGAATTGATAGAGATAGCGACGAAAGCTTAAATGAAGGAAAGAGGGAGAGACTACTGTATACTTCATATCGAATTATTCACATCGTATTAATTTTGCTCGGGACTGCAGTAGGACGTCGTGTGTCTGAACACGTCGGAGGACAAGAGATTGAAGGGTTTAAGGTATTGAGGTAGTTGAGAGAGAGAGAGAGAAGGAAGGTTGCGTTTAATGCGTTTATAGGATGCGTTTCGTCTCGGAGTCACTGCCTAGACTCATCCAGTGGGGCTGATGGCAGCGACTCCTTACCCCAGACGCTTGTTGTTGCAACTACTCGCTAGGTTGGCCCGATTCACCCATCCTAGCGGGGTTCCACACATTGCTTTGCTTAACGTCGGAGATCGGCAGGAACTCGACGCTAGGCGCACAACAGCCACTTGCGGCTTGTGCTAGTCAGTGTTTGAAACTCGTAGTTGAGGAATCCTAGGCCGCTACAAGTTAATAATATTCAACATTAATTGGTTCGCATGAACACGATTTTACTTCTGCCGTCAGTGTAATATGCCCAATGTCGCACGTTATTTCCGCAGTAACGAATTTTTCTTTGACTTTCTGTTCAAGGATACGAATGGGTAGGCTGGAGAAACGACACGCCAAGCATGCTCGGCCGTCCCGTTGAAATAACCTTCGAATTCGACTATTCGAGGAATTTCACTGCCATACACCTGCACATGAACAATTACTTCACCAAAGATGTGCAGGTACGTTGAACATTCCAACACCATTTCGAACCTACGTACGGGGAAATGTTTTCTCGGGCAGATATATATATATACATATCTACGTATTTTCTTGCGCGCGTTGTACCTGGGAATTCAGTTCGAGGATCGCGCGCGAAGCAGACGATATTCAATCGCGCTTCCTCAGATTATTCCGATTAATATTCCAATATTAATATTCCCTTCCGCGCTGTGATCGATGTTTGCTCAATCTGTACAAACTCGCAACCGAGAATTCATGAATTCGTTATGATTCATTAAAGTTCGCGGATGACTGGCTAATGAGCGAGAAAGACGTGGAAATCGCCTTCGGAGCGTTTCCCTTTTCCGAACGAGCGCGCGTTATCTTAACGAACCGCGGCAAGCTTCGTCGAAGAATTTCCCGGTGCGTTCTCTTAAAACGCGAGCGGAAACTTGGAGCGACGTCGCTCGTTGTTAAACTCGCGAGATCCCATCTCGATTATTCGTTCTCTCGAAATCTGCGCGGTAGAAACGCGGTTCGGTTCGTCGCGTTTCTACGATAAATTCACCGGTCTGTAAAAAAGGCATTTTATTTACCGACTTCTCCGCGAGTCGACGAATGAAATTTCTCGTCCGATCGGGCCGGTTACGGAGGACGAGATCGTGGTTTCTTTTTTTTTGTACGCGAGAGAACGATATTGCCCTCTCGGTCAAATGTTATTTCGTTTCGTGCACTCACGCGATATGCGCGTAGCGAGTGATGTCGAAAGTAGAAGATAAAGAAAGGAAAGGAGAAGACGGAGGAGGAATGAAAAGAAGGAGAAGCATTTCCATTACGTAAAACGATAAGTTTTCCGTAAGTCTTCCGCGGTAGAAAACGGGTAATGGGCGTTGCTTAGAGAAAGGGTTATACGATCATACCTTTTGGCATTTACGTCGTATTGCATCTTTCATGTGGGCAGCATCTTACCACTGTTCAATTGTTAGGCTAACTTTAATGATTTCAAGAATATTTATCTAGAACTTGTTCTCCTTGTTTCCTTAATTCTAAAGAAAACAAAAAAAGAAATCATCCGTTTCAACACATTTTAAACAGTAATAGTCTGAATGGTATAGTATAGAGATTGCGCAAAATTATTATTTTACTTATACGTTGTAATTCTTTTTCGTTCACGCGCAAAAATGTAATATTAAAAAAGAGAGAAACAGAAGAGAAAAGGCAATGATGCATTTCCATCACGTTCGACGATTTCCTCGTTGTTTATTCGTCCGCCGATCGCTTCATCTTCGACCGTGTTGTCTCTACGCACACAAATACGCACGCACGATTTCTCCACAGGTCTTTTCCTACGCGAAGGTTTACCTTGGCGCCGGTGGAAACCAATTCAACGGCGAGCCTGTCCATTTCTCGTACATACCGGACCTGGTGTTGGAGCAGGCACGTGACGTTACCATAAAGCTTCACTCGCGCGCCGGCCGTTTCCTCAAGCTTCAGCTTTATTTCGCAGCGCGCTGGATCATGCTCAGCGAAGTAATCTTCGAATCAGGTAAGGGAAACACAAACAGATCACTCGATAAAAATCTATTTTTCGTCCCCTTTGATTCGTGAATTCGAGACACATGTGTGTATGTGTGTGTGTGTGTGTACTTTGGCGCGGGGAAAAAAACGAAGACGAAGGGATGAGAGGAAAAAATACAGAGAGACGTCGGTGTCTCTAGGAAGTTTAGGCGAGAGAGAGAGAGAGAGAGAGAGAGAGAGAAAAGGACACCGCGCGAATCGGGATACCGAGATATCGGGAACGAAATAACTTCACGCGGATTTCAAGGCTGCCAAGGAAACTTCTCCGCGAGTGGAAACCGCATCCGGTGCACGTTTCCGGGGCCGTCGTTCGCGAACTTTTGGATCAAGAAACGGATGAGTTCGGAAGTCCCTCGCTCTGTCTCTCGCTCGCTCGCGGAGCGACACCAGCTCGGTCGATTCGATTTCCAATCTTGGGTGACACGTTCGCGCGCCGTGACGATAGAATCGTTGGAAAAGATGAGGGATAATCAGGCAGCTGGGTGCAAACGACGATACGTCAGAACGTTCGCCCCTGATGGAACGATGAATTCCTGAACGCGGCTGACAGAGGACGAGTCGCCGATAGAATTCTTATTCGTGTTCGTTATCGGTGGAGTCTCTGCATGAACGTCGTGTTGCGAGTTGTCTGATTTATTTCCTGGTTTGTTTTCGAACGTTCGCGCGTTTTTGTATCTCGAACTGAGTCAAAGAGACGAAACCTAGATAGAAATTTCATATTTTATGTAAGTTTGCATATTATACGTCGAAGAAATTAAAGGTTCGTAACGACGATGTGAAAATTCACAAATGTCAAGCGCATTCTACATTTAGCTTCTCGCGGTCGAACATGATTATAGCGGCGATATTTGTGAATCCGTTTCCAATACCGAGTGTTGCGATCAAAGAGAATTACGAATGATTATTATGCTGTTTGTAGCCTCGCCGGAGGAATATGCCAACCGCAAAGGATTAAATTGGTAGCTCTAAATTGAATAGACTTCAAAAATATATTTCAATACGTTATGTACGAAATGCTACGTTTCGTAATTGGTACCAAGTAACTAAGAGACGCGAGTCTGTTTATTAAAATTTAACACTATACGTTTCATCGATTCTACTTTGCTCACGCAACTATACGTTCCAACAGAATGACTCGAAAGGCAAGAAACGACTTTTTGTCTGTGAGTCTCCAATGGGCATTTGCTCAATTTAAACAAAATTGATACAATTTTCTCGTCTAATTTTGTTTCATCTAATTCACAGTCTCGTCGAGAGATTAATAATATCAACAAATGTCACGGACTGATTGAAGTTCGACTCGTGTGCAGAGGAAACCAAATGAAAAATTAATATCCGATTGTGCTGTGCCAGTTGCATAACATATTCTATATTATATTTTATATTATATTGCGGGTCGATCTTGCGATTTAGTGAAGTAGGACAGAACTTAATATTCGTTCAAGACAACAATAGTTCGAAAAGCTGCAGAAATTATTCAAAAGCTCAATAAGTCAATCTGTCATTGATCCGCACGAGGCGGATGTACTGATAAAAAGAAAATATAAAAATATAATTGTTTTTTAATATTAAA
>KQ435690.1:381844-393159 GCA_001276565.1 Melipona quadrifasciata | reverse complement strand
AGATTATTCATATAGAAAAATATTAATTTATTAATATTATTAAAATATAATATATTATATAATATATAATATTAATAATATAGTATAATTAAAATATTAATTTTTACAATGCATTCGAAAATCATCGAAATCAGCAAGGCAAACCCTCATCTGTATGATTACCTACAATTTTATTTCGCGATGCAGGATACTTTTAGTTTTCAAATAACTAGCTTTCGATTGTAATCACATTTTTATTTCGTTAAACGTCTGATCATTTATCTATGGACGAGAATGTAGCTTCCAAAAAGAACGTACTTGGGTTGGCATAATAATACAAGCAGCAGCAACGCATTAAACGACGAAAACTGGATGATAAACGTCTCAAATTTATGTCAGAGGCGAGTCCGCATTCATCCTCAACGACACTCCATTCTAAACATTCGGAATTGCGCGGTCGTTTCGAGCGAGGAAAGAGAGAAAGAGAGAAAGCGCACGTTAATTCGAAAATATTGCCGCGGCTTATAAAACATTCAAAGGCGGTCTACTCCGGTTATTCCGGCAATGTTGTTCGGTCGTCTCGGAAGCATCAGCGACCGAGGGAAAAAAGAAAGGCGGAAATATCCGCGGCACGTTGCGCGAATCAGAGCACGTGGTCGCGAAACAGAGAGCGAAACTTGGATGGTTGCGGGGCGAAGCGCACGCCCTCGAGAACTTTCGTTTCCGTGGCGAACAGCGAAACCGTCGTTAATCATTCTCTTGGTGTTCTGCTCCCCGTTTCCGCGAAAGATAACTTTGATTGCTTATCCTCAAAGTGGTTGGAATTCCTGCGCATCCTCCTGTCCCACGCGACCCGTTTCCGTTCCTTCCACGCGAACGTGGCGCGAATCGTCCTATTTCATTTTTCGCCGCCTATCGTCTTTGATCTTCTCTGTAATTTCGGCTCGATCGATTTCACCGAAGTTCCAAATGAAAGTTTTGAAAGAAAGTTTTTTCATTGTACATTTACAGTTTTTCTTTTTTTAATATATTCGTCGGTGATTATAACGTATTTGTAGTTCGTACTTGTTATACTTGATATTTTTATGTACACAGAACTTTGGTAGTGTATAAACATATACTATAATAGTAATAAATATAATAATAATGTATATATATATTTAATTATGATTCTACTTTATCGAACGTACTGTAAATTCACGATCATCTCACAAGCTCTGGCACCTTTGAAACGCGAAACTTACATCTATCTCTCTTTTCCAGTAAACACAGTTCATTGTCGCAAAAATTCTTCAATTTTTCGAAAGATTGTCCACGAAATAACAGCAAGGAAACGAGTTTATCATTTTAAAACGGCACGCGGAAGCGGTTATTCGCGGTCCCATTAAAACGAACAATCTCAGTCGCTTTCTCAAGTATCTAAAAGATCTTCCCTTACTAAAATTACAGCGATAATCGCAAGTGACGTCAAGTTGCAGTTAATCTCTTATTGCGACCTCGAAAGCAACCGGCCCCCTATTTCGTTTAACATTCAATTCCTTTGATGGCCGCAAATTTCATTAGCCTTCATCTCTGATGCGCAGTGATCTCCGAATGGAACAACACCGACGACGAAGAGCCGAGGAACAAGAGTGCCATTGTACTGGCGACCGGCAGCCCCTATCAGAATAACGAGGGTCCACTGCAGAGAGACGAAGTGAAGGCCACTTTTAATAAGGAGGAAAACAACGATAATGCCCGTAAGTCCGCCCGTCGGTTTCTGCTATTGTTGCATCGAGGCGGTACCCCTCGTAATTTTCCGCACGATTTCCACCTTTCTTTACTCTCCCGAACCCCCTTTCCCCTCTTCTCCTCCCGACCGTACCCTTTCTTCCCCTTCTCCTCTCCAAGGTTGCTCGCCTTTTCGCCCCTTCGAATTGAATGCCGATCACGAAGCCGCGACGCCTCTCTTTCCCGTTGTTCGATTTTCTTCCCATTTTTCCTCCACCCCCCTCTTTAGTCCGCGTTTCTTCCGGTTGTGTCGCGACGTTCGAGACCTTGTTTCGCGACGCTCCGTATAAAGTCGCAAAAACAAGGAGGGAAAAGAACGATTTGATTTGTTCGCGATTTTCCTTCGTCGCGAGTAATTTTTGGTTGGAAAGTTGTATCCAGTAATGGCGTCGCGTCGCGTCGAGATGTTCAGAAACGGACGGCGCTGCGACCAATCTGCGAAACAGTTAGTCGCAGCTTGCGAAAAATTGAGAATTTTTATACTTGCGTTAATTGTATTGCACGCAAGATATCATCGAGATGCGACAGGTATTTGTCGCATTTAATTTCTACGAGAATTTTGAATTAAGATTTTACTCACAAAAACTTATGTGGTCTGAAAAGTGAATATTTGGAATATAGTCTATTTCATATTCAGTTCTATTTAATATTCACCAAACACACTTACATATTTTGAAAAACATTGAAATATATAAGCAACTACAGTTTCAATGACTCTCCGAGACAATAAATCACTTGCTTTAATCGAAACGAGAAGTTCTTTTCAATTTTGACTGTAATTGATGTTTCTGTTGGTGTGTGTTAGAACTTTCTTCATCTATTTTCTAAGTGTTATTTGATTTCAAAATTCTGAACCTTCTTCTTTTTTTAATTAGCTTTTACATTTAATGTAATAAGTACAATTCATTTCTGAACATTATTTAATATCTATAGAAAAGAATTGAAAACGTAATTAGATTACCTACTATCATTCATTCATCATATCGCATTTTCTTTTATACTTTTAAAATACATAAATGACTCATAAGACAAAATTGATCGATCGAACAAGAATCACGGATCATAACGCACAATGAGTGCGGGGAAAAGATCGCCGTGGCAACAAATCGACGATCCTGTTGTTTCCTGGACGCGTTCCGTGCAAACTGCGCGATCGCGATAAGTACGAGAAAGCAGTTAAATTGCGCGCGATGCCATAAAAGCCGGATAAAGTGTTTACACGCAGGTTGCACGACTCTCGGACTCCTTTCTTTTCTCGTTCCTTTTTAATGCGCCGTAACGTCTCCCAGGTGTTCTCAAAAAATTCTCGGTCCGCGATCAAAGAAACGAAGCGGAAAAGACTCGGCGATACTCACCGGCGGCCTCTGTAAACCGATAATGTAGCCATGCCTTTGGTTTTACTATCCCCCCGGGGTAGAAAGCAAAATCTAATTAATTTCTTTTTACTCCTATTTACCGGCTCCCCCGTCGCCAGAGCACTTCGCTTTGAATTGAAGTGTTAAAAGAAGTAACTCCGGAGTACCAACCGCCATTCTTCCACCGCTCGTTTCCTTCGGTAAATCGTCTGGTTGTCTTGTTCGGAGTTTCTTCTTCTTCTTGTTCCTCTTTTTTTTTTCTCCCCTCCCCTTTTCGCTGCACTTCTACGTGATCCATGCCCCGCGCATTAAGTTTAATTGATCGTTGCAGTCCCTCCTGTTCGATCGACTTTCCATAAAGGGAACCAATCGAATTATATTGGACTTTTCGCGTGTCTAAGATCCGATTAATCGGCCGGTTGATTTGCTTTAAGAACCTACGTGACGAATATCGAATGGAGGTTTTTGTAAGTGCATGCACCGCCGGAGAACGCTTGGGAGAATTTTCTATGTCACTTATTTCAAATAGGTGGAAATATCGGTGTACGTTAAATGGGATAAAGTGTAAAATATTTTGGGACAGGAGCAATGCAGAGATATATAACAGAAGCATAGAAATGTAAAAATGTAAGAACATAGAGAAACAGGACAATTGTTCCATGCGTGTGCGCTACTGTTAAAGTAGAATTTTGTCTCTGTTTTCACATTTTTCCAATGTTAAAATAAATTGTATTAGGTTGTCCCATAACGTTTATGGCATCGGTTTCAATCGTCCCAAAGCTCTTTCAAAGTACGTTTCGTTGGTGACAAAGTCTCTTTTAAAATTTTTTCTGCACCGTTCAATATGGAGAGCCAAAAGATGCATTTGCGGCATGTTATGCTTCATTGCTTTAAAAAAGGCAATAGTGCAAAGGACGCTGCAGACGAGATTTTCACCGTTTATGGGAGTGGTACTACCACTATTAGGACCGTCGGCAATTGGTTTAAGAAATTTAGAGCTGGCAATTTCGAGTTGAAAGCTGAAGATCGCAGCGGCCGCCCAGCAACCACTCATACGGACATTATCAAGACTGTGCTCACTGAAAATCCACGATATAGTGTGCTTGAGATAGTGGATGCCACTAATATTCCCAAGACAACGGTACATAAGCATTTAATCAAGATGGGATATGCGAATCGATGTGAAGTTTGGGTTCCACACCTATTGACGGAGACCGGCCTTGTGAACCGCGTCTCTACGTGCGATTTGCTTCTCCAGCGACATGAAAGGGATCCTTTCTTAAAGAGGCTTGTCACTGGAGACGAGACTTGGATTTTATACCAAAATGTGCATCGAAAACGCACTTGGTCCAAGGAAAATAGACCTTCAACTGTTGCGAAGCCTGGACTTCGTCCGAAGAAGGTTCTTCTGTGCATTTGGTGGGACTGGAAAGGTGTACTGCGAGCTCCTTGCTCAAGATGATACGATCAATGCTGACGAATATTGCAATCAACTGGATCAATTGAAAGCAGCCAGTAGCAGAAAAACGGCTAGAATTGGCGAACCGACGAGGCGACAACGCAAGACCGCATGTTGCGTTATCCGTAAGGCAAAAATTATTACAGTTTGATTGGGACGTTCTACCTCATCCTCCATACTCCCCAGACCTTGCTCCATCCGATTACTGCTTGTTCCTCTCCTTAAAAAATTCTCTCCGTGGTGAATCTTTCAAATCCATAAGCGAAATAAAGACGCACCTAGATGAATATTTTACAAGAGTAAAGTTAAACAATTTTGGAAAGAGGGCATAATGAGGCTTCCTGAGAGATGGAAGAAGGTTATAGAACAGAACGGTTCATATATAACATAATAAATCCATCTTAAACAAAAAATATCGTGTATTCATTTCGCATCAAAAAAAGGGAAGAAACTTATGGGACACCCTAATACAAGCATAAAAAGAAGTATTTATTTTTTAAGTTTCAAGTATTTTTATGCAATTTTGCACAATCATTATTAATACAGACAGTTACTCTATGAAAATACAAATGTATAGAAACATATACTTGTATATTTCCATTATTTCGTTATTAGTCTTAACACTATTGACCGGAGAAGAGTCGACTCCCTCTGTAATTAATAATACAATGACCGTAGTAATTACAAGCTCGCGGAACCTCTTTGCCGCGTTACTGAAAGAAAATTAAAAGCCTTTGCATTCAATCGATGAGCATGCAAGAACTGCGCCCCCGCGCGTTCAGCTTTCCACGCGATGAAACCAATATTCTGTTTCTTGCATAACGATTCTCAGCTTGCAAAGGGTAGTAGAAGAAGCCGATGGGAAGCGTTACGAAGCGTAACGTTCGCTTTTCTCTTCGTGCATTCGCATGAAGCAGCGTATGAGAAACAAAAAAAAAAAAAGAAAAAAGAAACGAGGCGGACGTTTCATAGCGTTCTCAAGTGAAGCACGAAACTGTTTGAAAATTTCTTTCGAATATCAGGAAACAACGAGGAATAATGAAACAACGTTCTCTCGAACGTTTCCCAGTTGAAAAAAAAAGCAATTGGCGTTCTAACGAGAAAGGCAATTCCCGTTTGATTAGAATTGCTCGCGATTAGTTTGCAAAACTTTCTTTTTCTTTCGAAAGACGCGAATTACAGATAACGCGGGTTAAAGGTTAGTTTGAAAGAGTTAAAATTCATACCAGCGTAGTTGGTAAATTTTTCTTTTCTCTCGCAAACTTCGCACCGTCGCTTCTCGTCGTATCATTTCTCAGAATTGTCGGAGTTAAAATTCGAATTTGAAGATTTACCATCTTTCGTGCTGCTAAATTTGATCGGGCCATCAAGCCAGTCAAGAGACAGTGCCACAGTGCCATTTAAGAAAATACTTCTCGCTTGTCACAGCCATACTTACGGCATTGCGTAAATATAAAATTTTCCTCTGTTTTTTCGTTTCGTTTCGGTTTCACCATCGGCGTCGAGGCGCGTTGAATGACAGTAAAATGACAGACGATGGACATTCGATCTGGCAATAAAAGCAATGGATCGATACGGCGCTGATCGATCGTGATCCAATTACGACGAGCATGATGAACGCAATCATCATTATCGAGCCATCGTGCGTTATGCGAGGTTGCTTTCGCGATAATATCCAGCGTGATAGGTCGTGTTCTTTGGCGTATTAGGTGGCCAACCTGTAACATGGACAGAGAGAGAAAGAGAGAAAGTGAGAGAGAGAGAGAGAGTCGTGTAAGTGTGCGTGCTCGTTTCGCGTGCATCGCGTACAAACGTTTGCGACCGTGGCTCGGCAAATGCGTCAAAATCGAAGGCACGCAAACGACGTTTTACTCTTTGTTAGTTTGCATCGATTGCTCGATTGCCAGCCAGTTACTGGAGAATCAGATCTTATCTGCGTGGCGGGGGAACGGGGAAGATAATGGCGAATCCAATGCTGCAAATGGTTAGATCATTTCGTTCGCGATAGTATCACGTTCGCTGGAAACCCGCGAAAAACCAATTTGAAAGTAAAAAGTTTCCGTCTTCGCGCGAGTATTTCACACTTTAACCGGAGTATCATAAAGATAGCTACGTACGTAATGCAACATTGATTAAGTAAAGTTTAGTTATCTCGGGGAATAGTCATCTCTTGACATTCGTTACACATGTTTGGTAGTTTCCTTGTTTCACAATCACGCCATATTTAAAAGACACCTTTGCGCACCTTTCACATACTAGTAAGTCACATAATTATATATTATATTATATTAATATAATTATATATTATGTATGTGATTTACTATATGTAATTATAATTTAGATATAATTTTCTGCACAATATATACATAAACATATGTAATATAATATAATACAATTATGTAAATCACGTATTAATGATAAACATCGCGCAGAAAATAATTAAAAGTACGAAGTAAAATTATCACGGATGATTATTACGGACGGCAGTAAGTTTGCATTACTAATACAGCACAACTCATTCACAAATGCACGCCTCGTTTCAATAACTCTCACATCCCCCGCAAAATACCCTCTTTTCTATTCGCGTGATTTACCACTCCAAACACTCTTAGTATTCATCCCCATGACCAAATGCATCCCTTTTTCTCCGTCGGGCCCGTTAGCGTGTCGCTAGACTTGACTACGTGTTGGGTTTTCTCAATCGGCGTGCATTTACGGTTCTTCTGTCCTATTACCTCCTTATCCACGCTTCCTAGTTTCTCTCAACGCTAAATACGTGCTAAATGAAATGTACGAAAATGTAAAATGAACTTCAATGGTCATAAAAATGTTCCATGCACGTTTGGAATAATTTGAAGCATCTTTCGTAGCATTAGAAATAAAGGGGGTGTTGTTTTGATGTTCTGTTTTAAGTGACACGTTAAGATGGATATATTAACTCACAAATAAATTTATTATTAACAACTGATTATTATTATCTTTAATTAATATGTATAACAATGTATTCATTAATTTACATATTATTAGTTCCAGACAAAAGCAAGGAGCCAGAATCGAGGCAGTTCGTCGGTCTGGTTATCGGCATATTGACCACAGTGATCGTGATGCTCCTGGCGGCCATCATGTTCATCTTTTATAGAAACCGAAGGCTGAAAGCTGCCCTCGCGCCTTCGACGTTCTACGATCAACATGGCGACTTGAAGGTAAAGAAAATTTAATTTATATCATTATTTTAACGTAAATTTATTGACGGAGTGTATGAATCCACGTTTCAAGCAGATCGCGGGTATAAACCAGTATAGAAAATTAGTCATTATCAGCTAGATGTTTCGATTCTAATTTCCACCGTAAATCGCGCGTATTTCGCTCCGCCCGAGCGGAATTGCAATACAAACATAGGAAGCGCAAAATAGGGGAGAGAGGGGGCCCCGAGCAAACAAGAGGATCGCAGAATGTTCCGGGCGAATTCAATCAGGCTTGCGAATCCATCGTTTAAAACTTTCGAATTACCATCGTTCCGAAGTTTACATTGACCGAGTCTCATTTAAAATCCTGCCCCCGGACCGGCCGCCATTTTTTTTGCCTCGATTCATCGCGCGGACAAAAGCGAAATCGTTAGAAACGCGAGACCGTCGCGCGGCGAAGGAAATGAAGCGTTCGAACGCAACCTCGTTAACGATCAACCAACTAATGCTTTAATTCGAAGTCAGCAATTTGCCAAACGACCGTGGCCGATCTTGTTTCACCGTTTCCGCGTTATCGTGATTTTCCTCCGCTACCGCGGATCTGTTCTCTGAGTTCTTTAAAACTCGATTCACGCTGACAGTCAAAGGTACGACCAGATCGCGATCTACGCAGGACCTTCCGGAGGTATTCGCGTTCGATTCTCGTCGCGATCTCTTTCAATTTCTGCCCGTTCGTTCGAGAAAAAAAGCAACATCGTTCTTCAGAGGAAACAATTGAAAAATTGTTTTAATTTCGAGCGAAGAGGATACTGCATTGCAGAGAGAAAAAAGACGAAAAGATATTGAATACTGTAAGATCGCGAGGAGGGAGGAGTTTGACGTTTTCTTCTCCTATTTCAATCTATAATTTTACCAATCGCAATGGATTAAAACGATTTAATCCAGTGAACGAACGCTTAAATTGTAATCTGTCCTGTGAGTTTCGCAATTTTGCTTCATTTTTACAGACTCTTCATTCGCATTGTTCAATAACGCGATTATTGTGCTTTCGATAATATTATCACTTGGAGAATTGATCGTTTCTAATAAAAATCTTCGTCGAGCGTTAGATTAAAATTGTAGATTCTGATTGAAGCATAATTTGACCGTGTTCCTCACGGCTAGTGTGAATCAGGCTTAATAAAGTGAACGGCGGCGGCGCGGTTATTTGCTCTCCGTTTTCACGGTGCGTTCGACGAAAAGGCTTTTGAGCAATCATGGAAAAACGTCTTCGTCGTGTCGGACGCGTCGAAGCCGGATGCGAGGCGTACGAGTGAAAAAGAGAGAAGGAGAACCAAGGAGGGGCTCGGTCTGGTCAAATATTTTCCTAGCAGCAGGCGAAAGAGCAAGTGGGATTGCGCATCGATGGTCGAAACGAGAGATCAAAGCGGGTCCCTTCGATAAATAGCCTGCAGCATGTAACAAGCCCGAATATTTTTTACAGCCGAGTGTTTTAATTGTATGGCGGTTGTTGGTTACGTTTATTGATGTTAGTACGTGTCGAGTTTTCATTTGTGGGTTTATTACACAAAGGTTTGAGAAATTTTTCAAAATTTCATTGTCTTTGTTTTTGGTTCACATTATGAATCAATAATTCAAACGTACGTTTTGTGAAATATACAAAATGTGATGTTAGAATAGAATGAACATGCACTGCATTGATACACTAATATATTGTTTTCAAGAAAAGAAAAAAAGGAAATGCTTGTATGCTTGAATGTTAGACTTTTACTTATGTTCAATAAACATTCGCAGTAGCAGATTTATTTTTTCATAATGCTCGGATGGAAGAAATCTACTGGAGAAAATTTAAGAGCAAAATGGAACTTGGATCACTCAAAATTTAACAAGTTCCTTGCTTAAGAATTATAGAATTATATTATAAATTATATATAATATAATATGAATCTATAATTAAGAATCATATTATATATTATATATTATATATGAGTTTAAAAGTTATAACATAAAATGAACAAGCTTTAGATATTTTGAAATGTGTAAAAGAAATATTTCTCAACTTGATAAAACAAATGTATATTTTATTTTAATTGATCTTTTAATACCAGTATACACTTCTAATGTCAATAATGAGTTCCTTGCTTAGAATATTTCAATGTTACACATTGTGTGAAGAAAATGAACGTGTCTATTATTGCAATTGGCCAAAGAACGTATAGTAATGAACATACAGCGAAATAAAAATGCACTAAAAACGTAGCCACTGTTCTATGTATCGTGGAAACGATACAATCTTTAAACGAACGAGTGATAAGTGTTTGAAACGGAGTGGTATGTAAATAAAAAGGTACTTACTTTCAATCTAGAGTGTTCAAAGATATGAAAGAAGAATATTTGGACAGTATGATCGGGATTATTTGAGGGTGGAACAAAAAAGGAGTAAAAGGCAAGGGAAGACAAATATAAAAAGGAAATGCAAACGAGAAAGAGACTGATATTAAAAATATAGAATGATATGTCATTTTTAATTCCCGTTGGAAATAATTTTTTGATTGTGGAATAACTAATAATTCTCATTGGATATCGTTGGGTATGTGCGTGCGTGCGTGCGCGCGCGCGCGTGTGTGTGTGTGTGTACATGTTCTTAGAAATATTTCAAAGTACTTGAAGCACGTAGCAGGATTATAAGAGAAGGATCACTCGTGGCCTATCTCAAGCCGATGACCTACATCGGTGCTGTCCAAGTTAAGCTGCGGAGCTTAAACAGTCCCCTTCACTCTCTGTCTCTATTTACTAAAGTACAGAATCACTAGCTGACACTAGCTTCAACATAATACACGTATTACTGGCAGAGACTCGCGCTCCTCCAAAGAATAAATCTGTCTTGGTGGCGGCAAGAAATCCAGTTTGTGAAAAACTTTTTTCATTCGTGGTATCAACGAGAATAATGTAAAATTGAATGAATTGCTGCAAATGAAGGTAGATTGAAGTGAGAACGTTACACATAATTTTTAAACAATCAAATCTTTTATTACTCAATTAATTTTGAACAGTTAATATTTATCCATTTTGCTAGTTCTAATGATACGAGTAAAGAAAACACGCTTTTATCCGTACTCACTATATTTCAAGGTTTCGAAAAATGCGCCGTCGTAAATCTATAAAATTTCCACGAAGGATTATTGATTGGTCGTTTTAATCATTCCGCTGTTTATTGGTCACCTTATTCATTCCGCCAGTATCTAAAATTAATTTACGATATAAATTTTGAAATTATTAATCGGTCGTTCTGACTTGACCGGTAGTTTCGATGTTAAAAATTATTCCCGACGAGTGAGAAATTGCTAAATTAATAATCGTCCGTATTCCTAGCTTTCGATTATAAAGGACGGAGAAGTATTTAGTGACCCGTGGTGAACATCGCAGGATTAATAACAAGCTAAGCTTGGTCCGCGTTAACGGGTAGTCACGACCCTTCTCTTGGACCCTTTCTCCGAAGTGTACACAAGACAGTAATTAACAGATTGCTGAACGATGAGAAATAATAGAAGCCAGACAGTGGCGCCC
>KQ435690.1:338037-360557 GCA_001276565.1 Melipona quadrifasciata | reverse complement strand
ATTAAACTTTTTATATTTATATTATTTAAAAAACAGAACTGGGTTTTTTTATTATACTTAGCTAAAGTGTATGCTTAAACTAAAACTAACGTACATAGATAGTAGAACACAATCATTTGATTTAAAAACGAAAAATTAGATTAAAAAAGACGATGCAGAAACAATATGGCTGCGAAATGTGTTACAGAGAATAAAATTGCTATATTTATTCCTCATTCAAATGAAATGCTAATAACTTTCCCTAATATAATACATACACGTGGTCAGGTTATGTGTTACGTTTTTTTTTTTTTTTTCGTGGTAGACGAGGCAATTAGTCGTGATTCATTTCTTGTATTCCATTATTGCGTTCATTTTTCCCCCGTTCTTCTTCTCCTTCTTCTCTCACTTCCCCTTTTCTTTCTTTTTCCCTCTTCTTTTTCTCTCTCTTTTTTTTTTTTTAATTAGAGCGTTTAAAGTTCACCGTGCAGCGTCCAACGGCGCGTGTTAAAACGCTCCGCGCGGAGAATAATGAAGCTTAATGGATGAAAAACAAGGGAACCAGAAAGGACTATCAATCATGACTAATGCGAGACCTCGGCGAGGAAACGTCTTACGAAAGCATACACTGATCGCCGGCCGATAGGGTACGGTGATTATTGATCGCACCAGCTGACTCTAATTCACGCGTAGTTTAATTTCCTCCCAGTGTATCCTCGTTTTCGAACTGCACATTTTTCACGTTGTTTCAACCTCGGTTTCACAACGCCACAGTGTTATTTTTCTTTCGTCTTTTTAAATAAAACCTGATTAAATTTCCCCGTAGTCCTCTAGTTCGAAAAGACTTGTCCAACAAGAAACTCGAAATGATTATTATGTATTACATCATATTGTATTCAGATTTTGTTACGGTCTTATTTCACTTTAGCTTCGTCGATAGTTTCGTATATCTTCAGATTTGTAAAATTCCCCGAGGATGGAATAATTAATAGAAAATGAAAATACAGATCAATAGAATCTATTTTACAGAATAATAGTACGGTCTAAAAGATACAGCTAAAACTGTAGATATACATATACAGTGTCACGTCCGATTTATTTAATTAAAATAAACACAGCGCGTATTAAGCTACAGATAGAGTAGGTTCACGTGTAAAATCGTAATGCGATCAAGACGATCGAGAATATACGCGTCCCACTAATATCAAGCGAAACACTGAATTTTCTCCTGAGAGAGATACCTGTTCCAAAGTAACCCGGATGCCTCTGTCCGTGGTGTTACCGTGTCTCGGTTTTTATTACAGAATTCCCTGCCACCGTTGCCACCGTCGCCGACACCGAGCACACCGCCGCCAATGAGCGCGAAAGCCTCCAGCAGCATGACAAGCTACAGTCCCGAGGATATGCTTACGGAGGAGGAAGACGAGGTGCCCGAGTGCATCTTAGACTTCCCCCGGGAGAAGCTCAACATCGTTGAAAACCTCGGCTGCGGATACTTCGGCGACGTTCACATTTGCGAGGTCGACAGGTTTCCTGGATACGACGAAGTTTTCCGGAACACCAGCAGCGACCTGGTGATCGTTAAGTCCCTGAGACCTGGATCCTCGGATGCGCTTAGGTAAGGGTCTTGTATTATCGAGCGGCCGTCGTCGAACCGCCCGTCATCCGGAAATTTCACGACACTAAGCGAATAATTTGGAAATAATTTCCCGATGGTATCTAAATTTTATGCGCGATACGTCTGATGAATATGTTGCGGACGAAACAGTAATTACGTGGCTCGCTATCGACATCGATTGAGAGATGTAGGAATGGTTCGTCGCTTCGGCAAGACTTATTCAACGATCGTTTATTTGTTATTTATTTTGGTGGATGGAGCATACAGTGGGTGAAACAATTATTAATATCGGGCAAGAGGAATTGTTACATGTGTAAGTGCTTGTTTAAATTTTCTCTGTGGAAAACGTGAGGTCGATAACATTACATTGATGAGTTAATTAAAAATTGAACGAAAGAAATATCTCTGACGCGATAATTTCGAAAGTTTCTCCGAGAGGAATTCGCATAGGAAATTTCACGATGTGACGAAAGAAATGTTTATCAAAATAATTAGAAATCAGCTTCCGCGTATGTTCTTCGAAGGAAATTGACGATACCATAACTTTCGTAAAGATTTCACGACTCGCGGCGAGCCGGTTGAATACTCGGGTCGGAGACCGATTATTCGAAAATAAACGGTGGAAATTGTAGTTATTTTTCACGGGAGGAAGGCCCCCGCCGACATAAATTGAGTGTACGCGCGAAAATTGACAGGAAATTTTGGTATGACAGCTGGCGCAGAGGCACTGGTTTCGAAATGCATCCAGCTGCAGCACAATAAATTGCCGCCGTGTCAATAGCAGAGTAATAATTGAGTAATAGTTTGTCGCGTGTGGCACGCGTAGGAAGGTTGTTACATCGCGTGAATGAAAACAGCGTGTCGGAGGCTGTTATCGACAAACAAGCGAACGATCCTGCCCTCTGCGCGCGTTTACTTTCCTCTCAAATATAAAAAAAAAAGAAAAAAAGAAATTTTAAAAAATAAGGAAAAAGAGAAAGGAGACGGGACGAATGAAACGGAAGCAGGGGACGAGGAAATTATTATTTGTACAAATTCGCGTCTCGATTATGAATGATATCTCTCAGTCCATGTTCGTCGAGTATTTTTTTTCGTCACGATTGATCTTCCTTCCAGCAATTTCTGCGCTCGCGAACGAAACAAACAGAGGAGGAGGGAAAATCGGCAGCTATCTACGTTTCATAATTAAATTTGCCGATAGGAACGAATCGAACGCGTTGTTACATTGGCTTCAAGTCGCTGAATGCGGCGACCGAAAACCATTAAGCGTTCGATATTTCACGCGCGGCCGAAAATATGGAAAGTATAGGATACGCGATCGACGGAGAATTATCTCGCTCGATTATAGACCTTTATTCTGATTCGTTTGTTATCGATATCGAGGGTGTTCTCGCTCGTTCTGGCGACTGAGACGGAGCATCAGTGACCGCCGGGACTCGGTGAAATGTAGGCCATCGATAGAAAATTATTCCAATCGATTATTATTCAAAGAGGGCGGGAAGGTAGAGGGGGGAGGGGGGCGTTAACGCGATAATTCGATAAACCTGGCGCAAAGTGATTTCGTACGTAATGACGTGGTCCGTGTATTAAGTTGCCGCGACGCGATAATGCAGAGAAGGTGTTTAAACGGTCAATGACTGGCGCATAATCGAATAACTCGCCCGCCCGTGCCGTTGCTACTTTTCGCGACGGTTCGGCCTTTAACGACTCCTAAAACTGTCCGGCTCGTTGCTCGCGATTGACAATAGCCTGGCAATTTACCGTGCAGAAGTTTCCCTTTGACCCGGATCTCGCCGACGACGCCGCTGGAAACCACGGGGAAATTGTTTAAATCCAACCTGGTCCTCGTCTTCGTCGTTTTAATATAGTAATCGAGTTTGAGCGTTTTTGAACGCGTACAAAGCAGCCGGTGACTCGCGAGATTTATTATCAAACAATTCTGCGCGTTGCTCTGCTTTTGTATGATTTCGTGTTAACAGTACACTGCATGATAACATATATATATGTGTGAATATATGCTCATTTAATTTTATATATAATTTTTTATATATATAAAAAATCCGTACCAGGTATATACTAATGTTTAATCACAACGATTTAACGCGTTTAAATTTTTATCAATTTTACTAGGTGTATTCTAGCTAATTCATATCAGATTTTCGGATATAATATTTACAGAAATTAAAAACAGATGCTTATCAAGATGGGAATTATTTTATAATTAATATTAAATTTGAATGTTTAAGTCTTTAATTTTTCTCACTTATTTTCCAATGTGAAATTATTCAGGTTAAGTACGAAAGGTAGAACAGAAAAAAATAGAAAAAAAAAATAAAGAAAAGTTAGTTAACCATTCGCCAGATTCGCCTTCTCGCGATGGTTATTTCTTATTTCCAAGAAATAATCAATGGAAGGGATGTATTTCGAATAAAATAGAATTATTTGCATCTTGCTTTCTTTTTGAGACTAAGAAGATTCAGGAAGAATCTTTCGATTACGAAATAATCAGTCATTCTCCTGATATTATCAGATAGATATTTCTGACTCTTAAGTGGCATCATAGAGCTGCTTAGATGACTGCAAGAATTTCTACCATATTATAAAAATGCAAGAAATTTAATTTTATATTATCTCCGGCAGAGATTCGAAATTAAAAATTCCAGTGCAAAGTACGGCGCGAGCGTCGATTTCTTTCAACTAAAACGTACTTAAAAAATTAATAAAACGTTCCAAAAACGTAAAATACTATTTATAGCATGTTTAAACGTAAATCGAAATTACTCATAGAAGAAAAAAATTCCTAAAATTAAATGTATATTTTTTACACACGCGCGTATATTATATATGTATACACGCTGTGCATTGGTAGCAATCGATCGATCTGTAGACGTTAGAGGGGGCAAGGAAGCAGAACCGGAAGTACACGATAAAGCGTGTCCCGACGAAGAACACGCGCTGCGTTATCGCTGGCACAGCGAAAGGATGATCCGGGTCGACAGGATCGGGGATTACAGGGCTTGGCGACGAAACGTACGCGGAACGTGTATTGTCGTCGAGGGGGAAAAAGAGAGAGAGAGAGAGAGAGGGGCCTCTTAACGGGATACCGGAAGTACAATCGTGCTCGTTTATTCCTTTTTCGCGTGATACACCGCTCCCCGATATCGCAAGAAACGTCTAGAATCCAGCCAAGAAAGGCGACAAGAAAGAGAACGCCGCGACGTTTCCCATCGCTTGGTAGCTTCTATTGGATTTGGCCTGTCTCTCTTTAAAAGATCAGGCAATTTTATTCTTCACCGCGAAAAAACGTCCGCGCCGAACGTCCGTTTGATTGAAACTGCGAAGTTTCCTTCCTCGAAACGATTCGGGGAAATCTTCCGTCGACGTGGAAACTCTCCCCGGCCCGTTTCGAGCTCTAATCAAGAATCCTTTCCGCTGCGCGCGGAATTCTCGCAAAAAAATTACGATTCAACGCGTGCGTCGACGAGAAAGTTTCGCGATCCGCTCGAGGTTCGGGAAGAGTTGTTCGCGTTTGTTAGCTTCTTCGTCGCTTGAAATTCACCGAAATGCAGAAATTTATCAGTTAGAGGCCGGTGGAACCGATTAACAGCCGCCGTGATTACCGCTGGTCGAAAACAGAACAGTGAAACCGTACGAATCCGCGAAATCAATCTGCACGCTCGTGGACGTTGGTTACGTTCAGGAACACGGCCCTTATCGGTTACCGAAATATTAGACAACCGAGCAATCTCTGTTAAACGTGGAACTCGTCCAGCGTTCTCGAAACGATAATCCCGACAGTGGTCATTATCCTTGGACCCGAGTTACGTGTCTTCATCAGAGGATGCAATTCCTCTTGCGCTTTGCCGTTGTTTCTCTTTTCCCTTTTGCTTGAAAGATACGAGCACGAGAGAGAGAGAGGGAGAGAGAGAGGGAGGAAAGGAGTTTGACCGATACAGCAACGCAAAGCTCGCGTTATTTCCAGTATATCCGTCCGTGTTCGATAGCCGCCCGGTTGGTAGAGCAGCCGACTATAAAGATATTACTTCCGAGTGTCCCGTGTATTTTCCAGGATAGAATTTCAACAGGAGGCAAAAAGGCTGGCACGGCTGGCCGATCGGAATGTCGCACGGCTACTCGGCGCCAGCCTCGAAGACGACCCCATGTGCATCGTATTGGAAAACGGCGAGTACGGCGATTTGAATCAATATCTGCAGAGCCACATCGCTGAAACGTCCACCGTGCACACTGCCAAGACACTCAGGTACGGTTAATTACCACGTCCCGCCAGCGAAATGGTACTTATTAAGGATAAACCCGCCGATAATCGTCGCGAATGAATCCTCGCGAATATCGTTCCTTCGCATTTATGCGCCGCTAACGCGTATCGAGGGATTATGAAATATCGATACGAGGGAATATCGTGGGATTATCAAGCGTTTGTTTCATTTTTAACGCTGTTATATCGTCACATCGGTCGTTTTATTTTTAATGTAAACACAAAATGTGCAGTATGTTTCACAAGAGCGTGGACGCGATATCATTGAAACTCGAATGAGCCGGAGATCGTGCTTATAATCTTGTGAATTGTAATATATCATGAAACATACTGTATGAATTGTAATATACTCTGTGAAACATACTGTAGAAACTAACGAACACGTGCGAATCAATCGCGATGCAAGATCAAGAGTAAGAAAAGGCATTCGATGCACTTTTCAACACATTCGTGATGTATCTGATATTTTGTTTCATTTTTATTGCGTACGATTTCTTTTTCGTATCTCCTTTTTTTCATTTTCGATTTGCCATACTGTATTTAACTCCTCGAGCGTATATTATAGTGTGTCTCTGAAAACGCATTTCACAGTGACGTGAATGTTTCGCCTGTGTGTACGTTTATTCCAATTATATTCGTTATTTCCACTGTCAATTGAGTGGACTCCGAATTCTTTTGCATCTTTTTATTTTCATGAAAGCTAAATATAAAATTTACGTTGTCCATTGTTACGCGCATTGCGCGCATTGCTCGCATTGTTTGCATCTTTCAGTCTCCAATATCTAAACGGAACAAAAGTCAGTAGTCTAGTCGTGACTAGTAAGTACGTAAGTATATATACGATACAATTGCTCGAGGAGTTAAGTATTTACTCGCTAAACGTAATTTTGCAATGCAACGTATAAACAAATTTATTATTTTCCAATATAACATGGAACAGACTGTACCTCCTCAGTTGAAATGTCATATCTATCACACAGAAGTTGATTCCATCTCTATTGGTCATTGTATTTCGTAGCAATTGATTACTGTCAAAGTTATCTATGACACATAAATGTGATAAAATTAAGCAAGAAAAGCAGGCAAAGTTCCAACAATCGTTTCCTCCGGGAAAACGAGAAAATTATCACTCCTGAAGTGTACACTAAAAGTAAAATATCGACACAGAACGGGGTTTCATTTCGAACGCGACGCGAACCAGGCTCAATGGCGCGCAATGAGGCGCAATCTTTCGACCTTATCGTCGGTTGGAGTGGCGTTAGGGAACTGCGTATCCGCGGATCGCGCGAAACGCGCTCGAAATACGAGAAATCGGCTGAAAACGGGTTTTAACGGGAGAGGCGAACGGCAGAGATGATCGGTGCCGGTGACAGCTGTCGGCGGACCGTGTTTTTTCCGTGCGTTTATTTTCGAAAACGACCTGCAGAGCTCGTTTCGCTCTTTGTCTTCGTGCGAGCTGGCGAACCGTATCGATCTACAAAGGCCGGCTGGAAATGTTGCGTACCGAACGACTCGCTGACAAATATTTCCCCGCCGATCGGACGAAACAACTCGTTGACCGCGTCTGGTGAGGGGGAATTACGCGATTCCTAACGGGATAAACGTTCCTGGGAAATCGGCAAAGGACGGACGAAAGGCATGCGATGGCACGGCGAGTCGTCGCTTCCATTTACGTGGCGGGCACGATGAAAAGGGAAACGTAAATCTTCTCCGACCGGCGTAATCCGCGCGCGTTTAAAAGTGGACCGGAGGGGGCAGGATTCGCGCGCTTTCCATGTTCGGCTTTGTCGTCGTGCGTTGCGTTCCTACTTAGAAAATCGTCGCTGCGATAACTGAGAATAACGACGATGATTTTGGAAATTTTTGTTGGATTATCTTTTTCGGGACGGTGATGTAAAATGAACGATATAAAAAGACAGAGGGAACATAAAGTAGACGAGGCAAATAAGACAACCGAAACAATAGCAAATAACTGTTATAGTATTTCACGACCAATCAGATACAAATCTTCCACTATTCCTGTGTTCCTTTAGTCATTTCAATCACTTGTTTTGCCAAACTCTAGAATGGACGTGTATTTTCTTGTACGTACATCCTATTACGTATTTCTAGCAGTGTGTAATCCGTTTGAATTCGAGTTTTTCATAGCATTTGTGGTACAGTGCACTTACATTTTTCAAGATGTGTCAAAATATTTGAAGTTCTGTATGTAGATGAGTGAAAGACGCGTATTTGGACTTATAATACATTCTTCGACGAACCATTGAAAATCACATGACGTCACAATGACGTTACAATATTAGTACAATGATATTTCAATCGGAAGTTTTTGGTTAATACGAAATGCGAATTACATCAGCTTAATATGAACTTTGAATCACCATCTTGCACATTAAGAGTGTATTGCTGAAAATTACATTACGGTTTCATAGTACTGTCAAGACAAAATAGTCAAAAAGGTGATGCTTCAGTTGTTATCAATTTCGAAATGATGAATAAGATATCTCAACTAACGAGGTCACGCTATACTTCCAAAGAAGGAGAGGAAAAAATAAAACAAACGTCAAGCATGTCCCACACTCTGCTCTAATGGTATTAGAAAACGGACAGAGCGAGGAAAGAGCACCAGTGGAGCAGAAGGGGGACCATCAGCTTTTGTCGTTTAGCGCACGTTGGTCGAGGCGCGTTCGTCCGTGCCTCGAAAGTGTCGTCATTTGCGGTATTGCCAGCCGATACGAACGATTCGCCTTTGTGTACGGGCCTTACGTACGTTCAAACGCGTAGCACGCGGCCACGTACACGAAGACGCGAGTTTCACCGCGCGAAACTTCTGAAACGGAACCGCCTCGTTCTTCGTGTTGCAGTTTCGGCACGTTGGTTTACATGGCCACGCAAATAGCATCCGGCATGAAACACCTCGAGGAAATGGACTTCGTGCATCGGGATCTCGCTACAAGGTAACGACAGACTGTTTCTCATAGATTACTTTAAGTCGAACTTCGCCGATCAGTCATCCCGCCGTTCGAACGCAAACGCGGTTCCCACCCCCGTTAACCGGAAGTTAACGCGTCCGTACGGTCGATCGAGGGACAACGTGTACCGCTCGAAAACTGTAACTTCACCGCGTCGGTATGCATTTCTAGCAAAACTGTGGGTGTAATTCTGTCACGTGTCTCGCGAATGGTGACGACTTTAGTGTTTTCAAAGGGCTCTTATTTACGCTAATAAAGTGTAGCGGCCTAGGATTCCTCAAATACGGGTTTCGAACACTCGACTAGCACAAGCCGCAAGTGGCTGCGCGCCTAGCGTCGATGTCCTACCGATCTTCGACGTTAAGCAGCAGAGTGTGCGGAACCCCGCTAGGATGGGTGCGAACCAGCCTAGTAGGTTTAGTTACAACAAGCGTCTGGGGTAAGGAGTCACTGCCATAAGCCCCACTGATGAGTCTAGGCAGTGATTCCGAGACGAAACGCAAAACAATCGCTCACGCTCTCTCCCACTCCATACCTAAGAATCTTTCCATTCATAATTCATAACATTAGTATTCCTTTAATTGGATCACGTCGGGGTCACCAATTAAAGGAATACTAATGTTATGAATTATGAATGGAAAGATTCTTAGGTATGGAGTGGGAGAGAGTGTGAGCGATTGTTTTGCGTTTCGTCTCCCATCCTAGCGGGGTTCCGCACACTCTGCTGCTTAACGTCGAAGATCGGTAGGACATCGACGCTAGGCGCGCAGCCACTTGCGGCTTGTGCTAGTCGAGTGTTCGAAACCCGTATTTGAGGAATCCTAGGCCGCTACAAAAGTATATACAGAGATGCTAGCATATGTACGAAGACAAAGTTCAAACGATAATTATTTTTACTATCCGCGAGAGCGAAGTAGACAACACGATCAGAAGACTTACAAGACGTGGACTACTTAATAATAAACTTGGGGTAACTGGCGCCCTGACGCGTTGGATTTTATATCCCGACTCTCACTGTGTCCTTTCTCGTCGAGGGATCGGAAAGCGTCTGTTTTCTTGCAATGTGTATGATCAGGCCCATGAGAGGTGGCCCTGATGATACTGCATCTTGGGTCGAATATGCTATAATAAATATTACTATAATATGTTAATATATAACTATTAACCCTCGGGAGGAATCGTGGTTGATTCATTTTATTCACCAATATTTTTTCGTTTCGATATACATTCACGAAAAAAAGTATCGTTGAAAATGCCAATCCTTTCGAAAATATCGAGAGTTTTCAATTATGAACAAAAATGTCACATAAAATAATACATACGATGATAAAGTATGAAAAGAATAACAAAAATATGTATATGGAACTTTCAAGACAAAGATAAATCAATCAATTACCGCGTTCTTTAATTAACACGCTCAACTCTCTTTCCTCTGTCGATCCTTAAATCGTTCGCAGCGTCACTTCCGGCCGACACATA
Source organism: Melipona quadrifasciata (assembly GCA_001276565.1). Lineage (NCBI taxonomy): Eukaryota > Metazoa > Arthropoda > Insecta > Hymenoptera > Apidae > Melipona > Melipona quadrifasciata. The sequence continues at coordinate 350,233 of KQ435690.1, read as the reverse complement.
ATCGGAACAAAGTTTCTCGGTTACGACTTGAGCAATCCCTAACCAAGGTCCTTGAGCTTCGTCGACGTGGAAATCGTAGCGGTTACCAACATCACTGGCATAATCTACGGGACTATTCTGCGTGGCAGGGCCGTTAAAAGGGAACAAGTGGACCGGCGGATAGCTAGGTCACGTGTTCGAATTATTAACTCTAATCATAAACTTTAATTACAATGGCCCGAGGCGCGGGCATCGCATAAACGCGAAACGCGCGCGCGGCCTGTGGCGGATGAAATTAATTGCCGGTTGATTTATAGAAACGAGTTTTGAACGGCCAAAAGCCAAACGCTCGATGAAATACCAACCAATAAACGAAACGATATTCTGTACAGATGAAGAAGTATACTTTTCCGGTATTTCGTCAATTATTTTTCTCGTTATCTCAGTTTTTCTTTTTTTTTCTCCTTTTTTTTTTCTTCTTTTTAATCAGAATAACGAAACGCAGTCCACTAAACGAGACGACACCTGCTTTAATATAAATGTCACGCGTGTGTTTAAAATTTTCTTTTAATTCCGGCTACAAAATTGCAGTCGTACGCGGTACGCACGCACGTGTGTACATTTAATTTCTCTTTAATTTCAAATTAAATAATTATTCGGAAAGATATACGCGACGGAGGAAATCACCGTGAATAAATATCCCGCCGCGTGAAACAAAAACTTTTCGAGAATAATTGATTCTAATGCTCGCGACGATCGTGCAAGTTATTTAAATTAATCTTTTGAAAATTAATTATCTCTGATAAATTCGCCCGTGAATAACGTTGTAATCATTGCTAATCGTTGTTTCTCGTGGTTATTAGATTATTGCAAATCAGTATCCCATCCTTTGCGATTTTATTTCCATTGTGATCGGTATTATGAACGATTTTATTTCAATAGATCATCCAATGAACCTTTTCGAGTCGAGACATATCAGACTTAACCAACGCTATCAATAATGACAGTCGGATGTTTAATAACGCGATGAAAGAATTGATTCGTTCCATCCATTAAATGGCACAATTATTTAGCTCCGACATGAATATATATTTTCTATATTTTTTCATATCGCGTGCGATCGGTACAGTTTAAAAAAAGGCCGCCCATTTATCAAGTTGTATTCGCTCGTTTCGTTTGCAGTCCGATTGAAAGCGGAGAATATCTCGTTGAATTAAATCGCGACGGCCAGACGGTTGTTGAAACGGTCGTTACGATGTTTAAACGCGCGATGTGAAAAGACACGGCTCGGGAATGCTCGAGGACTGCGGCTATTTCGCATTACCAGCGAGATGAATGCCTCGCTGGTAGCAGCTACTGAATCCGTTCCCCGTCGGACTCGTCGGCGATGAACGGGCCCGGTTTCGCGTGGAAATCGGCGCGAAACAGCAGAGCGAGCGTTTCCGGCGGACGCGAGCCGTTTAAAAGCGAGAACGGCCCTCCAGAGCGCGTCGGTCTCTGGCAGACGCGGAGGCTTTAGAAGTAGTTCTCGGCGACAGAGCGAGAGTCGAAGGGGGCCGCCTTGGCTTTCCGTTTTCCCCGCGAAAATGGTTCCGAGGTATCGTTCAGCCGCTTTCCGTCCGCTTTAATCTCCCTTTCTTCCCGGTTCTCTGCCATCGGAAACGCTAATTAGTACGGCGAAAAAGGAAAGGAAGCGACGAAGAAACGCGGAGATAGGCGAACGACGAGCGACTGTCGCTCTGGGGGTGTCGGACTGGAAGGGATTGTTTAGCGTGTAACAATGAATTATGGTTGGTAATTAGTGGATAATGACAACACGGTGGAAAGTTCGTTTCGCATCGTCGATTCAGCGCGTGTCACGGGGGAAGACGTTCTCATTAGCGGTTTCTTGTTAAATTTAATGGCCGCCGGAAGCTACGTGTGCTTTTCGTTTATTTACATCGCGGTTTGTATGCCAAAGAGGCGTTGCAAAATACTCGTAGAGCAACGTTCCGCGTGTAACTTTGCCTCCCGACGAATCATTTTATCGAGAGTGACACAGCGTGCGACGAAGAAAGATTCTCAGAAGGATCGAACGAATTTTTCCGATGGCAAAATTAAATTAACAAAATTATTACAATTTCAGTCGTCGTTGACCGATATTTCTTACAATTGCAAGGTGAATAAAACTTTTCGACATTTTTCGATCTGAGTGGCAAATGAAATTGCTTCGTGTTTAGAGAACGAAGTATGTTTTGTAGAATTATATTATTATTATTATCGTACGTTGTGTTATTATTCACAGTATGTGAGATGCTTCAAAACTACATATTTCAACAAAATTTTGACGTACGATTTACACTTGCACATTTACCTTTTTCGAAAAAGCTTCTCGATTGTTGGGCAAATACGATTCCCGAAAAAAAAAAAGAAAAAAAAAGAAGGGATAAAGTTGAGATCGATGAAAGCGCTCGTCAAACGCACATGGATTACCCAAAAACCTTCGTTCGGATCGCGTTGATCCAGCCCGAAGACCGTAAATAAACCACCGGGCACGATTCGTAGCAATACATTCGTCTACGTGTTCGAGTATCGGGATAGGGGAGACTGGAATAATCCACTCGGCTCCCAAGACGGATTATTTCTCTGAGAGTCTGCTGCATCCCCCTCGTAACGCGAATAAAGGTACCGTTGCCTCGAACGCGAGTCGAAACTCTCTACGCTCTCTGTGCTCCACTCTCGACGATGATCCGGAAAACAAAAGAACGAATAACCGGGAAATAAAACGGGACGGTTTTCTCCGCCCGGCCGGTAGATTCCAGATCCTGAATATTGAAAAAGTTAGCGACGCTAATGTGGGTCAGCTGAAAACCATCAGCGACCGTACATCCACTATAGCGTGCCAGCTGTGAAAGCTGATAAAGAAAAAAAAAAAAAAAAAATGAGAGAGAAAAGGAAAAAAGGGGGAAAAAAAAGAAGAGTGCACATACGATGGACTTGTTCCATGGATTTTGTTACAGAAACTGTTTGGTGAGCCGTGGTTACACGGTGAAAGTGTCCGACTTGGGATCCGGAAGAAACGCCTACGCAGCCGATTATTTCCGGGTCGATGGTCGACCACCGCTGCCGATCCGATGGATGGCCTGGGAATCTATGCTGATGGTAAGTCATTGACTGAGCAGTTGATCTGTATCGGATAATATCGGATTTATTGCGAAGAAATTCATCCGCGATTCGGTAGTTCCAACGGTTTGATCCTGTTAGCCAATCGGATTGGCAGATCGGGTTTTTCCGTTTCGTATTCAAAGTCAGAGATTTATTTATGAGTCGTGGATAATTCGATCGATTGTTTCAACTGTTCCTCGATATACTCGTGACAAATCCCGTGTCTTCTGCAGATTCTTTTCTCCCTTTTCTGACTCTGCAATGTTCTTTCTTTCGATAGCTCGCGCTTAGAAGAGGGAAGGGGGGCGAATCAAGTTTGATCGCCACAGAACAAATTGTAAACGATTTTTGTCGCCGGAGCGGAGAGAGGAAAAATAAAGCGTGCGCGATCGAGAGTGGTTTTATTTCGCGCCGCTTCGGTCAGTGATATTTAAATGGACCATAGCTACGCATCCGCGCGATGAAACTCGGTTTAGCTTTCGCGAATATACACTCTGCCCCCGTTGTTTTCACCCTCTTTTCTCCATCGAAATCAAAGCGTCCGCGTTTCACGCTTCGACCGATGAAGATTTTTTTTTCTCTTTCCTTCTTTTCCTTTTTTTTCCCCCCTTTTTTTCCAGTTCTCTCCATTTTTCCAGCCCTTTCCCTCTCTTTTTTTCTCTTTCTCTTTTTTTTTTTTTTGCAATTTTGTTCGGTCAATATTTGGCTTGAAGATTCGGCGCGATCGGTGTTGCGGCGAGTTGAAACAACAGTGATTACCGTTTAATGAGACGGCTTTCTGTACGTGCTTCGACCCATTTCGACTTCGAGTCCGCCTCGATCCGGCGGGATCTATTTTAGCCCTCCTTCTTGTTCGGAAACCTATCCGGCCTGATCCACGCGGATCGGAGAAACTTGAAGTGGATCCGAGCAGTCGAGGCGGGCTTCCCAACTGCTAGGTTAGGTCACACTACGGAGCTAATAACCTATAATGCTCGCGTTTCAATGGCACTTTAACTGTTTTATTATTTAATAATATACAGTGGCTACGTCGAGTACTTGCGCAAAACTTTAGTATGGAATGGATCGTTTTAATTTGAAATTCTACGTTTCGTTTTCGTGGTATCAAATATTTGCAATCATACGATAGAAGGGATTTGATTAATTAGCGTGTGACTGGTGCTAAGAAATATTTTTGAAAAGCTCAAAGAAAACGGGAACTTTTTGTATTTTTACTTTTATTTCAATTGAAAAGTTATTTTTATCTTAAAAAGAAAAATTAAAGAGTTAAAGTATCAGAGGATCGTGCAATCGTTAGCCTCTTATTTTATTCATTTATACTTTGTATTTCAATTTTCGAGAATTTAAAGAACTAAACAAATAAAAGATCGCGTGGCTGCGAAAGAAAATAGTGTCTTGTGCTTTATTTCGTTATATGTATTTACGTGTTTGCATTATATTTTTCTGCGAGCGCCCCTTCCGTTCTCTTTCCGTTTTTTCCTTTCTATTGTCAGCAATAACAAATATTTGCACATTGCCGTGCGTTTTAAATATTTCGTCGAAGGGAAAAGTTTCCCTGGCGTTGAAAGTATGCGCGATATTTTTGAAGCGTACCTAAACTGGCGCGGTGTACAGTTTGCGGTTAGCACGCTCGATAAAAGTAGCCAGGTAAACATCAACGTCTAGTTTGCGGTGCTCGAGACAAGCTTTTTGACTTAATTTCTGACCGCGGCGTAACAACGGTCTGCGAATTTTTTTCCCCAGCCACTACACCGATATTCCTTTTTTGCCCCTTTTGCTATTTTAACCGGAAAATAAACGATTATTAGGTCGTTTCGCGATAAATGTTGTTCTTGAGGCACGAGAGATTTCAATGAGAATAACTTCTCCTTTAAATGAGAATTTGAATCAGAGGGTAGAATTTACATTCAAGACGAATATAAAAAATCAATGTTGCGTTTGAAAGAAAGCACGATGTTTGAAAGTCCGCTTTGAGAAATTATCGAATCACTATGGATTATACTTGAGAATATAACAAACTTGCAACTCTCGAAAAACAGGGTTATTATATCAAATATAATCTTCCAAAATCTTCTCGACGAAAGAGTAGACAGACGAGAATTAAAGAAGCAATTGTTGAATATTTTGTACTTTATAATTTCAACCCTGCTACAATCTTCGTGCTTTTTAAAACTTTATACAATATTTTCTAAAAAAATTATTAAGAACAATTCCAACCTATAGACAACCATAATTTGGAAGACTCAAACTCCGTAGCAGAATCGAAATGCTTAAAATAAAAAATCTTGAAAACACTTATTATTGGATTACAGATGAGATTCTTTTTATTAATAAATATTTATATTATACAATCTTTTATATAATAATTTAATAATACGAAATTTCCCACAAGTACATAAAAATCAAAAATTGCACATGTACGTATACACGTAACATCGTGTACAATGCGTCGAACGACACACATCCGCGTGTGTCACCAGTCGCCGTCAGAAAAATTTCGAACCGAAAGGAACTTCATCTGGCAAAGGACACGTTTCGCAAACGAATGCACTTTACAAAGTTACGCGAACGTGTCGCCGAGATTAATTCGTAAAAACCAGTCGAGAAACGATTACCCTCGTTGAACAGGTGAACCGGTTCCAGGTCATAAACCGACACGACGCGATAATTCCATTCGAACGAGACGCTCGCGCTCTCTCTTCTTCCCCACCCTCGTTTGTTAATTTGTTCGTACCATTAGCCGGACGTGGCGATAGTTATCGTTGTTGAAAAGTAATATAAGGCGGTTAGTATTGGCTGGTCGGTGCCACGCCGGGAATGAAGTCGCGAAAATACGTTATTCCACGTAGAGCGTGGCGCGGTTACCGGTGAATTTATTGGCAGCGAACGGTATGCCGGTATATATCACTGTAACGAACGGTGGCGCTCTCTCCCTCCCAGGCCCCGGCGTGTTTTATTCCCGTGTATCCTGTTTTTAATTTCTCGTCCGTAGCCGTCGATATCGAACCGTCGATCCGCGAAACCGCGAAGCATCAGCTCGATAGAGCTGTCTGCGGTCGCGTGGCATTAACGAATCGGGCTTATTCGCTGTTTCCCCCGTGCCCTCGTGTCATCGCGAAAACCATCGTAAAAGTCCCGGACAGGAAACGCTATTCGCGAATTCGTTTTCGATGTCCGACGAATATGTATCTGCTGCTTAACCGACGGTCGTCTCGTCCCGGCTGGCCCCCCTCCCCCGGCGCCGTCGTTTCGCGAACGATTTCACGATCGACCGCTGGATTGACGGTGGAGGGATCAAAAAACAGAGGGATGTCGATATTTATACATCGGAGGATTTCTGACGATGGAACTTTCGGCTCGAGGTGCGCTGTCACTCGTGAATTTATTACGCGTCGTTGGTAGATTTATGAAGGTTATTAAGATCTTATTTACGCATCTATTTTTGTTACCTGTGCGCTAGAAACTGACATTTGTAGGTTGAAATGCGTATTTTAATCGTCAAAGGGAACACGAGCGACATGCGCCGAGGTGAGAATATAGATGAAGGAAATTCTTTTGCTAAATTTATCGTATATTTATAACTAATAATAGCTTTTGTGTAACAACTTTTAGAAAATATTTAACAGGAGTAATATTTGTTTATAAAATGTACGTACGCCGATACGAAGTACAGGAATGCGAATTTTTAACTTTTCTCCATCTAAAAGTGTATTTTTAGTTTTCGTATTATGTTGAGTTTAAGCGGTTTGAAATCAGAGGAATATACGCAACAGTGTATATTTAAACGCGATTATTTAACTTACAATTAAATTGACAAAACCTTGTTCGTAAAAAGTTGTACAATGGTTGAACAATTTAATATTAATATTTCTTGCAACAGTTCAAACTGATGTTATCGCGCCGAAAATAACGAAACAAGGAAGACAAGGAAAAGATTACGTAAAACGGGACATTAAGTTCAACATTACCCGCTATCATTTAATTAAAGCACGGAGGCTTGTCATTAAAGAGAAACTAGCGTTAACAGTTGCAGCTGTAATGCATCCAATTAACACGAAACTCGCGCCTCGCCAAATATTCGCCGCGATCCCAATTACCACCGTAAGACAGAGACCGAGCGGTTCGTCGTTTGTCTGATCACGAACAGGCTTGTTTCACTTGTCGTTCCAGCACGAGAACAAAACTGCCAGCAATCAAAAAATTCTCGCTACTTTCGAGCCGTTCAACTCTGCCAAGTTGATTAACTTCGCCAAAAAAAGAAAAAGGGTAGAGAAATTATAAAATAGGATGCGCACATACGGTTTTGAAGTATGAGTTTAAATGAACATTGCGGAATGTATTGCAAAAGGAACCTAACAGCATATAAAATACGTAAAATTGTACATCTTTAAGATAGTCACGTTGGTTTTTGAAAACTGTCACTCAATACCCAAGAAATTTCATTCAATCGTTTAATGTTGAGTATGATTAATATGAAATTTATTTGAAATAAATATAAGAAGACATTGAAAACTTCAGGCGTAAAATATTGTTTCATTCGTTTGAAATAAATTGGAATTACAAATAAATTATTTCAATTGGATTCTCTTGGAATTTAAACGCGTTTAAGTATTTGTGTTTGATCGAAATCCTCCCGCTCAGGGACAGCAGAATAAATTTCGATTTAGATTCAATTATATTTACAAAAATCCCGCATTCTAATGATATATTTTAGACATCTTCACATTTTATCACTCTGTGCATCGTTAATGTTATTAATGTTGCACAAACGTTCGTCCAATTATCAAGTAACGAAAATATATAATACATATTTGAAAATTCCAATAATTCCAACGGTAAGAACACTCGTCTTTCGTATTTTATTCCGCTGATGCGGCTGAGATCGAAGCTTCGATCGACCCATCAACGCCGGATCCATTAGCATCGGAAATCGCGTATGAATGAAATCCGTGCAGAGGCAAATTGATAGCTAAATGGTAATTCGACTAAATGGGAAACGAGCGGGCGATATAGTATTTTGTCGGTCGTTCACGTAGTCATTTCGAATTGACTGCGTCGTTAATGTTTCATTATTGCCATCGTTTATCCGTCCTGTGCCATTGTGCCCGTGTTAATGAAACGAACCCACGGTTCCGTGGCCGTGCGCGCGCGAGCACGCGTGCGTGCCGAACGCCTACCCAAGAATTATACGGAATTAGCGTCGATTTAATGATTTAACGTTTGACTTTATTAACAAGTTGAACGCCGGCGCGAACTAATGTCCCGCGATTCGCTCCCGTAAACTTTACGGCGTTCAACCTCGATTCCATCTCCCTCCCTTTCTCTTTGCTTCTCTCTCGAACTGCAGATACTAAAGTTAATGCGTAACCGCACGGGGAAAATGTTCCTTCATTCGCGCTAAGAGTTTAACGTTTCACCTGGAGTAAAAAGGAACGAGTTGACCCACGAGAGAAGCTCGCGCAGCTTCAGATTATTTCACGATTCTTTAACTTTAAACTTTTCTTAAGGATAGAGAGAATATTATTTTGGATTGCACGAAAATATTTTTTGCATTTTACGAGTTTTTTCTTTCTATTCATGGTTTGACAATTTTACAGACGCGATTCCTTGATAAGAAAAAAAAAAAAGAGCCTTTTCAATATTAAAAATAGTGGAATTAATCGACACTGCTGATCCGATGTAAAATTACGAACGTATTGGCTGGGAATTGTTAACGAAAAGAAAATTCCTGCCGACGATTTTAACACACGCGAACCGTCGAAATAACGACGAAAGCCTCGATGAAAAATTAAGCACTCGGACACCGAGTTGTCCGACAATTCGATTTTCACCGAAACTTTTAATTACGACGGGTAATTACGCGTCGACGGCTAATTACGACGTCGAATTAATCAGCGTGACGATTACTTTAACGATCGCGTTGAATTTATCGCGGCCTCGCAACGTGCACGCACGCCGGCTTACGAGTCGCGCGGGCGGGTTTCTGCCGCATGTGTGTTTCCTAAACTTGCTTGCGGCGTACTACAGGCACTACGGCGAAGATAGAGTGGTACCATGAAATTACGTAACCGAAGCACTTAAGTTGCAGTAATTTCTCGTCAAGCAACGATACCACCTGCTGTGCTCACCGCCTGGCAAATAGATTTCCACTTCGAACGGGGCATTTACGGAACAAAACCGAGAAAATTCCCCTCCCCGACGCGACCGCTGCGAAATACCCTTTTTTCTTTCTTTTTTTAAATATTTTTCCCGCTTTGTATTTTCTCCCGACGGAACAACCGACAATTAAAAATTAAATCAATCGTCCGTTCAATTTAGCTTTTCGAAAATCGGATATTTCATTTGTGCTTCCTGGTCACTGTCGTTACGCCGTTGTTTAAAGCGAAGCTTTCCGCGTGTGTGATAGGATAAAATCGATGTATGAAATATTTCGATACGTGAAATATTGTTTGAAAAGCATGATTGACAGATTATACGAATTATTGATTTTTCTCGAAAAGTACGAGCGACGTGCTAATTCTTCTGTTTGATTATTTCGACGTAGTCGAGGAGTGCGTGATTTACTAAATTTCGCGCGTTTACAGGAGACACTGAAGTGCAAAATCGCATAGGACGAAACGTAGAAAAATATTTTTCTGTTTAAAAACAGATATGTAAAATATCCAGAGTGCGAGTCTTTTTGTAACGTGAAAAATATGAAAGGTATAAAAGCAAAAATAAAAATTTAAAAATAAAAATGCCCAAAGTGTGGAAATTCTTGTGATACTTGCTGCGTAAATTGATTGCTGTATTTTACGCAAAATTAATCTGCACGGATATAAATCTCCGGTCTATAATAACTATGTGTGATGAATTTAGGGGAGACATACGTCGAAGAGCGACGTATGGTCTTTCGCAGTGACGCTCTGGGAGATCTTAACGTTCGCGAGAGAACAACCATTCGAAGAACTGCCTGACCATCGCATCGTCGAGAACGCGACTTATTTTTATCAAGAGGACGATAGAAGGGTAAGTACCCCGTGCTTTTCTCTCTCGTCATATTCGCGTACGCGGACCGATGAATACAACGAACGCCTGCTATTAATCCGTGCTAAACTTTTCATTGCAATGAATAGCGCTGTTCGTTCCCAACCTCCCGATTAATTCTTCTCAATTGAACAATTTTGTTGAAAGAGCTGCAATCCACGAACAATGTTCTGTTAATTTTCTGTACGAGAAATTTAAATTTAAATTTAATCACGATCACAACTAGTGTCATTGGATAGTAATTTATGATTTTAAATTGTGTAATTTTGGGACTTTTAATTTAATTCAATTTTACTACTAATTCGAACGAATGGTATTTTCTTTTCTTTTGAATTTCCTATTCTTCGTCACAGGTATTGGCAATGGAATTCAATTCAGTAAAAAATTTTTAAACCAAGTAGTGCAATCTTAAACTGTTATAGTTCTCAATGGCCTAGAGTGTAAAACACAAAGTAAAATTAAATACTCTCAGTTTCTCCGATTTAAACTATTATTTACCTTTTGATTATTAATTTTTAATTGCCCAAGTATTATCCAGTATCTTGAATCTAAATCAGTGTTCTTTCACTCAACAGTAACCGCGATCGAACGACCCGTATTTTTTCGCAGATTATTCTACCATTACCAAAGAACTGCCCGAAAGACATCTACGAGTTGATGCGCGAGTGTTGGCACAGGAACGACGTGGACAGGCCGAGTTTCCGCGAGATCCACATGTTCTTGCAGCGGAAGAATCTCAGCTACAAGCACGCTGACACGAACGACACCTGATACAGAGAACTAGAAGGCTGGAACCTAATCCGGCTTTCTATGATCGGCGAGCTGAACGGGAACTGGTGGAACAGCCCCTCGACGACCAAGCTGCACCAAGTCAGACCAAGTTAGTACACCAACGTCACCGTGCATCATCCACTTCAAAATGACGAATCGAGTCAGAAACACAGGTAAATCGATATCGCGATCGCGTGACTCGCGTGGTGAAAATGATCCTTCGTTCTTCTATCAATGGTCAAGTGGATTGTCAAAGACTGCGCTCGTACGACGAAAGTTTGACTCGTACTACTTGAATCTATCTCTACAAACAACTTTACAATTAGTAATTCCAGACTAACATTCACGGGATGGTATAATTTTTGTTATTATTATTCAGAGACAATCATTACTTTCAGATTCTCTTTCTTCGGATTTTTCTCTGTCAGACAATAATTACCTTCAGTTTAGAATATATACAAAATTTCATCGTCACCTCGAGGTTGGAACCAACTTTTTAACACTTCCTCTTTCGTTTCAATCTCCTTTCTCTGTCGAAGAGTGAGGGACCGTAATCGCGCAAGTGTAATTACAATAAAGCACAACAAACGAGTACATATCTGCGGGAGATCATCCGGAGGACGAGGCCTCCAGCCGCGGGCGCGCCGCGGCGCCCGATGCGAAACAGAACGTTCCTAGCACGGGCCGGTGGGCGGAAAAGCACGTTCAATAAATCGCGCGCGCGCCGTTCTGAAATTGATACTGTCAGCAAACAAGCTCGTGACACCAGCCGCGACGGCACTTGCGTCACGTTCAGAATACACGTGGCCCCGTGGACTTTGGGAAATCGCGGGAGATGCAACAAACTGGCCGCGAGACGCGATTCCCAACCCCCGCGAACGCTCCGTCGCGCGTTTAAATAACGCAAGAGCGGAAAACAGCGAGAGACGCCACGTCGAGTTCGATAAATCAGCAATGCCGAGTTCCACATCGAGGTCTTCGAGAGGATACGACGACCGAACGACGTTCCATCGCGTCGCGAATCGCTGGACGACGCTGGAAAACGAATCGGAGATGAAACACGGCACGCGCGGTTTATTCTTCGCGAGACTTTGGTTCGACATCGGCGAGGAACGGAAAGCCGTGAGACACGCGCGAAACTTTTCCGGAGAGTATCTAGCGAAGAGATCTGATCCTGGCGTGGAAATGGTCGATCGATAAAGTCGAATACACACGCAGAGATACCTAGATAGGCACTAGCGCCCCGTTTGGACTTGTTTGAAGAAAGAAAGAGGAC
>KQ435690.1:313750-324884 GCA_001276565.1 Melipona quadrifasciata | reverse complement strand
GATTTTGTAGAAAAATTGAAAAATTCCTCGACAAAGTGAAAAAGAAAAAAAGGAGAAAAGATAGAGGGAAGTATATGTAATTGTAACGAGGGGATATATTTTAATACGATTTGGAATGTTTCGAATCGTGTATTCCAGGAGTTCGATAACTGTAGATATTATGACGATATTGGATTACGGATAAATTTTCACGTTACCGTTCGCGCTATAGGAAAAAGGATTTAATTTATTTAACGTGTTTCTATTTCAGTACGCGTTCGCCGGGTCGGGCACTGCCGATAATGATTTGTATAATTATCGGTAAATTCTATACAGTAATTAATTTCCGAATGTGAAATATATAATTGATATAATAGAATTACGGATACATTCCAGCTTAAATGATTAACCTAATTAATATTAATTGGCACCGAATACCGTTCTAATGTTTCCCCGTCGGAGGATTTGTTTTCGGCGCATATGCTCCTACCATTCGCTAAAAATAGTACAGACTGGACGTTAAAAGGAACTTTATAGTCTCGGGGTTTGAAAGAAAAAAAAAAATGGTTTTTCAAAGTATTAACAAAAATTATCAATTGTTTCGCATCATCGACAATCGTCGATGAACGTCAGATTAACCTTGACCGGTAGAGAGAGCTCATTATCAATTAAACTTCCGTCGCGTGCGAATCGATTAAATTTTAAAAGCGAATTTTTAAATAATGTTCATAAATATTTAAAAAGTGTTCAAAGTGATAAAAGTGAATGTTTAAATAATATTTCTAATAATTCATTTGCAACAACTAAACAATAAATTTACTTTTGTAACATTTCCAAATACTATTTAAAATTTTCAATTAATAATTTGCAACAATCGAGTAGTAGCTAATACATTTCTATGAAATTTTAATCGCGTTATAATTTTACGAAATTTTAATCTGTTTCGAATTATTAACTATCAAGGATGTAAGAGTTAATCTCGATCGATACGGAAACCCAAAACATGTCTGTCCCAATTAGTCAATGCACCTACTAATATTTCAACTAGCCGATCTCGTTTGTCGAATCGTCGGTGCTCGCATGCGCAGACCAGTATCAAAGAAAACAAACACTGCCAATTTGCGTAATGTGCGTTTACAATGTGTGTGTGTACTTTTTTTGTTTTTGTTTTTTTAATCGATGGAAATTTTATTGACGATCGATTAGCGCCTGCGACTTTTTAAAATAAACAAAGCCAGCTATAATGAAAGATCAAAAACATCGCGAACTTGCGGTTTATGAATCGAAGCTCTTCAAAACAAATTAACACTACAACTATCGAAGAGCTTGTATCGGAGAACCGAAATTGCATGTAGTGTAAAAAAATGTTTGAAGGATTTTAACTAAATATTTTTGACGAAAAATGATTTAGATCTGTAGAAATACGTTGTTGCAAGTTTGGAAAATTTCTGTAAGAAATTACAAACTGGTCGTTATAATCGCCTTGATAATTTTAAAATACGACTGGAATCTAGTTTTTTTTCTGTTAGCGTCCAGCCTTGCGTGGAATATCGCGTTAATTCATGTCGACCCAAGATCAAGATATAAGTTATGCCGATCCGTGTTGCAGGACGTTGGACGTCAGACGTTTGTCGATGTTGGAATACAGACAGGTTTTATTCACGACACGTTGAATAACATAATGGCGGTGTACAGTGTCGACTTGTGTATTTTTTGTGAAATGTTACATTGCGTGTTTAATACTAAAATATTATACCAAAGCGAGCTTCGATATATTAGAATGACATTCTGACTAAATTTTCGCTTTGAATCTCTCCTTTCCTGGGTGAATTAAGATTGAACATTGAACAACTATAAATGATCAGGTTAAACATAAATGTACACATATACATATCAAACAGTCATCTATTTTTGATTGAATAATTTGATCGTTTTAACCACATTTGCCTCATTGAAACTTTAAAATACTTTAGAATCTATGTTGAAATTCTAAAAATCTCAATCTTCTTTTAATCGAACAACCAACAAATTTTCTATACTGGATATTTTCTGCTGAAGAGAGTTCCAGCAGTAACAACTATGAATTCTTATTTGTAAAGACAAAGATTTGTGAATCACAGAGAAATCTATTATCCAAATATTTTTCCCGTCATCCTTTACAACAGTCTTTACCTTTACTTAAAGAAAGGTTGTCACTCTCTTCTAGAAATAAATACACCAAACCATTGTATGGTTTAAAAGCTCAGTCAATTTCAATACGAACGAACATAAAATATGGCCATATTTCACGAAGTGATCGATATTAATCCCGAACCAATGTACCTGTTAGCTCGCCATCGGGGACATCGAACTCCAGAATGCACCCTTGTGACAGTGATCGAGCCTCCCATCGTGTCGAGTGTCGTAAAAATTCCGTTCCACCTTGATCGAATATTTTTGGTCGTTCAGACGTTCGATCTGCTTAATTTCTATCAAAAGAATTGAAATTAATCAGATTCGTTTCATTCGCCAAATAAATATGTTATTGAAGAATTGAAATTGGAAGAATTCGTTTCATCCACTAAATAAATATTGTGCGAATTGTTAACTTTGTCAAAGTAGATTTCAATTTTTACGTTTAAATGATTATTGATAACATGATGGCATGGAAAGATGTTGGTATTTGTATACAACATATTTTTTCTTTACTATTATAATAAGCAACATAATGCTCTTTTGCACTCCTTAATGGCGTGATTGGCTTTTCAATAGCATCATCATTGGAAAGTTGATGACTTTTGAGTAGAAATTTTTTAAGTACGATTAAAATCGATGAATTCTTGGAAATTCATTATTTACATGTTTCATTGAAACAGTGTAATTAAAAAACAAATTCGTCATAGCGTCTATACCAGAGATTTCCAGACTTATTTGGCTTCCTGCCTAAATTTGTTTCAAGTAAAAGCAGAAAAATGCAGAGACAAATTTGCATCATTTCATGTATCGATACTTCTACCTACATCTTCCAATATCAGTAAGTTAGAAAAGATGTGGTTGCAAATGAGACACATTGAAGTTTAAAATTATAAAATTATCTGATCAGTTCTAACTTGCATTTTGTGTGTTTGTTTGGCAACTAAAATACCTACGATTTCCTATGCTACACGATCAAACATGTACAAACGATTTTTCAAAATTTCCTTACCTCCGTTTCCTTCTTCATTCTTCCAGCGCCTTCCTATTTTTATTCAACGCTCCTGAAGTTACTGTTCCACTTTAGAAACCATTGATTCGAAATACAAACTGCAAATTTATGCTTGAACTCGCGAAATATCGCGAAAACAACAGTTGAATTAAAAGAAAAGAAACTACAGTACGTTACAGGGTAGATTGCAGAACGCTTTTGTGAGAAATCTGTGGATTTCCGCTGAAACTACCATGTAAATTTCACCGCGAGTAACTTTCTCGTCTGGGCAATGTTCTTTCACTCGGGCAAGGTCGCTCTATTGTTCCAGCGAAATATAACCGATCGTTTATGGCAGCGTTCCCTCCAAACTCTCTGCCGCGTAGAAAAATTTCATTTCCACCAGCCGCGGATGGAAAGAGGACGAATATATGGCCACGGTATACAAGTCACGGAACGTTCGTCGAATTCGGCTAATCTCATCGCTCGAGCTCAGGCACGCAGAAACGTACGACGCTGTAGTCTGCATAGCTTCTACTCGGAATTCGTCCTTCCTCGAAGGACGATGTCTCGAGTCGTACTGTTCCGGCTCCATTGGTTCTGGTATTTGTAGAACCGTATCTAGAACTTTTCTTCGGCGCGGATATTTGTCGGATTTGAAACGAGGGAATACGAGAGTAAAGTGACGGACGAATGAAAATCAAAATTAATAGGAGCATCGCGAGTAATAAACTTCTACGTCACGAGTGTGAACGATATATTATTTCTTTTTTTTTTTTTTTTTTTTTTTTTTTTGTTATGTTAATGGTGATCTATTCTAAAGTATGTTTTTTATTTGCTCGTTGCTTTTAGTTTAGTAAACAGAATTTGTGAAACAATTTTGGTTCAAAGTCTAACCTAAACTGCGAATAGCAATCCTTTTTTAAATTTTCTTTCTTTCGTCTCACATCTTAATCTCCATTGTCTGAATATTTATCAGTGTTATGTGTAATTTTGTGCTAAATATCGAACGAATTTTATTCGGATAAAACGCGAGTGACCGCAACGATTTAAAGCAACGCGAAAATAACTTGCAATGCAAACGCAATGACTGTCGGGCAACTGTAATAAGATTTAAGAAGACTATAAAGTCTCTAAGACAACTCTCGCAATACTAAGGCGACTTTAACAACTTTAAGAAGACTCCTACAACACTAAACTGCGAGAAGTTTCTGCTTAAAGCTTCTCACCCACAAGATGTATATTTTGTATATTATTTATTGTATATTTTTGTCGTCGAATATTTGAATATGCTCATTTTCAAAGCATTTCTCTTTCTAAAACTAAATAAATATAGCACATGTTCTCATATATATGCATAACGTTATTTTATAGTACAATATAATTTTTACAATAATCTCTGTGAATCTTGCAATTAAATATATTAAACGTCTCTAAAGTTCATAATATTCTTACTGAAAAAAATAAACATCTCATGAAGTATTCATAATTATTCTCACTAAAATAACCTTTTCAACTTCGTGGTGAAACTTTTTCGCTTCTTCTCGCGTATTTTTTCCTAAATAATTAATTAAAAGTCTATCAGATATTGAACTTGGATTGCTCATTTCTCTACTTAAGTCTTACAAAATTAATACAGCGATAAATTTTGTTATTACATCATTCATTGTGCATTCATTCAGATCATATCGAGAAGAAAGTATCCTTATGATCTTTCTCAAAGTTGTAGCAATCCAAACGATCGACGATTTTTTATTGTCATTGTTACGCTCTCCACTCACACTGCTACATCAAAATTTTCATTTTCGAACGTTTATTGATTAATTATAAATCGTCGCAAGTCGTACCGTTTTGACAATTTTTGACAGCACGTCGTTACGTTATCTACGTCAGACATATTGCAAGGAGGACAGAAATCTCGCGAAATCCTTTCTACGGTGTACAGCTTCGTTCGCTTCGTTTAATTTCACCGTTTGTTACAGCGTAGTTTAAAGTATTACCAATAGTCGGAACCCCCCCTTGAATTCGAGCGTTTATAAATTACGCGAACGAACAGCCGTGACGGCGGAACGCGGGGCCCACGTAAATTTGCGTATCCCCGGTCGTGGTAATTTTGTCTTCGCGCCGGATATATACGACGCATATTTCGACGGGAACCGGTAGATCCCTAACTACATTAATCCTTTTAATATGAAAGTAACAACGCCCGGTTCTGTTGCTCGCACCTGGTGCTTTGTACCAACCTCTGCCTCGGAGAGAAACATCGAGGAAGGATGGCTCGAACAAAAGCAAAGGGAAGAAATTATATATTGCTCGGTATGGCTTACGTTTCCTTTTCCCTTTTTCTCCATTTTTTTTTTTTTTTTTTTTTTTTTTTTTTTTTTTTTTTTTTTTTTTTTTTTTTTGTTTCTTTAAATAGTCTCCGGGGATAATATCGGCTGGATTATTGAAAAATTATGACAATAAGTAACGAATTCGTTCCTCGGATACAGAACAGATATATCGGAAAGGAATAAAACGAAAACGAAGAAGAAGAAAAAGGAGAAGGTGGAAAGAGGGGGATGAAAAATAAAATTCACCCGATCGCGTGATGGAGAGATAATAATGATAAAAAGGGAGAGAAAGGAAGGGAGGGAAAGGAAAAAAGAATTGGTAGCTCAGGGAGGGGGAGAGAGAGAGAGAGAGAAAAAAAAAGTTGCCTATCGATCGAACTGATGAACGCTCACGGTCTAAATAATAATCGAGAGCGCGGCCGTAATGGCTCTTCTGTTGTTCGTCAAACAGAAGAAACTAATCAATCAATAGTCAATTTACGGATAGACCTGGGCACTCACGTGATTAACCAGCGCGTATTGTTACGTTTCCGTGGCGTACGTAAATTGTTTATACGCGTTGGGGGTTAATGGACGGTACGGCCGATCGGCGGGACTGCGCCGATACTTTTATTTCAAACAAATCTAAACGATTGTTTTTCGCCGGCCGAAAAAAAGGGAGCGGAAATTTCAGCATGGGGGAACACGTTAATCCCAAACGATTCCGCGCCCGATCCGGCCATCGTTTGGAAATGAACGCATCGGCGGAACTGAAAAGGACACACGCGACAGCGGAAATGATCTTCGCAGACCTTTTAGCAGCCGCTGAAATCCGAAGAAATACACTTTCCACCATTCGTCGACCAACGAATCGATACCCACGTGTGGGATTAATTATTTCAATGCTTTCGAATTGCCGAAGAGGGATGTGAATGTGTAAAAAGAATAGGAAACGACGGCATTATTTTGGCATGGAAGACGGATAATTCTGCAATTGTGAAATAAACGTTATTCAAAACGTTTTTATAGTAGAATAAACAATATAAAATATAAAATAAATATAGAATGTAAATAAATATAAATATAGAATAAAAATATAAAAACACAAAAGAGATGCTTAGTAATAAAAAAATTTGTTTCTTGGAGGCAAGAAAGAAATAAGAGAATGTTAATCAAATTGAAAATAGCGAATCTGAATACAAAATTATCTAGCATTACATTAATGCTGGAACTACGAGTGATTAAAGCAAGAATTAAAAAGAAGTTTACGACGAGAGTAGAGAAGATAAATTGGTTGGACGGTCTAATATTCTAATGACAATTACAGCTCAAAATCTTGGCTATCAAATCTTCCTGTCTTCCAAGTTTTTTTCACCCCTTTCTAAAGCATCGAAAGTAAAATACGTCTTGGAGCCAGCAGGGAGCAGCACCGACGAAGATATTGGAGAAGTTCAGTCAATTTGGAAACTTGTAATATAAAAGTAGTTTGCGAACAAGGATGTCAGTCATTAGTTTATCGTGGCAAGCAAGCAACGCCATTTTCGCGATGGGAAACTTGTATTCCCTTTCATCGATGTATAAGACTACCCCGCTTTGATCGTTGCAACAGTTAAAAATATTGAAAAAGCGGAGAATTAAGAAGACGCGATCGGAGGAGAGTAACTGAAAACTATTTCAATAAAAACTTTTTCGTGGAAAGGCGAATTTATAAATTAACGAAGGAACGGAAGGGGTGAAAAGTGGCGAAATTTTACCACAGTTCAATGCACTTCGTTGCATTTCGTGAATTATCAGGGGGATGAAAGTTATTGAAAAATCGAAAACAGTGGGGAGATCGTAAAATTAGAAAGTCAACATGTTGTGTCGAATCAAATCCAAATGACAGGGATTTACCATAGTTTGCTTCATTTTCACGTTTCATAAATCACGGGGAAAATGGAAATAATTAAAAACTCGGTACAAAACAGTGTCGTTAAATTTCAAATGGACATAGGAAAATTGAAATTTAAATAGTAGCACCAGTGAAAATTCACAGATTTCTTATAAAAGTGGTGTTCCTCATTTCTACGATTCGCACAGTTATTCATTTAATACTCATCCTCTCACAAGCTGAGATAATATCTTCTCTTTCTCGACATCCGCAATTTGTATTTTAAAAGCAATTTAATATATTTAGCAGTCCTATGATAAATTTGCTTTCAATTGTTAAATATCCCCTAATGCTATACAAACAACGAATTTTTAAAAATTCTCAGGAACAACACAGTTTAGTTGTTTCGAAACAAAAAGGAAATGAAGAATTAAAAAACCAGACACCGTTCCATTCCTTTTCTTTTTTTTTCTTTTCTTTTATCACGGAAACGTTCTTCAACGTCCCCGTTAGAAGGTGGCATAGTCCGCGTCGTCGAGTATAATTGAGTCCTACGAATCCGCCTTAACCGTAACGCCTCTCCGTACGGAAAGAAGCACGAACAGAATTATTGGATGTTTGCTCGTCGAGGAAGTAGCTTAACGGCGGTGGACGTGAGCGGACTTTCGACTTTGTTGGAAATAAACGAAAGACGCGGTCTGTTCTCTCTCTCTCTCTTGTTCTTCTAGCTGTTCCTGGCCAGCTATATTTCTCGCAATTTAAAGGACCGTTGAATTGTCGTTAAAATGATCGCCGGCTCGAATGGAACGATATTCCTTTTGCGCTTTTAAATTTCTCTTTATCGCCAGACCCTCGCGCCTCGTCCTTTAATTGGCAAGATATAAGAATAATGTATTTGAAGTCTGCTTTAGTAGTAATTCCAGTAAAATAATTTCACACATTACTTGATTCTTTACGAGGTCGTTGAATGTTTCACGTGTACCTATCGTTTGGAAATTTTATTTCTAAATATCCATGAAAATCTATTTCTCCGTTGTTGGATTTTGTTGATACGAAAACTTGTAATTACAACGAGAAGGCATATTTTTGTTTTAAATTGCACAGAGTGCACACAAGAAATTAATTTTAATCAACTTTCTAATTTAATTCATTTTGAATTAATTTATTAATCGAAAGTTATTCTTCGTCCATCGAAGATATTTTTAAATTGTAAAGTAAAATTACAGTTACTCGTACAATTATAATAATTACGATCTTTCAATTTAAATTTTTTCAAATCGTTAAATATATTTTTGTTCGTTGAAGCACAAATGTAAGAATAATATTCTCAAAAATATGAGTGCACAAAAGATTGCTATTAATTTGCAGATTTTAAATTCTATTACAACGCCACTTCTACTCTAGTACTCTGTCCCCCTCACGAATCACGTGACCCAAATCAACCAATCGCTAATTTTCGTTGCGTCAGCGTTGCACCTGAAGAGGCCCGATTTTCTGGGTTATCCCCGCCAAAATCACTTTCACTGATAATATCTAATTACCGCCAGAATTTTCAATATTCGATGTAATACTTGTGTTTTGAACAATATCTTCATTAAACGATTTCGACATAAATGACATACAGATAATATAGACATAGATTATATTATAAATATATATATAGATGATAACACTGAAGATGAAATAGATATCTTTGCGATTTTCTGCAAAATGGAGCAAAACGAGTTCCTCTCTCGAAATTTTGAATTTGGAACATTCTGTAGTGTTCCAAAAAAGAAATACACAGCTGACAATGAGTAAGATTCATCGAATAGTCCAAAACGAAAGAAATCCAAAAAGAAAAAAAGAAAAAAGAAATGAAAGAAGCCATTTTTCTCAGTAAATTACGAAATGAGTCGTCGAGTCACACTCAAGAGAGTCGCGACTTTCAATCCAGTGGATCGGTTACATTGTAGCAGTTAATATCAACTCGTAACTTTTCTCTGCCGCAAGTGAACAAAATTCTAATTTTATAGAGTCGGTATTAATATCCTTTCTAAAGTATTCGCAAGAAATCTCGATGAAACACCGAGCACAACAAAAGAACAATTCGCATCCCCCTGGGCAATTGGAAATTAATTATAAGCGATTGGGCATCGATTTCCGGTAACACCAAATTGATGTCAAAATACGGATCGCAAATAAAGTAAGGATCGCCGGGGCCAATTACTTGCGGGCCGTTCGGGAAAAAAAAACGACGAAACCGATCGCGAATTCGTTTCGTTAATTAAAAATCCGAAGCTCGCAACAAGGAGGCCCTCCTCGTTAATGGATTGCAAAAACCGAGGAGTGCTCGGCGAAAAATTCATAATGTCGAACGCGACGATTGCCAGCGATCCCGTTTCGATCGCAATTAAAAACATAATCAACGGATAAATATTACACGATCCGTGTTGCAATTCTCTCGGTGAATTCAAGCCGAGAAGAGGGAGAGAGACGGAACGCTCGGTTGTTCCGAGATGTTCTTTCGCGGCTGAGTTATTTTTCACCGTTGCCGCCCATTATTCACGAGCACTCAATTAAATTAATCGATCCAACCGGTTCTGCGTTCGCCGTTTGGCCATTTTTGTTTTTTTTCTCTCTCTCTCTCTCTTTCTTCTTTTCACAGCGAAAAAGCCGCAGACTGGGTTTTTCATTTTCATTTCGAGCGATACCGTTGCGGTATCGTCTGGACACCCTGGCCGCTCGTATCGTGCATTATTGATCGCATTCAGGCATAAATTCCACAAGTTGGCCGGGCCAGATGGCAAGAAATTCATGCGCTCGAACCCTTTTCAAACGCGACGCGGCGAGGACGTATCGTCCGTCTCGTCTTTGCGCTCGCTGCCTTCGTTCAACTTTGCCGGCAACTAGTAGAATCGTGCCGCGTTAGTCAGACGCGGCCGCCTCTAACCAGCCACCGGCCCCGCTCGTATCGAACATCTGTGCGATCGCAGTAAACCGGCTGTTCCTTCGTATTAACTTCGTTGTTATGCATTAGGCTAAGGTTGAACGGATGTTCTACGAGGATGTTTCTCCAATTCCCTTTGACGGCGATACACGGTGACGTTGTTGGCAGAAGTTGCATCGACGTTCTATCGCTTTGGATTCGTCGGGCAAAAGTGGAAATCCAAGCTGATTCTACGGGATGAATAATCGTAGAACCTTCGTAGACAGTTTTATTTTTATTTTCTTCTTCATTGTGCGAAGAATTTGGAAATTAATCGGTTCGATGTTTCTCCACTGCTTTGAATTCTCGTCGAGGTAATTTAAATTAAAGACGAAACGATTCGACAGTGTATTGAATTCGGAATTATTTGTATTGATTTTAGAAAATCCTGCCTTCAATCCCCATTCGTCCTTTCTTTCTCCAATTAAATTTGTCAAATTGACGCGGCGGTAAAGGGATTAATATCCGCGAGAAGATAAATAGTTAAATTCGCGAAAATCTTTCATCAACAGTAAATAGATTAAATTTCCATTAAATTAATACATACAAATGTTCAATTTCATACAACAAATGCGATTACGCACATTTCGCGGGAAAAGTGCGTTAAATTGTCACGAATTAATTTAAAAACATTTAATCGAGGTCCAACCAACGTTCAAACACTGTTCGACGTCCGCGACGTTTAAACAAAATTTCATTTCCAGAGAGTTTCTAATAAATCAAGAAAAATGTCCAGAATCAGCCGGGATCGTATCGGACAATCGTCTCACGCCCGAGGTGGAAGCAACCGTCGAACGTACCGTCGAACGTACCATCGAACGATTGAAGAAAAACACAACGTC
>KQ435690.1:283858-294698 GCA_001276565.1 Melipona quadrifasciata | reverse complement strand
GCGTGCTCTCAGCCCGAAATAAATCTCTGACAGGGACGAAATATTTTTCTTGGAGATAAAGGCGACCTAAGACTTCGTGATAACTCCACTCTCTCGATCGACAATGGCCTGCAAAGCACGTGGACACTGACCATCGAAACTTTTTCACTAAAACGACACGGACAAACGGAGTCGCGCTACCTAACGATAAGTCTCAAGCTTACGAGCTTTGGAATGTTTGAGCAATCCGTCAGTCTTTCGACATTTGAAGGCTTGAAGATTTTATTACAATATCTCTATTGCAGGAAATTGTTCAGTCTTCCTTTTCTCTCCGGCAAACATTTGCTTGCAAATTTACGTGTCCATTGAGAATAAAGTGGGTCAGTGTAGATGAGAAGGGGGCGAAAAACAAAGCAAGGAATTTAAATGAATTATTTGTATTTCGTGTGTAAAACACCGTTTTGAATATTACCTTAAATTATTATTAGTAAAATACTCGAATACGTACGACATTAATAATATTTTCCATTCATATAGGTAAAGTTTAAGAAATAAATACAAAGATGCGCAATATTCAAAATACAAGTATGAAATATGGCACGTATGGTAAGTATATGGTGTTCCAGAATAAAAGAAACAAAAGTTGTTTAAACTATAATAACGACAATAATTAGACTGTGGACTTTTATTATTAGTTTTACATTTATGCCCAATTTGAAGATGTGAAATGTTAAATTTACCTATGTAAGTAAAGATAAAAATATGAAAACGCACAAAAATATTTTAATTATTGGACCTCGGTAATTGTATAGTAAAATTTATGATTTATTTAGAAACAAATGCGAGAAACATTGTCACTTTTTTCAAGATCTGCACAGCTTCACCTACTAAGTAAATTGCAGAAACCGCTGTTTCTCTACAAATGAATAGAAATAAATTATTCCACGGAGGCACGCGAACTTCTGTGACTGCGTCGGACCATTTTCACGACGATGACGACTGCCGAGTGGGAAAACAGAAGAACAATAATATCGCAGGGGTATTTGGCAACTGCATCCAGGTTGAAACGGGGCTAATACAAGTCGATCGATTATTCGAACGATAATGCGAATGCAGCGCACAGTGAAATCGCAATACTCGATTATGCGAGACGTTTTATAAATGAGCCGGAGGTATGTGTGACACGTGTTTCGAGGGTGTAACCACGGAATGTATTATAATGTTTCTTGGAGGCTGGCCAGGAACTGGCTGGTATTCATACCGGCGCCGGTTGCCAAGAGCGCAGAAACGTCTAAACGTTTCCTCTGTAATCTATATCTACTTTTCTGCTGCCGTGCAGCGCAGTTCGTTCGAACATTCAATCGGAGCATCGTCGTCGTTGGAACGATCGAAATACCTTGGCGAAACTTCTGGCACATTACGCGCAGAAGCACATCGCGCAACGGTCAACAACGTAATACACACTTAAACTTTTCTTTCTTCCTTTTTTATCCTCGAGGATGAAGGTACTTTCGTGCTTTCGAATAAAATTATTGTTGAAACGTTTTTTAGTTAGGGAAGAATTTCGTTTTCATTTCCCGAATATAACGGGCAGCTTCTTTGTGAAAGGTTCGACTATAGAGAGGTTTTTTTAAACAGCGTGTGCAGGTACTTGCAAAGCTGCTTAATTGGTACAATAGAGCTTAATTAAAATCCCGCTTCGCGTATTATTCGACTTAATAGTTCGCGCAATTCGTCCGGATATTTCACGCAAAGTTGGTGAAAACCGCAGTAGCAGAAATAGGGGCTTGTGCCAATTTTACACGCAGAAATAACGCAGAAAGGAAGATTCCCTCTTCGAGGAAATTACGTTTGAAATTTTATTCAGCACGTGTGTGCGTCAAGCCACTTAACCAAACATATTCCAAGTCTATTTCCTCGAAAACAAAGTCTTGCCACGTTCTGCACCCCGTCGTGCAAAATTTTTTCGAGAAGAACTTGGTTGATTCGCAATTTAATTGACTCGACGTGTATTCTCTCTGGATACACGCGGTCGAATTTGTCAAAGATCAGATCTCGTATAAAAAAAAAAGGTGAAGAATTACATCTGCGGACAAAATTATCTACTCGCGCGTTTGTCCGACATTTCCTCCGCACAAAGACGATCCGAGGAAACTTCTCCGACAGGAAATTTATTCGCTACCGATAAGAGAATATCAGTCTTTCACGGACAGCCCTTTTTTCTTCTTCGTTCGGCGTTCGAAATACGTACGCTGTTCGAATTGCCATTCGCGCGTGCGTTCCACTTTCGAAATCGCGAACAGCCAAATGTACGCCTACTCGATTTACCCTTTTTCTGCCGGTAAAATCTTTTTCCCGCTTGTGCAGCACAAACTGAGTCACAACTATGACGCTTTCGTTCTCCATCCACAAACGCTCATTGGTATGCGAGTACACGGTTTCGCCGCGAGAGAGACCGGCGCGCGGGAACACACATATCTCGACTAGGCGGCTGGAAAACGGGCGTGTATATACTCGCGACGCTGACGACTCGGCTCTACCCGAACTGTTTGGCCGAGTATGTGCCAGATACGCTATTATATTGTGCCGTTACTGGCTCACGTTCCCCGATAAGGTATCTCCAGGCGCCGTCTTTTAAGTTTCTCGAATCTATCTTGCCCTATTTTCCGACCGATAATAGGGTGTTCAACCCACCCCCCCCCCCCCCGCCTTTATAGAAACGTATCGCTGTTTCAGATATGCTGACGTTTTCCTCCGGCAAACGTACACGCTGAAACGTCTTAATTTGGTTGAAATGAACGTACAACTGTCCGACGAGTTTACACTGGATCGTAGCAACGTTTGGATCGAAAGTTTATCGCGCGAGTTGTACAAACAAAGTGGTATTTTCGGAATTTTGTCAACGCTGTGACATCGCGAGATTTCTTATTACTTTTTCTCTTCTTTTTCTTCTTTCTTAATTGTAAAAGATGCGGCTTTTTCCGTTTGTTTGAACAAATGAATCAATTATGTTTGTGTAAACTTGTGCTTAGATTAACGAATAGGAATATCGAAGTTTATTCGTTAACAAAATGAACAATAGACAGTACTTGGATACTTGTATAGTTTCTGCGAAATGAAATACAGCGGACAAAAGAAAATATAAAAGGCGAATAACATGAGATAATTTATAATTTTACGAAACGAAACTATATCTAGAAAGAGCAGCGAAATGGTTGATAAAGTATACATGCCTGAAAACGTTGCATAAACAAATATGAGTGTTAAACCTCTTTTTGTATCCACATTTTGCAATTTCAGATCAGTTTCAAACTTTGATGTTATTGCAATAATCGAGTTTCACAACAACGCTAAGAAAATCTTCTACATAATACACATACGTCCATATTTATAAAATATGTCTCAAATGCTTTCGTGATCAAATAATATATAGATAATAATGATTCGTGCATCGTTCGTAGTTGGACATTTTATTTAAACAAAACGACACTTTGTTAGAAATCATTCTCTGTAATCACAACCTGAGCAAAAAGATACGGACGAAGAGGACCGGCTGAAGAAGCAAGTAGTACAAGTCGGTACGTGGCCAGATGAGCAGTAGCGCAGCGTGAGTGGTCAGGCAAGTAGAAGAGGATCGTACTCGGTTAACCAAACGGATTAAGGAGATACGTCCGTGGTTTGGTGCATAGAATTCGAGTATATAGAGGGGAGATTGAGAACAGACGAGGTGCTGCTGTTGATGATAAAATCGAATTTGTAATAAATTTCTCCGGGAAGAAAAAATCGAATCGTCGCCAGTGTTTTGGAATAATCTCTAGAATTTATTTCAAACCATTACTGAAATACGTGCGACGAAAATATTCGATCTATCTCCATTCAGCTATTAGTAGGATATAATTTATTATATACTACTGTTTATTATATATACTACTGTTAGGATACTATTAGGATACTATTAGGATTACTAGGATCAATTTTCTCGTAATTATGTTGCCATCGGTTTCGAACGGCGCGCATTTTTATCGAAATTTCAACGTCCCAGACGAAGCGTCCCTTTCGTATCACGCAGGATGCATCGTCCGAGGTGAAACCGCTCACTCTCACCCACGGATACGGTAGCGGGATCTGTTTTAATTCCGATTTATCAAAGCAGTGACAGCGACGTGAAAGGATCGGATACGTCGCACATGTGCGGAATGTGTGGTCCATCGCGTCACCCCTTAATCCTTTTGCAACCCCCTTGGGTAACCCGGTGGGTTCGTGACAAAACTAGTGGACACCGACAGCTTCGCCTCGCGGAAAGCCCTTGATGCAGCCCTATCGAACGCAATTCCATTATGATTTGTCCTACTCTTAATAATGCCATTCATTATCGTGCAACCGCGTTTGCAACAATGTGAATTCGAAAGACAGACGCGACTACGCTTTGGCAAAACCTCGATTTGTTTCCCAGATTCGACTGGATATTCCCTCGGATTGACGCTCGTTCGTACGTTGTTTCGTCAATAAATTTTTATCTCGACTATTACTTTTGTTGTGTTTAATTCTTCCGAAATTATTGAAATGAAACATGTCCCATTGTAAAGTTCCACGCGTTTGTTGAAATATAAGCTCTCCTTACGCGTGTAAGTATATATGTATATTCCTTATATCTCACTTTTAAAAATATCCTAAATCTAATTCTTTTTACACACAAATATATTACAGTAAAAATTATCGTACAATTGTGCGAATTAATCGAAAAAGATCCGTCTCGGAAGAGTTAACTAATCTGTTTCGTTGAATTTTTTTAACAATTTTTTTTTTTCAATTTTCCGTTCGTTTTTTTTTCAGCAAACGATAACTGCCTGCTTATACATTTAAATGTCATGAAATATTTCAAATTCAATACAAAAACAAATTTAATCTTTCATTGATATTAAATCTACATATAGAGCCCATAAAAATGAACATCGCGTTTAACTTGAAAATTTGAATACTTGTGTATTCTGTGTGTTTATTGTTCCACTGTCGTATCTCATCAATATGCCATTACAAAAACACCAAGCGTCTAATTTCTAACAATTCTCAACTCTCAGATTTCAAATCGAAGCAAACAGCCAGAATTAACTAATAATTTTCGTCTTCTGCGAGGAAACAAAATCCTAGTTGCGAAACTATTCCAGTTAACAACCTTGTATCTTCCACCAATATCGATTTTACCGGGCTGACGTTTGTTTATATCATTCCGTTGATAAATCTCTCCCCCATCCCCCCCCCCCCCCCTCTCTATTTCGCTGTTTTTTTTCGAATCTCTTTTAACAACGTTCGTTCTGATGCTCCCTCTTTTCCCTCCTTTCGGCGGACGATGTATAAACGTTCTTGAAAACAAAACTGGGCGCCGAAACGCGCCACCCTCACCGACACCCCTTAACGACCTGTACTTTCAGCCGGTGTCACAGGAACGTTTGTTAAACACGGCCAGAAGCCGCGCGTGTGCCGCTTTTTTTACAAAGTCTGCCAACTCGCGTCGTTAATTAAAACGTTACGATTGCAAGTGCGCGTATTAACCGAGCGCGTCACGTCGCGCGGGAACCCGCGAGTGCCGAGGTTTAGGACGATAATTATCGTAGACTGGATATCTCGCGAAAACCACTTGACGTGCCCCTTGCAATTCGGTTAAACATTATTATTGCCCGAGCGGAAGACTTGTCAGAATTGTTCGAAGATCCAGACGATCGTCTCGCTTTCATTTCCATTAAGCACAGCTTACTGTTTTATAGTGGAATTTCTATGCAGATATTTTTTTGTTCGTCTATGGATACGATAATGGTGAATTCTCTAAGTGATAAGTGATGATAAGTCTCACGTAAATGTAGACTATTTAAAAAATTTACAATTACACGAGCCTACAAGGCGGAATATTTATTATAATTAGACTAAAGATATTTTTATGAAGACGATTTCGAATATTATTTGCATCCCTGCATTTCTACATTCTTTTCATAAACGCATAAATATTTGCAGTCCAGTTGTCATGTTTACTAGACGAAATAAATTAATATTTTACATCTTATAATAAGGATGTAACTTTAATTTCCCTCTCCCGAAACGCTTAAGCGTTTGACGAAAAAGTTGTAACAAACATTTGATTGAAAAATTGTAACAAAAGCCTGAGATAATTGTAATTTCAGAGCCGAAGGAAATTGGTTTTCAAGATCGTTAGATATCCGGAAGAGAAATTGAACGAGCGAAAGAATATAATGTGGATCTAGGAAGCATTTATTGAAATGAACATTAGCGCAATGTTGCCAAGGAAATTACACGAAAATTCAGCGAAAGTGTTAAATTTTTCACAAGAACGGTGAGAGTAATTTTCAAAAATCGCTTGTAAATGCATTTGTGAAATACGTGAAATTCAATATGGAAACGAATTTAATTTTTCACCGATATTAATTCTACCTTCATTTAAACAAGCGATACGTTTCTGCGTGTTTCTGCATTTCCGTGCTTTTGTAAAAATAGCTTAATCAAGTATACTTTCTCTAATTTTCTTCGCACAATTAATCTCGCAACGTTACAATTTAATTTAATTGTACAACTCGCCTCGTAATCAAGTATTCACGAGCCTGCACCTACGCAACGTTCCCTCTAATCTTTTCCACAAAATTAATCTCGTGATTTTACAATTTAATTTAATTTTATAAATCCACTTTTTAACGAAGCGTTTACGAGTCCACATCCACGTAACGTTATTTTCACGCGTTTGTCCGTAAAATTTACTTTCGCGATCATTTTTTTAAATCGACCATTCCCACTTTGATAATTAAAAAAAACGAGAGGAACGAAAGCTCGGTCCGTCTGTATCGAGCGAATCGATCCGTCCGATTCGCAAGATGCAAGAAGCTCGGCGGGGGTTGAAAATTTTTTTTCAAGGGTCATCAGCGTGGCTAATTATTCAAATAAACACGCTGGGAACGGAACGGATCGCTATCGGAAACGCATTAACGCAGGCCAATACAAATGGGGAGTTTGCATCTCTCGCGAAGACACATGTGTGCTCGATAACATTCTCCTCGCTCTCCAGCGTTCGTGCAGTTTAATACGCTGATATGCTTATTGGACAGGCGGGACGAAACGCTGTTGATAACTCGATGCCTCTCTGTTCGCAAAGTCGAAGCAACGATCCCGTTGTTCTCACTGAACGCGTCAACGTGGACAATACAATGCCGGCCACTTAAAAGTAGAACTAAGAGGTTCGTAAAATTTTTAGGAAAAGCGAAGAAAAGAACTATCAATGAAGAAACTGTAAAGTATTTAAAGACCCTGGGATGCAAGCTGGGAAGGAGAAAGAGAGAGGACAGGCGATTTAATATACGTTTCGTCTCGGAGTCACTGCCTAGACTCATCATCATCATCAGTGGGGGCTGATGACAGAGCGACTCCTTACCCCAGACGCTTGTTTTGTTATAACTACACCCGCTACTAGGCTGGCCCCGACACTCCTCCTAGCGGAGTTCCGCATGCTGCTTGCTTAACATCGAAGATCGGTAGGACCTCGACGCTAGGCGCGCAGCCACTTGCAGCTTGTGCTAGTCGAGTGTTCGAAACTCGTAGTCGAGGAAATCGTAGGGCCTCTACAATCAAAAATGTTTGAATCGCCGCGTTTGCTCACACCGGACCAAACACAACAACTTGTCGTTGATCGGTCGTTACTCGTGAGTAGTAAGTCGGGAGTTCGTTGTTAGAAGTAAATCAAGAATCGAGAGTCACAATTATCAGGTATCAGGCACAAGTTGAAAGTAAAGAACCGAGACTGGCATGATTCGAAATCGTAAGCAGAAAGTCTTAAAACACGGACAAATGGAGAATCAAGATCGCACTGTTCGATCGTAGTAAATTCTACTCGTATTTACTCGCTGTCGCTCGAGTTCCACGGGAACTGCGTATAAGATACCGAGGAGGCGGAACGTAAAACTTTTGGTGCTCGAATTTTATCGGCAAATATTATGGAAACTGAGTAAATAACCGTGCACGCGATACATTTTCTCCCGTTTGCTTTGTATAAAATAAGGATTAATAAGATTTGCTTTAGCAATTTACTCGTGTGAGATTTACCGATATTGTTATTTTAATACGAATCGAGGCAAAGTATTCGCGTTGTAATTACGTTTCGCGCAACTTCGTGTTCAACGTTATTTCCGGAATTCGTGACGTATCTTCCACTCCGTTCCTACGTTTCGTAATTTCTTATGTAAATTGATGTACACGTGCCGACCGATACGCGAAAAGCCGTAATTACACGTTTCTAATATTAAATAACGAAATACCTCGTTACTTAAAATCGCTGTTCGAAATAATTAAACGTTTTAATCTCTCCCTCGTAATATGTATAATGAAAATCTTCATTATCTCTTTTTCTTTCGTCATCGTTCAATCTTCGCAATTGCCGAGCGCGTATTGTCACGCTGGCATTGTTAAAATCGTTAACTATTAATAGTCATTACGAATCGCGTTCCCTTCAACTGGAACAAAATCTCACGATCACGACGAGCAAGGTTTTATAAAATATTAACATTTTACGAATATTCGATATATTGAATATGTTATAACATTTGATATACTAAACGTTTAATTTTAACTGCGTCGCTTTAAGTTTGTTTTATTATAAATATAATATAATATATAATAATTAATAATATATATAAATAATATAATATAATATAAAATATAATATAAATATAATCCGAAAGAGAGTTATGTCAACGAAAGTTAGAATATATAGAGTTACCAAGTCGCCAAAATTTTTCATAACGATATTCTCGCTAGAACCAACAAATCGATAAATTTCGTCTTCCTGACACGAAACCTCGCAAACGTTCGTCCGAATTCCCCGGAAACAGAAAAGGAAGAAACAATTCTTATTAGCCAAGCGCGTACAGAGAACGACGCAGCGTAGAGAGCCAGGGACCGTGTCCCGTAACAGCCGATTTTTCACCTCCTCTCGGACGTCCTAGTTCGATTGTCCACCGGATGCGGAAGCTACGGAGAGAGCGAACGACAACGCCGACAGGCCAGTGGGTACGTCGGCCTCTCCCGTGAAAAGCACTCTCGATGTGCGTTTTCATCGAGAAACGGGGCTGTCCCACATCTACGGACATGCTCGTTTCACGGCTCTGCACGTTTATTTCCATATACGTACGTAAACGCGTGCCAGCATGCTGCCTCTGCTTACCTCCGCCGCCGGGGACAATAAAGTAGTCTCGAGCCCCCCTCTTCTAACCGAATATCCCGATCCGGCCCATCACGGTGGTGGTGGTGCTGGTGGTGGTGGTGGCGGCAGCGTGTCAGCAGCCGAGACATTTCCATTTTATTGGAAGCTGGAAACGAGTATCGCGAGGAAACGGGGCTCGTTTCGGCTGTTACCTTGGAATCCGAATTGGGTGACGTGCGAGCACTCGGGACGCGCGCGCCGCGGGACATCGTCTGCATGCGTGGCTCAACTGAGGGACGATGCCCCCCTGAATCCATCGGGAACACGTTGGGAATACAGCTGTACAATCTAGAGGCATATTTTACTTCGGGACACGTGGCACGCGAGAAGTAACGAGCGATTGACAACAGAACTGCCAAAATGGTCAGGATGACCATTAATGTAAAACAGTATATGTTTGTTTGGAGACTTGAAAAATATATTCTTCTATTCTTAATATAATTCTATTCCTATATAATATATTAAAATATATTTTTCCATTCTTTTCGATTCTTCGTAAAATACATGAACAAAAGCTTGTGTACCCTGTTATATTCTGAAGATTTTCTACTTTCTTTTACTTTAATGTCTCTGATGAAAATTTTAAGCATTGGTCGTCGATAGTTCCAGTTAATTTGCCTTCTTTGTTGATTATAAATTATATTCTTTTTAAACAATTTAGTTTTCAATTATAAATTATAAATTGCATCTTCTGTTAATTTCAATTTGTGTCATTTTAGAAATAATGTAGAAAAAGTAACCTCGTCGAATGTGAATTATTCTTTTATTTGAGTTGATTTGATTAACTAATCCGGGATAATGAGATTGCCCGTTGATGAATGATTTATTTTGTTTTAAATAATGGAATAACCTAGAGAAAAGTCATTTTCTGTTCGACTAAAGTATTTATTTCGTATTTATTTCAAATAGTGTCTAGTTAAATAATTATTCAATTCATCACTTTTGTAATATATTGCTCCATCTGCCTCGTTGTTTGTGTATTTTAATTATAAAATGGAAAACTCATTCTCAAACTTTTGTCCTTCAAACAAAGAGAATTCATAATCCACCATTTCCTCTGAACATAATTGTTTCATCTACTAAATATTAGAATAAATGCGATATTTTATATATTTTTACACATTACAAATTAAATATTTCAATACTACTCAATATTAGACGCGGAAGAATTACTGTTTGCAGTGATATATTTTTGAAAATATTAAAAGAAAATTCAGATGGTATGAAGTTTCACCTGTCATAGTCTTCAAGTAATACGAGCGGTACTGACGGTGACAAAATAACTATACAAATAAATTAGAAACGCAAGCGACTAAACAGAAGAAAGAAAGAAAATATAAATGGCGAATTTGAACAAACGCGTCGTTTAAATGAAGTTTCGGCAGCGTTCTTAAAAGTTGTTACGAAATATAAGCCCTGGCATATATGGCGTCAATGAAACGTGTGGTCCAAATATACAATTTAAAGTTTAAGCGAGAAGTCGCTTGAAAATGCCAAGGAACTTTAAAATTGTTTCCAACAGGGGAAACGTTTAATGAGGCAACAAAAACTCGTTCTCTCTACATTTTTTTTCTGTTTTTTTTCTTTTTTTCTTTTTTTTTTTTTTTT
>KQ435690.1:255000-278916 GCA_001276565.1 Melipona quadrifasciata | reverse complement strand
GATCGATGTTCTATTTTCTTTGGCTCTCAAAGAGTTCATTTATAATTCGAGCTCGACGATCAAAGACACAGCGATGCTGAAATGTTTTTTTTTTCTCTCTCCGTAGTTAATTTTAAATGAAATTTTCCAACGTTATGTAACATTCGCGCTGCAGAGAACTCTATGGAAATAGCTTCTTGAGGGACGTATAAATAGCATCCGGAGTGAAAGTAAAATTGTTAAACGGAAGGAAAAAGAAAGTACTTTCAAATGTCTTTTTCTGTAACAGTATCATTGAAATTGTTAGTGTTTAACTGAGAATGTTCTGCGATAAGAATATTGTTTCTCAAGAATTTTATCTGTTCTTTGTATCAATTTGATTTACATTTCTTTTAAAATACTATATTATTTAGCAAGTATAAATAAGAGTCTATAACATGTATGTTATTAGCAAGTATATAACATGTATATTATTTAGGAAGTATAATTAAGAGTCTATAACATGTATGTTATTAGCAAGTATATAACATATATGTTATTAGTAAGTATATAACATGTATATTATTTAGCAAGTATAACTAAGAGTCTATAACATGTATGTTATTAGCAAGTATAACTAAGAGTCTATAACATGTATGTTATTAGCAAGTATAACTAAGAGTCTATAACATGTATGTTATTAGCAAGTATAACTAAGAGTCTATAACATGTATGTTATTAGCAAGTATATAACATGTATATTATTTAGCAAATATAAATAAGAGTTTATAACATGTATGTACCTTTCTAATGTATATTATACATTTTCGCCTGTTTTTGATAACAAAATATATCACCAGAATTGTAAATAAGTGCCTTACACAGGCAATGCATTGCCTTCCAACTATTGTATTACAATTTTCATTCATAGTCTATCTGAATATAATTGGAACATTTAAAATCTAAAACAATGTCGGATGGAACAATTTTCCAGACAAGATAAAATCACGACAAGGAATCGAACATCTATAGATATTTGAACCTGACAATTCACGTGGATAAAGAAATTCACGAGATTAAATAGGAATGAAGTCTGTCGTTTTTCATTCGATTGTTCGTCTTCTCGTGTCAATTTAGCAGTGCGCCAAGAGGCAAATCAAGTCAGGGAAATGAGAGTTAAAGGATATTTAAATAGTATCGATTGAAAGTAATATTGTTACAAAAAAAGAAAAAAAGAAAGGGAGATTATTTTCGATGTCAATTATTTGAAACATCATACGTGCAGTCTTTTCTGCGATAACAACGTTTGACGTTTAATTAAGATTTCAATTAAAATTTTGTTGCCGCTTTATTCAACGAATGACAGGAGTCCGTTATTTGTTTGCAGAACGAAGTCACTGGGAAATAACAGAAAGTTTCGAGAAAACGTGACGCGAAGTTGCCTCTTCGCCCGGGCGAAATTTTGAGCAGCCCCCGAATACAGATAAGAGCGCGGCTGGCTGGAAAGCTGGAGCGCCTTTCGAAAACCTCCTCGGAGAAAATCTCCGGTCGCATCTTGCAGGAACTATTTCGCACGTTTTCAAAGAAATCTTTGAACACCTTCGAGGAAACGAGAAATCTCTTAGAAATCTCCGAGGAGATCCTCGAACGTTTCTACCTTGTTACAAAATTAGCATGTATCGCGTGCAATTTTATTTCACTTTATTTCCAAAATTTTCCAGCCTTTGTCTCTTTAAACTTCAACTTACAACGAATTTCAATTCTCATTTGCGATATTATTTTCTACTTGTATTTGTATTAGACATTATTAATTCGTATCGTGCAATATCTGTATGATACGTACGATGCAACTTGTATTCTATATAATACATATTCGTCGTCGTTTATCTAGTCTATTTATATTTAATTTACGTCATTTAATCATATTGTGATTTCGTTGCCTGTTATAAACGGCCGTCTGCAATATCTGTGCCGGCACGAGTTAAATTAAGCTTTGGTTGCAAATTTCGTTTGTGTCCATAAATTTTTCCGCTCATACCGAGTACCCGGCCTTTCTGGGTCAGTATTTTCAAAAACATCGCTCTGCCTATCTACCGGAGAGAGCCGTGTAATTGCAAACAACTAAATACGAGCCCCCTTAAAGCGACTGTTCATAAATCTAGCCGGTGAATGAGTAAAATATTAACGAGCAACGGAGAAAATACCTGTATTTGACAAACAGCTACATGAGAAAATAAACCCTCCTTGCAGACGGCTTCACGTCAAAGATGGAACGTTCGTAAATCAACTTCTATTTCGACCTCCAGCGCCAATTACTTTTTGCAACGAAATAAACACGATAATGAGTTCTTTATATTGTTATTCGATCATATATACATATATATATGACTGAAAAAAATATTTTTTCTAATAATATTAGTAGTTTTATACGTTTTTCCAGCGAATGATGGTAATAGTGAATTTTTCGCGATGATCAAAGACTAAAAAGAAATATTTAAACTCCTAATATTCACTAATATACCGCCAACAACTAATAACTAATAGTCATTAACTAATTATTAATAGTTATTAACGCCAGAATTAAAACTCTAAAAAATTAACTCTCTTGAATCCCAAGACAGAAGAAAAACTGAAGAGATTGAAATATTTCGTAGAAGAAAAACGAGGAAAATTCGATTCGAACAAAAGGTTCGCGATCAACAGTCGTCAGTTTGACAATTCTAACAATTTCGGTGCTAACTATTCTCCTCTCGATAAAATATACTCAACCGCGAGAGTTCTCTTCGCACGTTCCTTTCGCAGGAAAAACACCGTCCCATCGGGACACATCGGGTTAATATTCCCACGCAACGCGTTCGATTCCCGTCGCAGAGCCGATTTTACAAGGACCGTCGCGAAACGATTGCAAAACACGCGGATGTTGACCAGAGCCAACACGTTTTCCGTACTTCCAACAACCGGCACGTTCTCCTCTCTTTCGCTCCCACTCTCCCGTCTCATCCTTCTCTTTTCCACCCTTCGCGAGTAGTTATCGATCTTTTTACCATTCTATTTTCAAGCGTGATACGAAACGATCGGACGCAACCTGACGCGCACGCGGAATCTGCTTCTACGTGATTAACGTTTAATTATAATTACGGGTCATTGATGCCGACAAACTGCCCCATTAGCGTCGACGGTCATTGCACGCGAGATAGGACGTCGCGTTCACGGTTGGAAATCTCCTCTTGAGATTTAAAACGGGACAAAACAAAAAGAAGAGAGAGAGAGAGAACGTAGAAGGAAAAATTAATCGCGAGATTCAAAGCATAAAACGCCATTTTGACGGACGAGGAAATTTCGATCAAACTGTCGACGACGCGGTGCGATCTTTTTTTACATTTAATTAATGCGTTCGTTAATTAAAAACAGCCTTTGCGCGATTTTTAATTTATCATAAAATAGCGAATAATGTAGAACTGAGTCGCTCGACACAATGATGTAAGAAAGTAAGGAAATGATGCCAACGATCATCAACAGCACTTTGTAGATCCGTGTAAAATTGAAGTGTAAATCTACACGCGATTCGTAAATTGTTCCTACAAAATCGCAAAATAGTGAAATATTATTATTATTACCAAGAAGAACATTTATATTACAAAACAATGAAATATTATTCTACTAGACAAAGATAATTAAAATCCAAAGTATATTACCAATAAATATTCTCGCAATTAACGCAGATTTCTACAAATTGGAGCTCTCGTCAAACAATATCAAGAACAAACAACTTCAAACAAGCAAAATTGGAATCAATTTGTTCGATAGCCTACGTTAAAAATTCAAAGACTTCGCAACGGTCACCAATGTGATTTTTATCCAGCTAAATTAATGATCCGTCGGATAGTTTTAAAAAAAAGGGGTTCTCCCTTCTCTTTCGCATTCACTCGGTTTTTCCTTTTCCGTGCCGCGCGCCTTCTCTCTCCCCCCCTTTTTTTCGATTTGAAAATGGCCATTTAACGAATTTACGTACATCATCGCGTATGAATTTTCCGCCGGGAGAAAGTGATTAAATTCGATACGTTGCCGCAGCGGTGGCGGCGGCGCATTACAATGAAAATTTATTCAACGATCGGATTTAATTATTCCCGCGGAAACTGGCGGAAATTTTCCCGCGTTTTTTCGTGATGGATATTTAACCGACCAGTATACATCTATGTGTGTGTGTGTGTGTGAAAAAAATCACGTGCACAGAGTGAGTGGGCGCCATAGAGTGCAGCTGTTTCTTCTGTTCGCCGAAATCCGCAGGCGAATGGCTGCGAGGATAAATAAAATTGTATTTACACGCACCTGCGTTTTATAAGGAGATCGTTTTTGGTCGTTCCTGTATCCAATATTCTATATTAACCGTGAATTCCTTTTGGGACACGTGTTTGTTTTGCCTGGATGTGCTTCATCTTTTATTGTTTTCTATTTTAATTTATTTCCATTTCAATGTTAAATTAAAGGTCTTTTCATTTGACGATTGTTCGTGGCATAACAATTAATTCTGTAATATTTGAAATTAATCTTTTTTAAATATATCAGCTTAGTAGCTCCGAGGACGAACAATAATGAAACGATACAAATTATTATCGACCCAAACGATCCATGATTAATTCAAAATCCAAAATGTTTCGAAATCAATTGATTTAATTTCTCATTAAAAATGATCGATGATGTGTAAGTATTTTTCTGCTGGAAAAACTTGTCGACAAAACAGTTTACTTATTACATCGTAATAATTATATTACAACTGTCATACGTGTTACAATAACTAAACTGCTCTATCGACTAAAGTTTCTAACAATAAAAGAATACTCGCAAAATGATCTACATCAAACAGACTCTGACCCTCCAATTACAACCTTTACAACCTTCACATGCTTTTTCTAAATAAATTTTCTAAAATTCGAAGCAGACAAATTACGAGTTGAAGAATTCGCCCTATTCATCTATAAATCTCAAGTATGTGCAACAAGATTTTGTCACAGAGTTGAAGAAAATGTTTCGAAACGTTAAGAAAACGTTTGTGTGATAGGAGTTTGTATAATTGTATTTAAATAGATTCACTTGGCGAGAGTTCATTTAATCGAGAGCATCGACTAAAATGTACTTCTAATAAACGGAGTTTGCGTGGACGCCGTTGCTATTGTGGCGGAAGCCAGATCGGAGGATATATATTTGTACGAAAGGAACGATGAGACGAGAACTTTCGGGAGAGTTGAATCACATTGAAGTCGCATCAATCACTTCCATTCAAGCCGATCGATTTCCAAAGAGCAGGGCGCTAATCTTGTACCCGTTTCGCTATCAGATTAACCGAATATCTGAATTATGAAATTCAAATTGCAAAACTAGAGCAACGAAATTAAACAATTCGTTCGTTAGTTGATTTCATTCGCGTGTAACAGTATAAACGCGTTCTTAGAATTTGTCAATTATGTCTGAATATAACTATTCCGATTTGGCAGACCAGAGCGAATGATCAATGAAAGATCACTCAAAGATAATGTGAAAATGTGCAATAGTATTTTTTACGTGAAAACTTGCTATTACCAAGTCGTTATAAGTCATTTTTTAATTAATGTTACTCTATTTTCTCGGCAACGAAGTTACAAATGAAAGAGCGTTATTCCTTTATTCCGGAAAAACGAAACATTTCTGTTTGAGTAATTAATCTAATGTAAGACTGTAACACGTCGACTCTACTTTCAGCGATAGTTTGAAATGAATACCTCGAGCGGTATGTATATATACGGCTTCCCAAGAGGACTATTTTCAAGAGAATAATGTTGATTTATAACAGAGTCAGTAATTAACATTTTTGCAGAACCAGTTCCCTTGGTTTTTACACACACCACGTATTATGGAACACTGCTGGGAAGATATTCTGCAACGAATTTGTGTATTTAAGAATGCTGCAGGTATTAACAGTATAAAATATCGTATTATTATAAAATAAAATATTGTAGTAATAGTGTAAAATAATAGCATAAAAATTGTAACAATAGTCAAATACACCTCTTAATGATCGAATTGACCGAATTTGACTAAAAAAGGAAGCAGTTCTTTTTTATTTTGTTATCCTACTTTTTCACTACGCTACGGT
The DNA here is from genome assembly GCA_001276565.1 of Melipona quadrifasciata. NCBI lineage: Eukaryota > Metazoa > Arthropoda > Insecta > Hymenoptera > Apidae > Melipona > Melipona quadrifasciata. The sequence goes on along the minus strand of KQ435690.1, from coordinate 272,828 downwards.
TTTCTTTATTTTATCATTCCATAAGCGTTTACTAAATTGTAAACGTTATTTTTGTACGTATATAAAATTATACACAAGGCTACGAAGATCGACCTCAAGAGATGAATTTACTTTAGTTAAATTGAACGAAAAAGGAAAATTATAAAGAGAAAGAGGAAACGGAGAGAGCGCAACGACCGACTGTATCTCGCCGTGTTTTGATTCAGTGAGAAAAATTGTTTGTCATAGGATAACTCGCTGCGCATGGTAAAGATTGCCCCGGTGAAAGAGTTTACCGGAATTTGTAACGTTCGATAGACAATAAAAATAGATGAAGGAGGAAAAATATATACAAAAATACGTCGCGGTGCGATTTCGGGTAAACAATTTCCAGACTGCAGCTTCAGGAGAGATCGAAAACAGAGGCATTTAATTGCTCGGTAAACCTACCAGTCTCTCAAAATTCACGATTCATCGCCAAAATACCGAGTAAGTAAAAAGACGACTGTAAAAATAAAATTCGATTCCTCTCTCGTTGACAATTCGTCCACACTCTGATCAACTTAGAATGTATTCCCGAAACGTGAATCTTTCAGTCTTCCCTGTCAGATCGTCACATAAATAATACAATTTCCTTGAGAATTGAATTTAAATTATGGGAAGAAATATTTAATAGCGAACAGAAAAATAAACCTACTAAAGAAATAATATTTTTACAAGAATAAAATCACTGATATGTAATTATTAATTTGCGAAGTGTAAGGATATAATTTTAAAAAATAAGAAATAAGAATATAATGAAATAAAGTAATTTAAAAAAAAAAACGTAATTTAAAATAATCTGAACTGCACAGAAATAGAAACTACAGAGAATATTCAGAATATTTATCTCTGCTCAAATTCCACAACGTAAAAATTTCATTTTGCATGAATATTCGCTGTCACATTTTCCCCCTACTTCACCTTCGTGTGCTATGTCATAGAAACAGCTGAGAAAAGAATGAAAGAACCAAACGCTGCGATTCACTTCGGACCACGAATTAACGAGAATCATCTTGTTGCCTCGAACTTTGAGCAAAGTTCCAACTTCCGTCGCTCTGAAACACCGGGCCATTGACTCAATCGGTGGTGTCGTCGACTCGAGACTTCAAGCAGACGAGAAAAACGATCAGAACGAACGGAGGAACGAGAGGAACCGTGCGACGGAGAAAGAAACAACGAGAAAATCGAAGATAGATAAGAAAACAACGGTGGAACGAGACAGAAATGACGCGTGCTGATTCCTCAGCGACGAGATGTTTCAACGTGTACGGAAAATTGAGAAAGGGTTTACGCCCTTTGCACGTCATCCTGGCTGGATGGATTTATTCCGGACGATAGCGAGGGATTACTATTTGCAATATAAATTTGCGTCACGGCGATGTATAGAAAGGGAGAGAGAGAGAGAGACAAAAAAGACAGAGAGAAAAAGAGGAGAAAGATCGAGCAGACGAACGGAGCAGAGGAACAGCAACTGAAGAGGAGAACTCGCGGAGTGATTCGGAATGGAAAGCCTCGTAAATCTTAAGCGAAAGCTAAGATCGGCGAGGTCCCGCTTGTGGGTTTACACCTATCGGTTTCACCTAGCGGAGCCTGCCACCGTGAATCTTTAAGATCTTCCTCGCGAGAGGAAAGTAAACAGGACGTGCGGGCTATGGACGTTTGATGGACGAGCGCGAGTTGCACCAACTAAAGCGACTGCCACGGGAATTTCACTGACTGTCCGACCGACAGCGGCTGTTCCTTTTTCTTTCAACTTATCAGAGCTGAAAGCACGGTAGAAAATCTAAATTGCAACAACAAAGTTGAATTTTGAAATTTTTGCAAGCTCTAACCCACGAACATTCGAGACGTTCAACGCGTGACTGATTGAATCGCTGAAAGTTTTAGATCGCGGACGATCCGAGCAACTGGATCGAAACTAAACACGGTTACATTATTAAAATACCGCACGATTGACTCCATTTTCTATTCTTCGTTGGATTCATTCGACTGAGCCTCGATTAAACTTTAAAATTTCAAAATTAAGTAATCTAATCTCCAACTGAAGTTTCTAACGAGCCAATGACACCAACGAAGAGTTAAATTTGAACATTGGTATTCCAAAGTACCGTTCGCTGACGAACGTCTATCTTCGTCGAAAATGTCCTATCAACATCCAAGCGTCTTGACCATTTAAATTAATTCTCTCGTGACGTTTTATACCAAGTATTTGTCGACGTTCCTATTTAAACCTTCGTTCCTTTAGAAATCCCCTTGGCAGCTTCCCGGAACTGAAACTGCACCATTTATCTATCTGCCCATCACTTTCAATTCGATAATACACCTAGTAACGCTGCTTTCATCGTACGTCAATTAATGTTTGAATATCCAGTGCAAGAAGCAGCTCTACCACTATAACGGTGGTGAAACGTTTTGTGAAACGTCAGCACTAGAATTATCAGAATGGCCAAAACGATCACTTTATAATAATTTTTAATAGCAATCATATTAATGAAACGATTACGAGCTGGTAGTTGTGCTAGCGTTTGGCAACACTATTGTTATGATGCAGCTGCTTCTTGCATTTATAATAGCAACGATATATTTTTAAAGATTTGAATAATTTTTTGTAACATATAAATGTATGACAAGTATGTAAATAGAATATATAATACAGCACTATTAAACAGTGTAATATTTATAAGAAATAGTAATATTTAAATATAAATATAAATACATCATGAAATAAGGATAGGCTTGTATTAATCATTGTACTAGAAACTTTTTTCTATTTTCTACAATTTCGTTCTCGATAGTTACAATGCTTCTATGTTTCTATGGTTCTAAGAATATCATATTTTAACATTTGTAATTAATTTTAGCGGATAGTCGATATGCTAATCGCACACACACATTTAATCTAATAATATTAACGTACCTTTTTAAGTACCGAGAGAGATTTCTTTTTGTTCCTTCTTCTATTACATTAGATTTTACTTTTTCCTCGTTTTATTTGATTCCTCTTACACTTTAATTTTTTAAACTGTTCCACTTTAGAAATTCTATTTTTATTATCTTCCCCTTCGTTCAAACGACTTTGTCTCACGAGGGAAGAGTTGAAAATTCTATTTCATTCAATTATTTCACAATGCATTCCTACTAAAAGATCATTAAAATCTTTGAAGATATATCGTTGCTATTGCAAGTTAATACAATTGCTATTCTGGTAGTTCTAGTGCTAACATATGCAGCTGTTTCTTGCACTGGATTTATGCATCAAGAGGCAGCCAGACATTAAGAGACGTCAGATTCGATGAAAGTCTGATGAAATTTTTCAACATCAGTTAGAATAATCTAGACAGAAAGAGAGAGTGTGTGTGTGTGTGTGCTTCGCGTTTTGCTCGCGGATATTCCCCCAATTAGAAACGCGGGCGCGATAAGCTGAAATTAATCGATCTGTCGGCAAGGAAAATGCGCTGGCCCATTAAAAAATCACGAGCAGAGGCCACTTGGGAAGCTGTTTCGCCGATGGTGCCGCCCACCGCTGACGAATTTTTCACGATATTAATTCTCTCGTTCCCAGGCGGTGCGTTCCCGGGCTCCGGCTCGATGAAACCCGGCACCAGTTTCAGAATGAAAGGATCATTAATACGAATCCCGGCTTGCCTCGACGACCGGCCGTGGCCATTGTGTTCGAGCCGCGGAACGAGGAAACGGATTTATAGAAATGAAGATTTAAGGAGAGACCCGACGCACCATGCTCCACGTACTTTCCCTCTCCCACGTACGTTCCCCTTTTCTTTTTCTAATTCTCTTTCTCTCTTTCACTCTTTCACTTCGTGCAACGTCGAACGCCCTCTTGAAATTGTGACGTTATTCTTACGTGAACGATCTCCGTTCTTCTTCAGTTCACGGGAGTTCAGAGGACGAGGCTGTGCTTCTTCAAGTTGTCCCCCTTAATTCGCTGTTCTTCGGTCAATCTGTGCATCGCAATTAGCGCACGGTGAACGAGAAACGCGCGGTATAATTTATACCGCTGTTAGAGGCGAAATGAATCATTAGCCGGAGCAGAAATCGTTTAAAATCTATCGTATCGACATTAAATTAACGTTTGGCTCGGGTATTGTTTAACGTTTGTACCGTTCGGCCAGAAACAGCTACATTTATCGGCAATTTACATGTACGCCAATTCGTCCGTTCTAATCCGAATCGGCAATTAAATCGCCTGTACGGCTGCACGCGAAAGTATTCAAACATTTATAATCGAATTAATCTCTATGTTAATCCTCTCTCCGAGTGAAACTATCGTTGGAAACTCGAGAACTCGACAAGGGACAACAACACGGGTGATCTCTCCTCGAAATTCGAAACATCGGTAATCCATGAAATCACGTCTCTCGAAATCTTTGAATATTTATTTCATCTGTGCAGCTCACTGAAAGTGATTTTAGCGTGGGTAACCCAGAAAATCGGGCCTCTTCGGGTGCAACGCTGATGCAACGAAAATTAGCGATTGGTTGATTTGGGTCACGTGATTCGCGAGGGGGGCGTGGCGTAGACCTCGAGTAGGCGTGGCGTTGTTTGCTACTGAGCGATCGCGCCTGTAATTTGTTTCGTATCGATTCAAATGCTTGCGTATCGATAAAATTTTATGGCAAAAGAGTCTTCGTTTCCTAGTCGGAACAGTCGCTTCCGGGCCTTTCAATGAGACGAATCGTACTGGGGTACGAGTCGTGCAGTTTTTTACATTCCCCTAATTAAGAACGGAATCTCGTTGCGACAAACTTTAGTACACGCGCAAGTTTAAACAAGCATGTTTAAAAGCTTGTTAAAAGAACGCGATCACGCTCGCGCAGCCCACAAAGCAGAGTATCCGGCCAATTTCCGAATAAAAAGGCAGATATAAACGGGGCCGGCAGAAAGAAAGGGGGAGCATCGCATTCGACCCTGGTTCGAATGGTTGCAGCTGCGTCGAAGCACGCGAGCTTTCATTCAGTACTTGGCTATTCAGCGAAATTCCGCGATCCCGTGCTATCAACCACATACCATTTTCACGAAGACTCCCCACCGAAATTTCATTTCGCGGAGGAACTACGTTTATACGTTCGACGTATGGTAAGTAAGACATGTCGCGTTGACACGTTCCAAACTGACGAATGTCAAAAAAACTGTCATCTCCAATCATGGCCGGCGAAATTTTTATACTTACGCAGTGCATATGCTAGCTGTCGATTGTACGAAATCATTTTTACATCACAATGACGTGCCGTGTGATGTTAAATTTTAATTTATGCATTGCGCAATATTAAAAACAATCGTTACGCGGTATTTTAAAAACCTCGTTTTGTACTCGACTAAGAGAATAATTTTTTCGATTGTGATTCGATCTGAAGAGACATTAAAACACTAGAACTACCAAAATAGTCAGAATGACCATGTGAATATGTATTTGGAGAGGCTTGAACGATTCTTCGCGAAATATATATAAACAAAAGATTGTGTATCTTATTGTATTGCAAAGATGTTCTTTTACATTAACGTCTTCGATGGCAAACGATGCAACAGTTGCCTCGAGAGTCGATCGCGAGAATGTGTCAACGGAACAAAGGCGTGATCCACGCGTTGAAAATCCAAATAACTCGCCGCAGTGTACATTTTCCATTGAGAGTGTTAGTATCGTCGCGATCGTTGCTCGCAGAACAGCGCTGCTAGTCGTAGTTATCGACGTTTGTTATTTATTTAAGGAACCTCCTTTGATGTTTAGCGTTCATCGAACAACGTGACGCCAGTTCAAACAACGCGGCACGTCCAGTTTTCCTCACGATGGAGCACGCACCGGTTCATTTGCGTATCGATCCACGTGTCTCTTTCTTTTTCCCCCTCGCGCCCGAGTATTGTTTTCCATTTGGAGAGTTTTTCATTGTCAATTTCGCGGACACCAAGAAGTTTTCGTTAATCCTGCCCAAATGTCCGATCACTTCGAAAGTTGTCTCGTGGATTTTAATTCAATTTGTAAATAATTTAATTGCTTGCTACAAGTTTCGGTACTTGCGAATTTTGGAATTGATAATGGGATAGAATGGAGTTTTTCTTCTTTAGAGAGAGAGAGAGAGAGAGAAAGTAAAAGATTATAAGTTAAGACTGTATCTACAGTCAATTTGAATCAATTTATCAAATGAATTTAAATAAAAGATGCAAAATGTAGACACAAGAAGCAATAAACTAGCTATAAATAATAATATCTTTACGAATTCCACATTCATCGTTCCACAATCACAAATCGTTTATCTCGATCACTATAGTCGTCGCAATATTAATGTATCAATAACTGAATAATAATTAGCCTGCGGATTTTTGTACTACAAGTACATGAAATACAGGTATGATTCCAAAGTAAAAATCTCAAAAGCACAGTTCTGGTCACAATATTTAGATAAAATTCGGATAAGCAGAAAGGTACGAATTTGAATCCGCCGTCTAATAACAATTTAGAGAAGATATTTGAGAACTCACGTGTAACGATAGATCCACCAGCGGGTGATTTTCTCCGGTTGAATTTTCCGTTGCCTCTGGCTCGAAGATTTACCGAACTGCACTTGTCCATTTGCGTCCGGCGATACGGAGATCGGCTTTCACATTGACTAAATCATGATTCAATATCCGTTGTTTCCAGCCGGGTCGTGCAGCAAAGAGCACGCGGCCGGACCTTGCCCGTGTCTGTTTGAAAACAACGCTGAAACGCAAAACACGTTGGCTGTGTTTAATTTCCTTCGTTGCAACCCGCAACGCTCGCTACGGTTACCGCGCGAAATGCTACGCCATCTAATAAATCCCGCTCTCCTCGCGCTTGTGATTGTTTGTTTAAAATATAAATCAGAGGCACACGCGCGGCGTGTCGGCGAACGTAGCGCGCACTCGCAAGGCGGAGGAGAACGAAATGGTAATTGTAAATTTACTCGCTCGACGTAACGATGGTGATACCTCTCTGTCTTTTTATCGTTGCTCTGTCGAAATTTTCCGAAAACGAACGACTCGCTTTGATATATTTACTTGTCGTAAATATTTATAATACGAGTGGTGGCGTAATATTTGTAACGCGAGTAACAATAAGTAATGGTTAAAATGTACATTTCTATGCAAAATTCGTGCTTTCGAAAATGTAATTAAACAAGTAGAAGGAAACAGAATAGAATAGATCGGAAAGCAGAAAGAATTGAAAATAAATTGAAAAGAATGGGAGAATTACTTTACACGCCAAATATTGGATATTTTTAAATATTTTTTCGAGTGGACGAACAACGATGCTTCTGTGCAACGTTCGTGCATCGCACGTTTTGTTACAACGGACGATCGATCAAGATCGAACGCGTAGATTGAATGTAACTTTTATACGCGTGTAAGATTAACGTAAACGTGGAATTTTTCGCGGCATACGGCGTACATGCGGCGGAGTAATAACTCGATCGATAGGCCGTCGCCGACAGCGTGTGTCAAACGTACTTCTAGCGCATCATCGATGCAGCGCACGGTTAGCATGGCCGCAAATTCTTCGCATGCAACCACCGCGAGGCACGCAATCGTCCATTTTACGTGGAAACACCCCCATGACAGCTTTTCGCTCGCCCCCTCGTCTGCCGGTTACGTTTCTGCCTGATTACGGCGCTCCGGAAACCCACAGCCTGCAAAATTCGTTTTCTTCGCTTCTCGCCTTAATTGTAACTTTTGCATATTCGTACGCGTTCTGCTCGATAATTCATGCAGTGACATTCTGTGCAGCTGCGATCCTCGAGATCGCTCATTGTCAATGGAATAATTTAAAATGTACATTTATTGCACCTTGTAGGAGAAGCAACGACGAAAATATTGACTCGTACTACTGAAATCTGTCAAAGAGCATTACTCGAAGATTTTACACTGTAACGTGCTTGTGGGAAAGTTTGAAGATGTTCGTAGATTTATATAGCTTGCGACGACAATCAGTTTACGTAAAAAAGGCGAAAATATTGACTCGTACTACTGAAATCTGTCAAAGAGCATTGCCACTCGAAGATTTTACATTGTAATGTGCTTGTGGGAAAGTTTGAAGATGTCGGTAGATTTATATAACTTGTAATGACAATCAGTTTACGTAGAAAAGACGAAAATATTGACTTGCATCATCAAAGAGCATTTGTGATTGCCGCTCGAACGTTACATCGTGGTGAGAAGTTTTTGAAGATGTTGGTAGATATGTGATGATGTGAAAGAAAATAATAACGAAAATATCGACTTTTGCTATTGAAATCTACAAAATCTTTGATATTATCATTCAAAAATGCTTTTGACAGATCATTATATTCGAGTAAGTTCGTTTAACTTCATTCAATCTGATAATCAATTTATGTTACGAAGGCAACGATTGAAATATTGATTCGTACTGATCAAATTTAACAAAGAACATGTATCTTCAACGCTTTTATTCAAAGATTTCGTATGTTTGGATTTATATTTCATTTAAGATTAGTCGTACTATTGAAACATGCTGTTGAATTACATTTTCAAAATTTAATAGAATCATTTTGCAAGATTTCACAGTGTAATTAAAGTCCTTGTAATCAAATTTATCAGCTTTTTCAACTACGCTCACTTTAATGAACAATGTATGATAAGGAAATACTGACTCATGCTACCGAAATCAATGACAAACTTCGGCATTATCATTCAAAGATTTCGTCGACCCTTCGAGACAACTAAATTTATTAGCTTCGTTGAGTTTATGAAAAGAAAACAACCGTGAAAATATCGATTCGTGCTACCGAAATCAAAGGAGCGCGAAGAGAGTGTTTTTCTCGAGGTGCAATCGAATTTATAAGTTTATTCGTCGCCGCTCTGTAGAATGCTATTAAACATCATGATCAGTTTACGCGGCGAAATAAAGCAGGAAAATTGACTGTTCGTCACTGCCGTTCTCTTCCATAAATTTCATTCGAGAAGTCGGCCAAACGTTAAAGGCGGGAAAGTTTTCATCCAGAAACTTGCGTAATTTCATTCGTCGAGTCCCCGCGACGAATTCAATCCGGATATAAGAAGCATATTCACCGCCGAAACGGTTAATTCGCGCGACGACTAGCACGGCGCGCAGTCACGACGAGAAGCGAAGAAACTTTCGATCCCTGTGTGTTCCCCGACGATGACGCCTGTATTTATAGAGCGACGAAATTATTCGTGCACGCGCAAGCGACGGAGACGAAACACTGGGGAGGATACAATAAAAGGAGGAGCAAATAAAAATTATTGCAACTACTTAGTCTGCTGGTTCACGACAATCTACTGCCAAATTCTGAGATATTTGAATTCCAATGGGTTATCAGTAGGTCGTGGCTACTACGAAAAAATTGAAAAAGTAAGAAAGTGAGAGGCAAAAATTCTTCGTTTCGTCTAATCAAACACGACAAGTACCGTGCTTTGAATATTTTTGTACATTACATGAATTTTAAGTTTGTTACAAACGAATGAATATTATTGTGACTAATCTAGATCATTGATAAGTCTGGTGATCTAGAATATTTAGAAAATTGGATCAATTCGATCCAACGAAATTTGTTTAGTAGATCGAGAAATGTTTGCAAATGTTCGAGGGATTTCATTTTCTATTGTATGAATTATTTACTATTTAGATAATTCGCGATCAAAGATATTTGTAAAATTGAATTAATTAGTGAAATTTGTTTAAGAAATAAAAAAAGTATTTTTCGAAATTTCCTTCTGACTTTTAGCGTATCTGTTCCTATAAAAAAATTCGTATGAAATTTTCTACAGAAAGTGACATTTTGTTCGTTCGTTTCCTTCCCACGAAGAAAAAGTTCAATTAGCGCATTAATTTCCTCGAGGGCAATTAAAAATTGCCAGTGCACATGTTTACATCGATTATTTGTCTTCGTTTTCTAACCAATTTCGACGTTTGCACGTTGATATTCGCTTGGCTATCGCTAAATACAGACCTGCTTATCTGAACGCCGCAAATAAATGTTGCCGTAATTGTCTATAATTAATAAGCGATCGATGAAATTAATTTATCGTGGCTTTCGATTACACCGGTCTGTTATATTATTAATAACGATCGTCCAGCGGCTCGTTATATGGAAACTGTTACTTAAATCTGCGAAACCTAATTCTCCTATCAAAAAAATAATAAAATAAACATTTCCATGACGTGCAACGGAATGTGCGTCAACTATATCTGTTGGAATTAAAAGATTGTTTAATGAACCCGCAAAACGCATCTCGAAAAGAAATCAATCGCGAGTGGCCGTGAAAAATACAAGCAGGTATTAATTTCTCATTTTCCAGTTGGTGAGTCCATGAAAAATATTTTTTTTCTTTATCGTGGAATGTTGATTTCCGCTCAGTGTAAATAATTTCTATTAAAAATGACTGTACAAACATACTTTCACTGTTAAAATCTTCAGTGAATGGGACAGTAGTCACAATATCGCGACGATTATATCATGGTGATTAAACGCTTCTAAATAAATTTCCTTCTGTTTCAAGGAACCAGTAGGATCCTTCGCTAGAAATTTCCTAAACGATAATGCCATTTTGCACGATTCTGCATGAGTTTTCGTAACTGAATGTCCATTCCTACTAGCTCAATTACTTGTAAACACGCTCAAACACTTTAAGACAATTTCTTATTTTTAATATACGCAAGTATTGTAGGTGATAAATATCTTCATAAAGTATTGTTCAATTAATACAATTTTGAGAGAAATACAGCACGTGTCCTAAAACTTTAGGACAAAAAGCGTGTTATTGCGTTTCTTCACGATCAGGAAAGACCATTCTATTAATATTCTACACAACTCTCCAACAATCAGGAAACAATACACGTAACTGATACATTGTCGCTGTACTGTGATGCAACAATTGCAACGCAACAAGCACAACCTACAATCTCGCCGTTAAAGCCACAAACATACCCAACCGCAAATCATCACCCACATCCCCGCACTGATCTAAAATCTTCTACTCGGCACGAACAGGGACGGGCCTGTCATCAACGTCTACTAACCCATAACAAATCCATCCATCAACGATCGGTCGAAAGCTCGAAGGAGAACAGGGAAAATCGCGATCCGCGGCAGTTGGGTTTTCGGCTGTCTGCGATCGGTTGCACGTCGTTTGAAAAGTTATGATTTCGCGCGCAAAGAGGCTCGGGCTCTCCGAGCGAAACGAGAAACGTGGCGACCGGTGCGGCGGAGGGTTTCGAATGGTCGAAACGGTGGAAAAAACGAGGAAGGGGGGGAAAAAAAGGGAGGAAGAAATATAAAACAGTGGCGGAAGAGGGAAAGGTCTCGCGGCTATGTGCAATTTCGTGGTCGGTCGTGCGTGTGTATTGTGTCACGGGCAACCAGGAGGAGAGGATGTAAAATGCGGAAGAATCGCTCGTTGGGAAAGGTGGATCGAGGAGAAACGAGGTCGGGCGGTGGGGGAGGTGTAACGGGGGTGGAAAAAAATTGAACCCGCGGGATTTCATTGGCGCGCGCTACCTACCGCTGCCACGGTCAGTTTCTGTCGAGTTATTTGCTCGGGGGCCACGGATGAAAATCGTGACGAGGTCCGAAGCATCCGGGGAAAAACCGTGTTTCATGCGAGAGCGAAAGTGCCGGAAGGGCCGCGTCCAATTGGAATTAATGATTCACCATGATGGGATCGCGGGCCCGGTATTTTTAAGATGATCGATCGCCACTCGCTCTCGATTCTCATCGTTCTGACGTTCTGTCTTTTGCGGGGAAAGTCCAGCCAGCAAATAATTGAAACAAATGGGACACGATTACTACGACGATCGTAACGAAGTATCAATTATCTTGGAAAATAAATTTTTCCATATCGTTTTAAATTATTAACACAGTTTGCAACATGTTTATTGTTACTATTGTTATTAGCCGCGTATTTCGTGAGTCCATTCGATCACTTCTCAAGTAGTTATGCTCACTGTTTCTGCTTTCGTCGACACTCGAAGCGGTTTCCAAGCAGCGCGGGATTTATCAAAATTCCAAACGAGCAGAGGCAAAAAAATCGTAACACACAACAGAACCGGTAACGATGAATACGTGGCAAATTCGGGTGAAAATTGTTTCTCTGCGTGCGCGCGGTTCAGAAACAGGAGCGTGTACGTTGTTTGGAAAACGGTGGAAATTGTCGAGTTTCGTTCGACGCTCTGCCGTGATCGATGTTCTTTTAAACTTTGTTGCCATTTAAGATGTTGCCGTTCCCTTCCCCTTCCATTCGAAACAATAAGAACTACGCACGCGGTTCTTCCCCATTATTTTTCTCGTCAAATGGCGTCGAATTGGCTAAATATTGCAATGTTTAACTTTGCTACTGTATGTACATATTCCACTTTTGTTCCTGTTTTAGCAAATAAAAAAACAGTTTCAAGGATTATAAATTTTAAATTTAAATATGAAATATTCAATATCAGACATATGAAACTTCTTTAGAACAGATGCTACGTTTCCTTAGTAAGAAGATATTACTTGACTATAAATGATCGAAAGAACATTAACAGGATTAATTAAAGAAAGAGAAACGAGATCAATCGATCCTGGATCAATCAATAAAAATGTTGACGATGGAATGCAAAACAAGAGATTATAGATTTAAAGAGCGTTCTAAGTATTATCTTCGATCGTTCTTGTACAACTACACTTATTTTTTATTAATATATCAAATTACTCTGCCATTATTGTAACCGATGAAATTATACAAGGTAATTTTTGTCTATTTATCGTTAACTAATACATTAGAAAATAGTTTGATATACAAATTGATATACACTTCTAAACTGCTAAAACGAAATTACGAATGGCTATCCGTTATACAGGAAGTTATGCAGGGTTCTTCACAAAAAACGTGATCAAGTGTAAAAAAGAATAAACGTAACAATGTTAATCTGAACCATCGAGTAATTCTTTCGCCATTAGACAGCTGTGTCACGTGAATTTTACATGCATCGATACAAATTACGACAAAGTAACTTTGAGTAATTAAATTCGATGGATCGTGCAGGACCTTGATTACTCGTCTGTAAAAATGCTACAAAAATATTCGTTCCATAACGAAGCGGCAATCTTATCGCAACGATTTCTACAGAATATCGCGCGATGGTTACATTTCTGCCGTATTTTCGCTCTTTCGGGTAATAAAATTCGATATTACGATAACGTTACGGCGGATCGCGCAACTGCACCACGTATCAATCACGCCTGGAATCTCGACTGAAAGTTATTCTGTTCGTGTGCGCACGAAGACACTGATCCCACCTCTGAATGGCAACGAATTGTCGAAGGTTTGACGAAACGTTCGTCAAAACGATGCAGAGTCGAATAATCCTTCGGTGACAATATCTGCTGTTTTATTAACGAACGGACGAAAAAGGACACGCTTTCCCGGTGTAAAGGAAGAAATTTATTACGCAGCCCCAGATTGTTCTCGCGACAACGTTGCTTCATACGTTGCAAAATATTTTCGGCAAAATAACGCGAATGAAACGTTATTAATGGAACGAAGGATATATGTTATATTTTCGACGAGACAAATTTTCGTACGCGTTCGTACGCGTTCCGCGTAGGTTTATCGATCAGGCCGATACGATCGTACGTGTCTCATAACAAGCATGCTTCTGTGATCAATTACTCCGGTGGCACAATGGCTGTAGCCTTCGCCGTCTTCGCTGCATTAGCAGAGAATACAACGCCGTGTCATTAAGGAGACCACGCGTCATTAAGTTATACTCTCGTATCAGTCGGCGTGCGCCGGCGATATATTTATAACTGTGACGTAATTTCGCAACGATGACAACAGGGAGTAATAATAGAGCGTAGGACGCTTTAGCATATAAAAATTACTCCTGGGAGCAATATTGACTCGACTCGATGGAGAGAAAGAAAGAAAGAGAGGGAATAAAGGGGAGGGGAGGCTACGTGGTACAATAAACCGGGGTCTAATAAAGCACAAAGTCACGGAGGAACGGAAAAATTGGATTTGAAACGTAGAACGTGATATCAAAGACTGCGGGCCAGCAGAAACCGAAATTGGTAAACCACAGGTATGTTGGACATGATCCAACATGATCCAATTGCGCAATCAGATTTGCAGACAATCCGAGGCAATGGACCTAATACGAAAGGTACAACATTAATAAGCATAACGTAAACGCGAAGTACAACGCGAGATAAAGATATACTTTTTAGAAAGAAAAATACAAAGGTAAAAATACGAACGCAATACAGGGCATTGGCGCATTGGCGAGAGATGAGTATAATGATCGATCTGTGAATGGGTTGCAGGCCACTTTGGATTCACAATAGCCTGACGTAGTATGACCCGAAATATTAATATTTGAAATGAATGGGATGAATATTTGTTGTATGAAACCTTGGAAAAATTTTACATTAGATACAACTATACTGTTGTGTATAACAGCATTGCGTTGGGAATTAACAATTTACTAACTGTAAATAAGTGTATATAAAAATTGATGAGCGAATGACGATTTTAAATATGTAATTAGTGTGCTATAGAGTCCCATTTTATAACATCTACGTATATTTCCAGACTAGCTTCAAGTTTCACCGCGACCATCGTTCTTCGTTGTGGTGACAATGAAATTTCAAAATATTTTACACGGTAGACGTAATATGCACGTTTCTGTGAATATAAATGTTTAAACACTTTCACGAGCCACTGTAAACGATATTGAATTCCGCAGAAGTGACCAAAGTTCGCTAAAATCCCTAGAATTACACGCCAAATTTCAGAACACTTGAGGAAACACTACCAATAACGTCAGGTGTGTCCATAGTACTGCGAATTCCAATTTGAAACTGCGAGGTCTTAACTCTTATGTCAATGTGATTGTGAGACCCGAGACGATTCACTTGGACGCGAAACACGAACTGGACCTCGGAGTTGCAGGATCTCGACATTCATGACTTTGGAATCGTAGGATTCAAGATGGACTAGATCAGAGAATTGCCGCAAGTGTCAAGAATCCGAGCAGCCGCTGCGAGTCTGAATTCCATCTGTTCGTTTAACCGCGATGCAGAAGAATTAATTAACACTATAATGTAACAATAACACTCGTTGCATTATGCAAGAATCAAGCGACAATAGCAAATTAAAAAATAATATTTGCGGCGTTCTCCGGCTTCCTTATCTCTGAATGATTCAAATAAAATTCTGCGCCCTCAAAATTGCAAAGTTGGGCGTTTCGCGTATGCGAAATGAATAATCCAGTCGCACGCAGGCGTTGAAACTTCAAAAGCAGTTTAGCTTGGATTACACGTGTTCTTTTCATCGAGGATTTTAATTTCGGATCAGATTCGGATCAGAATCTCATAATTGCGATTATCAAGGTTCGCATAATCTATTTGTGAGGTGCATTGAATTTCACGTCGATTTTAAATTGAGTTTCCCCAATGCTTGAAACGTTCTGCAGACGAAGTGATGCAAATTAAATTCTCGTAACTTATAAACGGTCTGCACCGTGTCTGATAACTTGCAAGTTAATGGCGTATTTATTATTAACCGGCCCGCTATTATATCTCTAATCTGTTTTATGTACGTGGAATGAATTTTAAATTGTTCCACTCTATCTGTTCTAACTCTATTATTATCCGTGATTTTCGTGCCGTCTCGACGTTTGTTGTACTGTTATCGCTTCTTGTCATTTACGCGTTGTGTTTCGTAGAATTATTTCAATTTTACAATGATTTTGTTCAAATTCTAAATATCTTGTAAATTGATCAAAGTATTTGTAGGAAAATTAAAGGGCAAGAGACTTTGATTATCAAATCTTAAGTATTTGATTTTACTCTGTTTTACATTCTACGTGATGAACAAAAAATTCAATTACCTAAATCCAAAGCTAAATAATTTAACTCTGAACTGCTAATGGAATTCCTGGTGGTCTAATGATACAAGTTAAGAGACAATGCTATTCAAATTGGATATCGCAATATTCGAAATATATTTATACGTTGCTGTGTGATCAAATGGAACGAGACAGTGGCATACCGTAGTTAAAGTATTAATACGCTCCCATGTATTTAGCCTTTCTATTAGACACTTTGCCCGCGCTACCAGCTCCACACATATTACGCTTTAACAAACCAAATTTGTTACGTGCGTCGTGTGGCACGGTAGTAGATTCTAAAGTCCAAACAAATACTCGTTTATTCCGGATTCCAAACGCTTTCCGTAGAACGGAGCAGGTGGAGCAGCTAACGTGCCATCGCTCGGAAGACGGGATCTAGGGAGGTAGACGAGCGTCTCTTCATTATTCAAAGCTGAGCGCGGTCATTGGTCATGGTCGCCACCGCTCTCTCTCTCAGAAACACTTCGAGTTTAACTACGAGTTTCTTTCAACCGCTTAACTTTAGTTGCCATCGGAAAATCCAAAGTCACTTCTGAAATTAACAAAAGTCTGGCACCTAGAAATCCCTGATCGATACGATCGTAGCTGACTCTCGTCACAGCGTTGATAAAATGCATCGAAATTCATTGAAAGAGAAATTTTATTACATTTTAATATGTAACTGTTGGAACACGTCATTTTCGAAGAAGTACAAAACTTGAATTGTAAAGTTCCAACATTCCAAAATAGTTGTGCCGTACCAAATCTGACTATAATCGTAAGATGGTACATACTTGAAGATAACATCGTTGATTAAATCTTAATGTTTTCGTAAAATATATTAAAAAAGGCATTGACACAAAAATTGGTTCTTATATGATGCATGAGATGAATTACAATAGAATTCTATATACATAAACTCTATATATTTGAATCAAATGCGCGTCAGTGCTCGATGAAATGATTGAATGTACTTATTTGGACTCGAAATCCCGTTGTATGAAGAAAAAGTTTACATAAATGGAGTTCTATATTCAAATCCCCGACGCGAAATCAAAATAATGTCCTGCAAGGTGATAGGACACATCAAACGCAAAAAGTACTATTAAAAAAAAAAAAAACACCATTGGTCCTCATTTATGAAAAGATCTAGATATCGAAAATTACTATTGGCTCTCATTCGTGAAATTTGGCCACACTGTTGTTAAATTCTCATTTACGCGATAAAATCCTTTAAACAGAATCAAGCATCCGTGTGTGCGTGAAGTGTATAAGATGACTTTGAAAAACAAGATGTCTCTCCACGTTTCACAGATCGAGGCTACAATCGCGAGGCAGATCGTCAGATGGAGAAAAGACGACGTGAAGGAAGAGGGGTCAGGCTAACCCTAAGAGTTAATAGAGATCCGGTGTTAACTAAGCGGCGTAATCCCAAAGGCCGCAAATGGTCCACGAGCTACGGAGCTACCTTGGTGACCCCTTCGGTCATATAACCCGGCATTTATTACGAAAGATTTTGGAAATCCATCGAGCGCTCAGGGGCGTCGTAGCACCAGAACGAGGGTAACACAGTGGTTACCCGTGAATCGTACGAGGGGCATCCATTAACTAAGCTCGTAATCCCTTCAGTTAAGTTAGCACATGGTGCGGCCGGCGGTCCATCGTTCGTGCACCATCACTTAAGCACGGTCCTTAGCCGCCGGTTGATTTTCCTTCTCCCATGGTCATCCCGTCTTCCTATCTCTGTCACGGCCAGCCGAGAACCTATCTGTGTACGCGCACGCCGCTAATCGCGAAATCGTTCCTCAACTTCAACGCCAATTGCAATTTGCACGTTTGCAGAAGCGAGCATCACTTGATCGAAATCGAAGAATTTTCTAAGAGATTGAAACAGGTACCCGGGAAAATATTCGAATATTGTTATAGAAGA
>KQ435690.1:234960-254877 GCA_001276565.1 Melipona quadrifasciata | reverse complement strand
TATTAGCTTAAATTATATTATAAGCTTATAATATTATAATATTAGCTTATATTATTATATTATTAGTTTAAATTATATTATAAGCTTAGCTTAAATTATAAACTTAGCTTTATTAAGCTTATACATTATTTATGAAGCTTTTGTAAGCTTTTATATAATTATAGAAGATTATTATTACATTATTATAGAAGAGCTTTTATTTACACGTTGTGTACGTGATATAAAACATTCGGAATAACAAGATGTTAGAACAATAGGCAAATTTTGAGCTCGAACGTGCAAAGACACGATTTTTCAACCCAATCGAATAATTTTAACAACGCCTCGTTTCACGAATTCCTGAATTTGCGACGTTTTTATGTGAAAATTGGAAAAATATAATGCCCGGGCTGAACATACGTACGTATTTTCGAAGGAGAGCGGAGGTTGAAATTATTAACGAATCGAGGAAATTAGCTTCCGCAGTGACTCGCATGTTAGCAAGATTTATGGATCTGCAAGTCTGCGAGGATTGATTCCCCCTTCTCTTGAAACGCTCAGACTTCGAGGTTCATTAATTTGCCAGTTTTAAGTATCGTCATTGCGCAACCAGACGGTTTCATGCTGATTAAATTTAATGATGCTCCGCGTATTATTGCTGCAGCGTAATTATATTTCAATATAAGCGGGAACGCATAATTATTTCAACATAAGCATCGATTTAAGCATCGGAAAGAAAAAAAAAAAAAAGGAAAGAAAGAGCGAGAAACGAGAGACGTAACGAAGAGTAATTAAAATATCATACAGCTAAGCGAGTTTATGGTGGAACAGCAGACGGAGCAGAACGCGGCGAGGCGATTCAACTCTCCCCTGCAATTTCTTACGAGACACAATTTCCAAGCACTTGTCTCTAAGAATCTCAACTTTCTCACGAACAGAGGGAAAATTAAAAATTGTTATTCTCTATTATTAAGAATGCGTTCCATCGATATTTCGAAGGTCTAAAGAGCTGCGGAATTGTTGCGAGAAAAAGGAAAAGTGATCTCGTTCTTGTTCATTCGATACAATATTGGATTACGCGTTACGCGTTAAACAGAATCGCAACGAGCGCGAATTTTCGCGTCAGAATCCATACGTTAAAAAATTGTTAATGCCAACGATGAAAAGTCGTTGGCAAGACTTTGAAAATTACGATTGCATTTCCATAAATTGCGACGCTCGTCAGCATATAGTTTATTCCCGCGGCAAACCGGCCAAACGAAATAAATATGCACGGCTGTATGGAAACGGTGTTATATTTTTTTCGCACGTTACTCGCACGTGTGATAAATTTGTTTGAAATACATTTGGACAGTGAGTGCAGTTCGAGTGAGAGATTAATATTTTCTCCAGATGTTATAATTATAACTATTTTTCTATTACGTTATTAATCTTTTACTTTCTATAATAACTAGATACAAACGATCCATCGAATTGAAACTAAAACGAGAAATGTATCTGTATTATTCAAGTTCGTTTATCTATAATGAACACCTGACACTTTATAAAGTTCATATAATGAATAAATTACAAAATGAATTAATTACATTTTTAAAATGTAAAACAGTTAAAGACGAACGTTCGTGTACCTCTAGTTGGCGGGCTAGATTTTTTATTTTCCATTAAAAATGGAACGGTTTAATTATAACAACTAAATTGGAGATTTTGGCAATGAAACACAAGTATTCGTATGACACGAGTGACTTACACTTATTGTTTCTTGAGCCCTTTAATTATTTCTTAAATAATATTAAACAATATTCCAATTTCGAATCCTTGATAGAAAAACGTTCTCTCAAGAGACAAAATTTAATTAACACAAAGAATAGTGGAAATTGCAACATTTTCGAACGCTACGTTCGACTCTGATCATTTTTTCCCGTAATGCGCGAACGTGGACAAACACGAAAGTGCCATCTAAGTTTTAATGCACCCAGGACGCCGGTAAATCGCGACGCGAAAGCAAAAGCCCAATTGCGTCGTAAAGCATTTACCTCGTGTTTCGAACGACCCACTGACATTACATACAATTTTCTTCGCATTACGTCTAATTGACCGTCTGATGCCAGCGCTAGCCCATCTCTTTCCACCGTCTATCAATCTTCGAATTATGCGCTGATTACACGGTTCGCCCATATTGTGCATGATTTATTCGTGCGCCTCGTGCCCCCTTTCGTTTTACGCGATATCCTAATTACAGGTTTAATGAAAAACATTTCATTCCGCTCGGATCGAACTCGCGTCGCGCAATTTCACCGTGAACGCCAATGTGCCGATGGTTCGAGCTACTCCGATCGACTTCTAGTTACTCGAACAAAAAAAAAAAAGAGAAAGAAGGAAAAAAGAGAGCAGTTAAATAAAAATTCACCATACGAACGCACCGGTCGAGTTTGCGCGCAACCATTGCAACGATCAACTTTGATACGATTTCAATTCGAAAAGCCATTTAATCCAGCACAATTGTAGCCAACTGCGTAATGAATCTTCGTGAAACCTGGTGCAACGATATAAAAGCAAGCGGCGATATTTGCGCGCTTTCCGCACACGATTTTCCATTTTCCCTATTATGAATGCACGTGCTCGTACAGATCGACGTAGGAACGAACACGCGGGAGAATCGTTGTTTCGAAACCGCCGACGAGCTCGGTTTCGAAAGCACGTTTTATTCTCTGCTCCTCATCTGTGGTCTTTGATGGTAATTGATAAGAGAGGAAGGAAGAAGCGTGTTTGGAATAATTCTGGCATTAAGCCATCTCGAGCGCGAAATTAAAGGAGCAATTTGTAATAAAAGCTTTGTTACACGAATCTTGAGAAATAAATTTGTCTTTCTCTTTTTACAAAATTCAGGGGCGCCACTTTGAGCGATCCTCGTTTCTTACATTTCGAGTCAAAGGGAAGGACTGGAAATTTTTAGTCTCTTGAGTGAGATTTAGTGAGAAACTACGTAGAGTTTTATTTGCTACGGACATTTTTATACAGCATTATTCCTTTACAGAAAAATTACATTTTTTTACTCAAAAGCGCACAATTCCCACGAAAATCAGTATTTTTTAAACAATCCTGCGTACTTTTCCACCGAATGTGGTTCTATTCTTGAGTTGTGTTCGTGAAGAGGGTCATTCAAAATGGTTTTGCAATTGAGACAATCCCAGCGCAGTCATTTCGTACAAAGAAAAGACAAATTTTCTTCAAGTGACTTGTATAACGAAGATCTCGTTTCAAATTTTTATTCAATTTTATTTGCTTTGTTTGAGAACAAAATGCGAAATATTATCATTATTAATTTTATGCGATCGATAAAATGTAACATGTTGTATGTAGTGTGATTTTCAGCTTAATATTAAATTAAACTTTGGATTTCGAGAAAAATGTCTAATTAGAAAACAATATATGTTCTATTGGCATATATAGAATGTCATATATACATAATAACGATGACACCACTGTAGAGTCATACGATTTTCAAAGACCGAAAAATTAATTTTTAACTTGAAATAAATATTAATCTATAAACGTTAACTGAACACGTTATAGCCAGTCGTTGCAGTGATCGAACATCGAGTTTACGATTTGTTATCCTTCAGCTTATGACGTGACGTGTTTTTATTCGTTTTGTTCGCAGTTAACATAAAGTTGGAAGGTTTTTCTCGTTCAAAACAAGATTATTGCAATTGATCGACGAGTCTCGCGTGCTTATCATCGTGCCTAACTTCTCGAGAGAGAGAAAGGGAGAAAACATAGCCGACGTTCTAATTCGCTTTCTGGAGGAATAATTAAGGCGCGGCCGTGTCCGCGCATCCTCGACCAAGGGACGAAGGATAACGAGGCTATCGTCAACGCGATAATCCCGAGACGATGAAGTTGACGGTCGCGTTCGGCTAGGAGGAACTTTCCAAAGGAGTCTCTTTGTGTTCGTGGGCCATCGACGCGAGCTCCGGACAAAAGCGCGAAGAAACATCGCGGAAGTATAAAGCCGGCGAGGTTCGGGTAGGACAACTCTCACTTGAAATAATGGATGGTGTTTAGCTTTTAATCCACGAACGCTTGTGCCTTGGCAGACGACGATCTTGAAATGATAATCAATCCCGAAGCGCTTCTCATTTGCGATATTCCTTTGTTCCCTCCTGCTAGCTAATTATATCGCGAAACGTAAGACGTTTGCATCCTCGAGTCTTTCGCCTTTGTTCGTAGGGATCGATCGAGCAAGATGTCTATTAATCGATCAGGCTGTCTTAAGATGTTATTAAACGTCAATTCGTATAGCTGTAAGCGATTCTTTGATCCGAGAATTTCCGGATTCTAACCTTTGCGATTGTAAGATCTTTGTCTCGAATTCTTCGATTGTGCAAAGTCTTTCGAGGAGATGTTTGCCGAGAAAGGGATTGAAATCGTGCTTCGACTAACCCATTAATGATTAAGCGACGAAATAGTGGGTAAATGAGTCGAGATGACAGACCCTTTACTTTATTTCACAGAAACAATTTAATTACGTTACTAATCGATTATCCTGTCTATTCTAATTATCCATTTGACACATCATATATTTCCCACGTATAAATAAAAAATAGAATCAAATTAATCGGTCAAATTTTACTAAAATAAACATTTTCTGAGGTACTGTATCTGTTAAGAACTTGGAAAGCAAACGTTTGATCTTGCACTGCACTTTAAATCGAAACACTGCAAACACGTCACCGCGAAATTAACAATACTGACTTCAATGCCTATGCCATCCATCAGATTATATATGTATATGTAAACATTACAGCGAATACTTAATAGCGCGCGACGTCAGGAACGACAGAAGGGAGCGCGTCGGGACGCTCGGACACCGTCCAATATTTGTCTAGAAGCGAACAAACCTGTAAGCTTAATTGGAACCGTGTCTCCACATTTTTTTTCCCCCTTTTTCTATCAAAATCCCAAACCATACGCCGCGATATCATATATCATATTCCTACGGGTCCGTTTAACGAATTTACGTACACGTTCGTAACAACGGTGGCTCGCACGCATGACCAGACACACACCGCCTTCGTATTGTAGTACACACAAAGTCAAAAACTACCAGTAAAATCAGCAAGTTGTACACACTCGACGAGGCTACGGTTGTTTAAACGACTTAATGAAAACACTTCCGGGAATCGCCGCGCGTTGTCGTCTATTTATTCGCGGTACGCTGACGCGACGCTGCATTGTCAGAAAATTACACGGAACAAGCGGAACGTACGTACGTGTGAAGAGACAGGGAGTGGCGGGAAAATCGTTGCCGGTAGTTGGTAAGTTGGCGAGAGAAAGTTGAAATCGGCCGATCGCGTCGAGGGTCGAGTTTCGAATAGGGGATCCTTCGTTTTACGGACGGTCGGTCTAATTGGGCTATTCGGCTCGTCGATGAATTCGCCGTTCCCCGAAGCTTAATATTCGGGAATAAGAGCCCGCTCCCGGGTATCGTTAGTTAAGTGTATCTCCCGTTAAGTGGAATTTAAGCGAACCGTATTGACTCTTCTTTGATTCGAGTGGATTTACCTTTTTGCCGAGCAAAAGAATTTCAACTCGAGATCGATCGATCTTCGTTGCTTGACTAGATGCTGGTTGCAATTGCATAGAACGTTCCGGCCGAGAAATAGATGATCGATTCATTAGGATAGAACAAAATTTAATTTCCTACCTACTTTCCTTCTAATTTTATTTATAATAAATTTCATTTTCCATTTAATCTTATTTAATTCGCATCTTATAACGTGAACTGCTGTTTTCTTCTACATGACACGAAACGCATATTATTATTTTATCGATATTGTAAAAATTTCTATTCTCCTCTTAAATAAAGTGTTATGAAAGAAAAGGAAAAATACTTGAAGAAATACAGCGCGATGAAGGAATGAGAACAACATTTTAATATAATTTTTCAACGCAATTTAGACCAACAAAAGATATTAATAAAGTTTGGTTAAAAGAAACTACAACTACAAAGTCAAAATGTATGAAATATCATTTCACCTATTTATACACTGTTTTCCACTACAACAATTTCTTGTCAAACAAACGAATGACAATTTGATGCGAATTTCCAAAATCGCCCCGACATTTCCTATTCTATATCGATCCAGTATCTAAATTATACCTACATTACAATTGAACGAAATTGTATTGCAAACAATCTGTCAATCTGCGTTTTCATTTATTTCACGATTTTTACAAAGTGACGCAAATAAATTACGACAGAACTCTGTTTACACGAACCCCATTTGTCTGAACTAAATTGTAGTCAATACCCGATTGAATGAACCGTTGCTGGTTGAACCTGAACTCCTACGAACGAGAGATTACTAACAAAGGAAGGAATGGACTCCAATTGTGTGAACTTCAATTATATAAACTATCTGTTCCTCCTGTTGTCCCCTAAGAATTCGCATAAACGGAGTCTCGAAAGGATACGCGAGTGAAATTTTAGAAAAATCCAATTTTTGGATCGCGAGATAGAGCAAGAAGCCACGCGAGGGAGAAGATAATTCGATGGGTGGTGAAATCACGGAAGGAAATTCATTTGGCGATCGTTGTGATTTCACTGATCGCGTAATAACGTTGGCAAACGGACTGACGAATCACGGACAACCGCTGTTTGCCTTTGTCGACCACGCGTGACGTTGAATCCGTCGTTGATCGACGATTATCATCGGCGACGTGCGTCGATCTACAATCGCTACCGACGAACCCTAGCATTAGTACGCCATTCAACGCCAGGTCTTGATCGGTCAACGATTTCTACATCAAGCCTGCTAAATAAAAACGCAGGGAGAAGGAAAAGACTATGCGCTAAATGGAAATTTAGAAAAAAAAAAAAAAAAAGATTAGATGCCAAGTGAAAATGTAGCTAAATAAAAATTCTTTCTATCGATGCTGGAAATCGTAAAGTATTTCGGGCAACGTTATTAGCACATTTTTATGCAAATTCATATTTTCCAGAATATGACTGAACAAATAAAGTCCCGGCAGAATATTGCGTTACGTAACAAAATGTCGTAAAAAGAATTTCACTCTGGATATTTTCTATTTTTTTTTTTTTTTTCCATATCATCTGCATTCTGCACGATTTTGCACTTTAAAATCCCTTGCAAGCGCATAAAAATTCGCAGTCCAATTAACAGAATCTCTGAGCGCATTTTTGAATTAATACTTTAATAGTACGCATGAATTTGCAGTGATACGTAAAAATTCGAGAATTCGAGAGAGACTGCTAAACCGGAGAAAGTATGGATTGCTTGGAAAAACTGTGTTTGTTTAATTAAATACGCAGCGCAACCGACGACCGGGGTGAAAAAGATTGGAAAAAAGAAATCTCTAGATCCGCCGTACGTTCGTCCAGTCTACAATTTCCGGTCTAGCACGCACGGCAACGGCTTCTGGGATTTTAGCCTCTCGGCAGCAATTCGAAAATCGTCAATAACGCGTCGTAACAATCGTCACGCAACAAAGAAAGCACTTTTCGATACTTTCCACCCAGAGATAAGAAAAGTGAAAATGATGAAACGGAAACTAGTTGATAATCAAACTACGAAGCGATTATTCAATTATTCTGCCCAAGTGAATAATATTTTAAATATGACCTGATAATGAGTAAACGCGTATCTATCACGGAAATGGTATTTTAAAATTTCTCGATTTACAAATAACAATGAAATATATGCATCGCGGTATCCGTCAATTTGTTCTAGACTAATAACAACTGCTTTGTGTTTGATGGTGTACTTAGATGATTGAATAACGGTTCTATTTGCCAGGTTGCCAGTGTACATTAAATACACACATAAATTCGTATTCGAAGACACATCGCATAAAACAGTATTACGCAAACAACCGTGATAATTGAGGGATTCAGACTACAAAATATTAAAACATTGAGTTTTTCAACTTGATTTGTAAGTACGTGATAAAATAAGAAAGAATGTAGCAGTCTTAATCCTTCAATTTGTAAATTGCAGAATAACTTGAGAAAAAAAAATTTTCACCTAATGTGAAAATTTGCTTCCCAGTGCGTAGAAAAAGAAAGAAACTGTCAAGTCAAATATGATGTTGATTACAAAAATTCTATCGTCATAACTCCTCGATTTGCCATTCAATTCTCTCTGAAAATATCTTCTTAACCCATCAAAGTTCAACGACCGTAATCTGGCATTTCGCGTATCCGTACCATTTTTTTACCATATCAATAATAAAACCACTCCCTTCTCTCGTTTATTTCACAATCATCATCGTAATTCAACCGCTCCCATTAACCTGTACAGCGTGCCAATCAAACGTCCCGAAAACGTCCAGGCGTAAAACAAAATAATCGCGCCATCAACTGCAAAACCAGCTTGTGCCGATCACCAGAGAACAACAATGCAATGGTTTACCCGATTCGCGACCCTCCGTCAAACGAGATTCGTACGAAATCCCCGCGCGGATAATACAATCGCCACCGAGAGAGCCAATATTGGCGGGGATCGGAGAACAAATTCGAGGTATCGAATTAAGATTGAACAAAAGACAGGAGGGACAAGAATCGTTCGAGCTGTTCAAACCCTTGGAGCGTATTAACCCTCGTCTAAAAAGAATAAATTCCCAACTTTATTGCCACTCGCTACGTCCACGTCGTCTCTCAAAAACCCAAACCTAACCTAAAAACTTCACTCTTGCCTCCGTAACCCTTGCCAACTCTCGTTACTCCCAAACTTTTAATTTCCCTTAAAGAGCATTTAATGGTTCGTAACAATGTTTCCTAAACATCTAAAATCTTATAAAATCCCTCCTCGTGATGATAAAACCAGATAATCTTTGTCAATTTGCAAATCTCATAAAATAGTCGTAGACATTGTACTTTACCTTTCTCTTAAAGAAACGGCTAATGCTTTATAATAAGAATTGATGATGGGCAAAGGTAAACTCGCGTTTCTGGAACAGCTCTCCCTCTCTTTATCTCGTACACACACACACACACACACACACACACGCATGCAAACACACAAACACACAAACAAAATAAGCTTTCGTCCAACACGGCTGTTAGATACGCGTATAGGTTGACTGCTCCTCTCGTTGTGCCTCGTCCGCTCGCGTCCCTTCCGCCCCGTGCGCGTCGCCTTCTCAACCCTCCCCACCCCTCCCTTCCACTCACGGCCTGTAGTCCTTTCCCCCTCCATCGAAATCGATGCTACTCGCGGATCGCGAGTTCAGTCTGCGACTGGCCACCGCGTGTGTAACGTCGTTCCCTCTGTTTCGCTTTTGTTTTTTTTTTCGCCTGGGAGGCACTCGACCCCGAGCGTTCCTCTCTCGTTCGTAAATTAAACATCCGATGCACGCCGAACAAACCGCGAACGTTCCGTGTCTTTGTCGCGTGATCGCGTGTCGTTGTTCGTTATGGTCCGCGATCGGTGTTGATCACGTGTGACGTCGCGCCGAACGGTGTATAACCTCGAAATCAGAAGGGAAAAAGGGAGATTCGTTTTTCGCGAATGGTACGGAATGAGGAAGGACTCAGTGACACAAAGGGGAAAATGTATCAATCGACGATGATTCAACGCGAGCTCGGTAAACGACCCTGAGGCGATCGGATGTGCGACGAGGCGCTACCATCGAAGGATAACAAACAGCTCTACAGCTGTCCCCCTGCGAAGGACACTCGACTGGGTGAGTGAATGCTGTAGCGTCACATTTTCCAGGAAATACTTTCACAACAGAGGAGAGCGTGTTTACCTTTTCTCGAAACTAACGTTGTTGTCACGTAATTCGTCTTGTAGTTGAGACGAGGTATACTCCGTTTGAGTATACATTGGTGACGAAAAAATTGTAAATATCGGAGCAAGTTCTGACACGCTCGTAACGAACGAAACGTTGCGAGCTGAACAAAACGTTCGCGCGGCTCACGGGAAATTAAATGATATCCCGTTTAACCCTATCCACCGGGTTATCGTGAAATATTTCCAGCGGGATGAACGTATTGTAGATACGTCCACATGTAGATACGTAACGTGAGCTGATAGCCCGTGTATATGCTGGCAACTAGTGGAGGAGTCGTTGGTCAGTCGAGCCAAGTTTATCACTGGCCGACATTCGTTTTTCGATTATTCACTCGACACCGTGAAATATATCGCGGCCTCTCTCGTTCGAACGGTCGCCGTTCTCCGTTCGAAATCCCCGGTGTAAACTTACCGCACGCAGCATAACGAAGTTTCTGAAATCCGAAGTCTCGATCGAAATAAATTTCCCGTCGTATTATGTCAACCGTGGCCATTTGTCCTGCAAATTCATCGGCGAGAATTACGCGGACGTTGCATTGCATACGTATTCCCGTTCGTTTCGCGGAGCGACACCGAACTAGAAACTTCAATATTTCCGCCGCAGGAAGCCTGACAACGCTAACAGCCTTGAAACGCGGGAAAATTCCGCGAATTTCGTGTTCCGATCTAACCACATATTTTAATTTCTCCTCGCGACGGGAATTCCTGTGAAGTTTCTTTTGATGTGGTTTTGAAATTCAAATTTCGGAGCATTAGCTCGGGGAATCTGATGTACGATACTTGTTTGTCGTAGGCTTTTTATTAAAAATTTATAAAAGTCAGGTTAGGGTTTGAGAATAAGCGAGGGAATGGAGTATTTCGATTAGGTATATGAATATTAACTATATCCAAAAATATCTTCTAAAGCGGACGAAATAATTGATACAATAGTAAAAGGAATCTTATTATGATTTGATAATAAATCTGATTTAATAGATAGTACAGACAATCTCTGTTAAATTTTATCGATATGAAATCATTGAAATTTCAATTATTTCGCATTCCCTGTCTTAAAATTACCTTCGATAAACTTCAGAATGGTAGCTTTATATTAACGTCTAACCATTTCGCCCTGTCACTCTTCTCGAAATATTCCAACCAGAAACATTTCCACTAGAATTCACAATTTCGGACATTCGGCGACACTTGGGAAAATACGACGTGCAAAAAGGAAACGGAAATAAAAGCGTGGAAATGATCAGAATGAGAAAGATGCAGGTGGACGATACACGAGTTCATCGAAAGTAGACCAACCGTACGATTGATCAGCCAGTACGGCTTTATCCTGACGTTTTCGGCGACAGTTTCCATTAAGGTAGCTCCCGTGGACGTCTCAGTCGATGTTCATTTCGCAAGAAATTTCATTTTCCCCTCTCTTTCCTCTCTTTCCGCGGCGAATTTCGCGTTTTATCGGACGCCGTGTCCTTCAATGTCCACCTGCCTGCGATGTCGTGACACGTACCGCGACGCGATCATACGCGGTACCCCGTAGGAAGTTGGTTAATTAATTGCCTTTGGAAATATAATCTGAGCGTCGAGTGTAACTAATCAGGGAGAAACTCGGTCGGACGTTGACGGGCATGTTTGCTGCAGCTATCACGTACGGGGATGGAAATGTAATTTGCCGGGATAGAGTTAGCCTCGTTGAATGCCGTGGCCAAGCTTCGCCGCCTATTCTGCCCATCAGCTCCAATCTCCTCGACGGCGTGCCATCCATTGATCGCTACCAACGATTTTGCACGTAAGAATCTAGAAACCAGGGATCCACCGAGACTTTGCGTGGCGAACGTTTCAACGTGCTAGTTCTGGCGAGAGATAAGCGCTAAAGGGTCGAAAGGATCGTTAAAGGGTTCGTTCGCCGGTTTTCGATTGAAGAACACGTAAATTCTGCCGATCTACCGGCAAGTATAATTTACACCGACGATATTTTGGATCGACAGACAAAGGTGTTTTTCCGCATTTGGAATTAATAGGGCAGTATTTTCTGTGTTATCAAAAGTATTCAAATGTGACTCATATTGATTAAAATATTCGAAACACGTGGTTAGGATTTTGGAGAGAAGAATACAAAACTCACGAGAGTGGCGGTATAGAGCGTTTGTTAGAGAAAATTGTTTATATAGGTTTGAAACCAATCTGAAAATGTGTATAGGAGTTACAAGATATTTAGTCAGTAATTAATGTACAGCGCGAATTATTTTTAAAGTTCCATCGAATATTAAAGTTTCTTCGTACAACAGATAATTGGCTGTTTAAATATTATCACGATTTCCGTCAAATGTGCAAAATATTTTGTCACGTCTTTCAGAATAGTTAAACATTTTACACATATAATCACGATAGTCGGATGTCGCTACAAAAGTAAAACTCTGACAATATTTGTCATACTCGTAAAAAAAATTCTTCTAAATATTCAAACTTACCATTTTCAATGAACATATTTTGTATTCCAAACGACGGAAATTCTATTATTTATTACACAGTCAGATTCATCCTTGATAGCACTCTGTTCCTGATATTCAGATGATTCCCTTCCTCCCGCACTGGATGTTTTCGAATTTCAAATGTACGAAAGTAAGAATTTCAGGATAGGCGAACTATCGTCGGAATATTCTTCTTTAAAACAGGAACGTTCGAAGGAGCAATAAAGATTTTCTTTCTGCTCGAACAGACACACGTTTACGGTCTGGCATCGAGAAATCCGCTGATGCTTCCCTTCCCTGACATTCTAAGAATCTTACGTCTCGTTGGATTTTACGTATAAACAGTTACATCGAAACGAGTTCATACACATAATGCTCTCGAGCGCGATCAACGAACTCGACTTTGGACTCTCGTTACTCGAGGAACAGACCAACGAAATATTCATCTCCCTCGATCGAAATTTTCCTTTTAATCCTCCGAAATGAACGAAGCCGTTACGAAAAACGCCGTGGAACTCGCTGACTCTTCGCGATATAAGTGATTATAGCAAACTTAATTGAATTAAAATTTAATTAAACTCGACAATCAATCTATATACCATCGATATGTACCATCGATGAATTAAAACGCGCATATAATTAGCGTCGAGGATTGAATCCGACGTGGCTATGTTCAGCGAACAAGAAAGGCGGAAAATATTGAGAAACGGAGAGAAAAAAGTTAGTAGCTCGCAGCAGGACGGATTTTTCGATATTTTAAGTAATAACGTATTTTAATAAATAGCAAACTTGGAACATGACGGGAAGTATATCGTAAAAAATATATCATCATCGAGTTGTTGTCGAATGGAAATTAATTAATTATTCTGTCTGTGACTTACACATAAAAAAGATGAATCATTTCCATGTCTCTGCGAAACGTGCAAAAGTGTATAAATTTTGTCAAAATAATTTAAGTCGTCATTTTAGAATGTAATGTATATTTCCAAAGTTCAACGTTACAAGTGTTTCTCTTCAAAACTAATAATTCTATAATGACTTGTATTCTTTTACCCATTCATCAGAAATATAACGTTGCAAGGTGCATCATGTTCCTTACACTGATTTAATTTGAAAATAACATTATTAACAAAGAGATCAGGATCACAAATCCTCTCGTGTAATTAAAATTTCACGGTAATTATGTAGTACAATATAATAAATGTCTACCTAAAGTAATTAAAGATGCCAAAAATGTATCTTAGCTTTCCTTAAAAAAAAAAAAAAAAAAAAAATTGTTCTCGTTACGATCGAAAGTGATCAGGATTAGCAGAAGAACGCAGGGCGATAATTCTCGCGAATTACACGAAAATATTCCAGTTTCAGTGTCGTGTGCACCGACGAGCTAGATGTTGAGGCCTGGATGGTTCGCGATTAAAAGCTCGAAGCATCGGCCGCGCTATCCATTTGCATATAGGAAGCTCCGTATAAATTCCGTGGTTATACCGCGTCAGAAGCAATAACGCAACGCGAGGCGGAACACGTTAACGCGCGCTTGCAGTTTGCGGAACGGTTACGTACGATTCGACGTTACACGTAAACGATTGATCATGCGCTTCGTTCGATACTTCAAATACGTCGACGTCGAGGATGCTTCTCTTTCTCTTTCTTTTTTTTTTTTTTTTGACACCAGTGAATGACTGGAATACTACTCTTTCCACCGCTCGAAACACTGAAGTTTACTACCTTGGACGAGTTATCGCAGATATTATTTCGTCGTGGAACTTTTGGAAATTTCCGCGCGCGTCGTTGAGTCCGAGCTTGTTCAAACGAACTTGCGAATCGATATGCGCGCAACAAAGTTGCCGCCACGTTTTAATACCGCCGCGGTATTTATCGAGCTGTAATTCAAAAATCATGAACTCTACTTTTCGCTAGTTTCCAACAAATTTCAACGTTACCGATCGATAATCGAGATACTCGCAATGCTAATATCACTGTGCAAAGTAATGCGAGCGCAAGATACCAGCAGAATTTACAAATACAGTAGAATCGAAAGCATCAGGATTTTTAGATAAATTAGGTACAATAGTACAATAGTTAGGTAAATAATCATTTGTATTACGAACTAATCGAACTAATCTGGACCATTAACTAATTTTTATTGTCTAATATTAACTTGTTAAATAAATTAAATTTTCATCAACTTTAATATTAATTTATTATCTTTATAATAAATAATATTTATAATATTATTATTTTTATTATCTATTAAACTGTTTAAATTTCGTTAAAAATTTCTTCTAGAAAGAAAAAACGTACGACTCGCAGAATTTGTCACCGATTTAATAAAAATATTTCATTGTAAGAAAAAAAAAGAGTGCAAATTCTATAGCCACTGTACCTATGTACATACGTGAAAGCTATGAAAACACACAGCGAGAGAATTTTTATCGTAAAATGGTCGAGCAAGTCAAAATTAAATTCCCCGTCAGTCGTCTTTATCGTTTCACATCGTTTTTATCGTCAAATATTTTATATCGCGGGAAAGAGAGAGGACGTTCAAAGTCGAGTAACATTTGCTTTTAATCAATAAATTACTTTCGTCCATAATACAGGTAAATTTTGTTACGTACTGTCACAAAAAGCGTGCTCGTTCAACAACGAACGCTTCCGTAATAGCGCTCGCCGCTCGCGTTGTTCGCGCTCTCCTCGTCGTCGAAATCTGCAACCAAAATTGCAGCTTGCAATCAGAAGATCCCCACGTGCGCTGGAAATCTGTGGAACGTCGAGGACGCGGGGGGGAAAAATCGCGACCGCGCAGCCCGCGAAACCGCCGCGATAAAATCACGAATCAGAAGCGCTGCGTACGCCTAACATTAGCGTGCGGTATGTACTATCGCTGCGGTACGGCAATACAAATAGGGCCTGTTTCCGGCCGCGACGGCTGCGCGGCTCGGGTTCACGCGTCGCTTACTCATTGCTGCACATCCGCTCGGAATCGGCGCCGCTTTTCAAAGCCGCGAAATTTACTTTGGCCGCTCGCGAGCGCGACTTTAAAGCAACAACTTTCGCTCAAGAGTCGGCGCGCTGGCAAATATCGTTTGACTCGCGGTGCGTGAACGGCGAATCACGTTCGAACGATGCGCGAAATCGTTGCAGATCACGAGGGAACGCGCGACGTTTCGCAAACGCGTTGCGGGGTTGAGTGTCTTTCGAGTTTCGACAGATGTCGATCGACGTTAACCCTTTGTCGATTTAGCGAGATTTTATTTCTCGCAGTCCCTCCCCCTCCGGAAGGAGGAACAAATTTTGAGTTCAACGTTCTTTCGCGTTGCGAATAAAAATTCTCCGTGTTTTATATTTATTTTGATATATGACGAAATACAAAGTTGAAAAGTCAATTTTCTCTGAGAGATACTAAAACGACATTTCTTTGTTTCTTCTTATGGATACCTTTCATATATAATGTTGTTAATAAATATAGTATTTTTTACAATTGTCAATCCGGTGAAACAACTGTGGGTGTGTTGGCTTCATGAATGCGAGTGTATACGTGTGTCGTCTCTGATGTATCGTGTTTTGTTTCTGGATCTGAGAAAAGAGAATAGCGAGTGAAGAGAGTGAGTGATCGAGAGTGTGAGGAGTCTAAAGCTTTGCTGTTTTGTATCTAACTTTGTGTTTGCTCAATATATATTCTTTTAATATTACATCGTCCCTTATTCCATTCACAACAACAAGGGGGACATTCCACAATATAAAAGTACCGATTGTAATTTGCAATGGTACTCGCGTCCCCAACATTCGCCAGCCGAATAAAACTTTTGAGTTAAACTTTTTGGAGGTGTTCCGAGCGAAGGGATCTTGTTTGACATTTTGGTAGAATTTACATGATTTAGAAGTACCAGGTATAATGCTCGAGGGATGAAATGTGAAAAAGTGAGCCGAGTATTTTGGACTTGGAGAAAAATGAACGAACAAATTGTTTTTTGCGGTATTTATTGCAGTACTGCGTGTAATTTAGTTTATTACGAAACATTGTAGGAGATATTAAATATCGTGCAACCTCCAGAATTTTTCTTGTCGGTAAAATTTCCATGGTGTAAAAGTAAAATTGCCGAATGAGACAATTCAATTTTTCGCAACATTGAGTTTTTTTTTCTTTTTAATGCTCGCGAAAGGAAGATGAGATGGTACAAATCAAGAAATGTAATCGATGGAAACGAACGCGTTAACGTTTTGAAATTTTTTCATCGCGTAAAAGTAAAATTTCCAACAAGTGTAACTGACGGTATTTTTAGTCTCTCGCTGTAGAAAGAAGATGAGGTCACAAAAAACGAAGAGCATAACAAATTTCCGATAAAAGAGGAAACGCGCTGGAAACGAACAAATTTTAGACAAACATCGACCATTTGTCGAGAGCCAGCTTTATATTTCAATGCAAAGCTTAATGACCCTTTGACTTCGGATCTTTTACGAACCAATCGATAATTATCGACACGCCGCAGCAAAGGCAGCTCGATGAAATTCATCGAATTTCGCGCTCTCCTTCCGCTCGAGGTCGTCGCCGCTCGAATGATACCCGCGTTTCAATGGAGTGCGAAACAATTGATCCATAAATCATGCGATCAAAACCCGGCCGGGCTGGCCGATGATTTATAAAAGCCCGCCATGTTTCGCGCGAGAAACGAAAGCGACGAAAAAAAAAGCGTCTCGCGCGATGTTACGATTAATCGCATTTATTTACGTACGAACAGACCGAGGTCAATATTACGCGGCCGGCGCGTAAAAGTTTTCCGGCCAATTTCATGGGGAGCTACGTCGGTGTTGGGCAACTGATAAAAAATAAAACCCACGATACGTGATATTTCTTTGTTTCGTTTGGCTTTATATTCCTCCTTTTGTTCCGTTCACTTTGCGCTGTTTGTTTCTGTTCTTCGGTACATTTCGTTTGCGCTCGCTCCTTTCTTTCTTTCTTTTTTTTTTCTGTTCATTTTCTCTCCTTTTTGGCTTTCTTTTTTTGTTTTGCCGGTAAATGCACACGATTAATCAT
Source organism: Melipona quadrifasciata (assembly GCA_001276565.1). Lineage (NCBI taxonomy): Eukaryota > Metazoa > Arthropoda > Insecta > Hymenoptera > Apidae > Melipona > Melipona quadrifasciata. The sequence goes on along the minus strand of KQ435690.1, from coordinate 237,586 downwards.
AGTTTTTTACTTGGGCGCATTGCGCGCAATGTACCGTGAAAGGGTTGAACTTTCTATCGCAGCGTTGTCCGACGAGAACGTTCGCGTACAGAACTGTGTTTTCGCTTCGCGTGTTATTTGCGGCGACACAGTGTCGAGCATCGCGAGTAATTAATACAACTCCCACGCGTAATTAATTATTTTAAAAAGTCGACAACGAAGGCGCGAACTCTTCTTCGACGTCTTCTCCGATTTAATTAAAGTGTTACTGGTTACTATAATGTCAATATTTTTTGTCTATATTTTTTGTCAATCGCACGAGTCCAAAATACTCCAGGCAAGGAAATTATTACCGATGTTGCAAGATGTACTTCATACATGGAATATCCAAAAAACTTTTGATCGGTAGCGATTAATCACGAATTCTTAAAGAATGATGCTACGAAAATTGAAATTCGTTTTTGTGATTCAGGAACCCTTAACTTGTAAGAAGTTTAAAAGTTTCATTTCAACCCTCCGTAACAGAACTTTTTTCTCTCTCTCTCTCGTGAGGAGAAAATTTCAAATAATAATTACTTCTTATTCTTCTGGAGAAATTAAGAACTAATAATTATCACCAATAATCAAACAAGTAGACATGATACTAGAAACTAAAAAAAATTGATAGGTATAGAATATATAAGCGCGGAACAAAAATACAGACAAATTACAGATGGATACAAAACTCGAAAGATTAAGCGGTAACGATTTTTCGTCAAAAATCGGTGGAATAATTTGTCGCAGATACGCGTTGGACATCGATATTCTCGCGTGGAGGAAGGAAGACGGAGGACCTTGTGCTTTTGCCGTTGCTTTCCTTTTAACTGATTAAACCACACCCTCTCAAAGACCTCTAAACCCGCTCTAGCTTATGACGCGGTGAGAAAACTCGGGATTCTTGGAGAACGCGCGCAGTAAAACCGAATCGATCGGGTTACGGCGTATCATCGCGACGTTTAAACCGTGTTATAGGAGGAATCGTTGCGGTAGAGCGTGATTTTTTTATCCAACTACTCCGAGAACCGGGGGAACCCTTTGAATCGATCGAAGGGGGATGCGTGGAAGAGGAGCGAGATTAGGTCATATTTTCGCCGTCTTCGTGACAAACGGCGCAACGTTAAGTAATTCGGGTCGATCGGACGTACGAGTTTACGAGCGGGGATGATAGTTTATCGTCGAACAGCTATTCGATCACCTCGTTTATAGTCAGATATACGATCGCGCGTGCGTAGCGTAACTACGTGTAAAACGGTTCGAAATCGTATCTGCATTTCTTTTTTTTAGCAAGTACACGCTGTTCGAACAAAGCAGCCCGAAGTGACTTTGAACGAAAGAGCTTGATTTTGTGAAACTCGTAATTCTTTGTTGATGTCGAAAGGGTTACAGTCTGTGTAATCGGATGATCGGATATGCAATCGAAGCTTCATTTTATTCACACGTACCGACGAACCCGCAATCTATCGAGCTGATAAATTCAATGAGCGATTTGAACTCGGTGCATTTCATTATATTATACCTCAATTGTACATGATCGGAAACAATTCTGTTATTAATGCCGATTTATTCCATCCATTAAGAATCGATACTTTCTTTCAACGGCACATCGGTACATACACCGTACAAACACACGTTCGTTTATTGCGGAGCAAGTTTCCACGAAGGAACACATCTGTTGCGCCCAATAATTTACAATGGCCCGGCGATCACTATTGACGGCGAATTTATCGCGAATAAAATTGCGTGTAAAGCAAGACGCGCGAGATATCGATACACCGGCGAAACGATGTTCGGACGAATTTGCGGTATTCAGCAAATTGACGTCACCGATCGGGACTCGGTCGTTTGTTTTTCGTCCGAACGAACGAAATCATCCGGCACGTTCCCTTGGTTCGGCTCGATCCCTCGAATCGAGTTGAAAGCACCTTCGAGCTCGATATTTGTTTGAATGGCCATTCCTTTGACCCGCCCGGATTCAATTTCGTATTCAGTTTAATTGGACTTTTTACAACGCGAGAGAGCGCGGATAATTTCGATGATTGGCGGCAACTTGGTTCCGCTATTGTTAACGTTAAAAGTACGTGTATATTATCCTATGTAATCGCGGATAATCGGAATAACGAAGTAGACTCGTTTCCCTGGAATAACGTATTATCGCTCTCGAGGTAGCAGTCCGTGGTCTGAAGCGTTCCGATGAAAAACGTAACGATACGGGGGAGGGATGATCGATTCGTACGTGGATCGCATTGATAAACAATAGAGGGATGAGAAATGAAGAGAGACTCGATAAAAGTATTCCCCCCTCTTGAAATTTGTCTCGTTTCCCCGGGAATCTCCGTTCCGTAATGCTCTTTAAGTATTACAAAGTATATACATTTCTCCTTTGTCTGATCACGGCTGAACCTTAACCACTGCGACTCCCTTTCCACCGGGCCGGGCTCGAACAATGTATCTCACATTCCGGCTTTTATCATCGGTAATATAAACGTCACGATGGAACAAACTATCTTAGTATTACTCATTCGTTATCGTCGAGTCGCCGGTACGTTTCCCTCCGACGATTTTTAACATCGCGAATTTCTTTCTCCCGCGAACAGCGATGCTATCACTT
>KQ435690.1:168581-181846 GCA_001276565.1 Melipona quadrifasciata | reverse complement strand
ATCACTTTCAGTGATAAAAATTCAATCACGTCATGTACAACGATCTGTTACTGACAGAGTAGTTGAAGAGTTTGGAAGGGAGTAACTCTTTTGTCATATGTTTTATTTCAATAAGAAAATATGACGTTGGTGTAACGTTTTTGCCTGCGGTTTTGCCACAAATCACTTGCCAAAGATTACAGTGATTTTTAATTGGTTTCTTATTGGTTTACTCAAATTATTGGAAAGCGAAACTGCCTCTTCATTTCGCTGCAGTGGGTTATCTCTTGCTCACCGACGAAAACAATAAAAATCAACCGTTCCATCAATCAACGCTCGGCACTCTGATACACGTACCTACACGTAGATTCTATCCAAAAACAAATCACTCTTCAACGCTGCCCAGTGCTCGCGATCGCACGTCGAAATCCACAGACTGAAATCGGCTGTGAAACGCGAAACAATGTCGCGAGAGCGTCGGGATGCGCGTGTTCGCGGACGGGCAAAAGAGAAAGAGCGGAAACAAAGCGGGAAAGTCGCCGACGGATCGGCGGAGATTTACGAGCGGAATTTAGAGACGGTGTCCATTAACGATCGCGGGAGCGTGTGTGCGCTACGTCTGGGGTCAGCGTGGGGGGTCACCGGCGACGATGAAACACGCGGTCGACGCCGCGACCTGGAGGAGGCGAACCAAACGCGACGGTGAAACATGTCGCGCGCGTTTCTCACGCGTTATCGTAACTTCGGATCTGAGGGTTGGTTCGAGGCGTCGCCAGTTCGCTGCCGGCACGGTCGAACGGTAACGTATGCACGCCGCTTCCACGTTATCGTTCGGCTGCCGCGTGCAGGCAAACGAGCGTATCGGCAAAGACGATAAGAGCGCTCGCGAACCGGATTTCTTCTCTGCACGCCGCGTCGCTCGCGTCATTGAAACGGAAACACCGGGGATCGGCGATAAAGTCGACGATTTTACGAGTGCACGCGGTCCCTCCATGCCTTTCTCTCTGTCTAAGCGATAGGGTGTGAAAATGAAGTCGAGAGGTCGCCTCGTTGATCCTGGCTATTGCGCAAGAGTCTACAAGTGTCTACGGGCCACCCGAGTACGGCTTGGAACAGATAAAAAAGTAAGGATTTTGACTGCTGAACGAACTTTATTCACCGGTGCTTGTGTGAGTGTGTGATGTGATACGGTGCGATCGATCTGAGCGATTAAGTGACTCTAACTCTGTAATAGTCGGAGTTAGTGTCCAAATTAAGGAATTGATTATTTTTATCAAATCTTGAGCTAACTGCGAGACTCTGACTCTGATCGATTATTGGAAGCTGACTCTAGGATTCTGATTTTCTTGAGCGACTGACCGTTCCAAGTCTCTTGCATTTCTTCAAAGATCTCGCTTTTTGAGAAGAGGACATAAGTCACGCGGGGATTGTGAGTTCTGTTCATCCGTGTGACTTTTCCCGTTGACGCTGGGGATTGTCAAGGGCCCGTCATATTGTACTTGAGATCGAGAATTAAGAATTAAGCCTATAATCTTGAAAAGTGAAACCAAGCACGTATCATCTACATACTTCACTCAGATGACCGAACTCTCTTTATTCTCAAAAAAAAAAAAAAAAAATAGCTTTCTTTGACCCTGTCACAAATTTGTCTATTCGGTGACTTGTACAAAGATTAAGGATTTTGTGAACAAGAGAGAGAGATTGTAGCATGATTTCATTTATTTAGGGAAAAGAAGACGGAAAATGGAAGAAAGGAGATTTTGAAATATCGCACGCAGTAGTTGTTTGCGAAAAAAGAAGAGGATGGAAGGAAGAAAATTGTAATTGCGCGTCGTGAAAGAGATTTTGGAACACACAAAGTGTTTGGTCGTATTTTCTATTGACGGAGAAATAATATTTGTTTATTAGAATTTGGTACTTCGTTTCACGAAAACGGTTGAAATAACATTTGCCAAAATCAACATCGGTCTGGCTGGTTAAATAGATACGTACATATATGTGCGTGTAAAATATGTAAATATGTAATTATCTTTGAAACACCAAAAGAGCTTCGTCCCATGATTCTAACACACTTTCGCACAAGATACAAGCGATGTTAATTAGTAAATTCGTCTATATTTATGTTATCAACTCCGAGTTTAGAAGTTGGTCGTTGACGTTGGTCCGTAAGTTCCTAATCTCTCCTCGAGTTTATTACCGACTTATTAGCCTAGCTCGTCGACGCGAAAAGCGTGAAAGTGACGATTAAAATCCCATAATCCCGAGTGCAAGCTAAGGTCGACGACCTCTATTACCAATTTATAGGTAGCAGAAGCTCGATAAGTGCCGGATCTCGCCGGTTGGGTGGCCTGAACTGAATCCGTCGGACGTTAACTACTATACAAGCGATCGAGAAGCGTTCGATTAACTAAAAGACAACCTTCTTAAACGTTCGATCCACTGAATTCAAACTCGGCCAAATATCCAAATATCCAAGAGGAATGATAGTTCTTCCCTATCGTGCATTGAGAAACGTCCGACAAAAATTTCTCCCAACGTCCCAACGACGAATCTTTCTCGCCAAACGAGTAAAAGTAATTTAAATCCAAAGGGGAAGAGAAGAAAAGGGAAATCTCGGCCGCGGGAAGCTCGTAAACACGATCTTCGCGGCGGTTTGTACGCGTGCAAATTTTAAAATCCAGGAGAAAGAAGCTTTCCGCGTCTAACGATCAGCCTCTCGTCTCCAACGAAGATTTATTAGATACCTTCCGGCCGAGATGATTCCTCGACGGCGGTAGGATAACGCGATGCCGCGAGAAGCGCTGGCAAGATTTGCGGACCGTAAAGAGGTCGCGTATATATCAGCGGGTAGTTTGAGAGGCGTGGAGGTACCGCGCGGCGAACGGTACGCGTTACACGCTTTTATCGCGACGGTGTAGTTTATCGGTGTAAGAGACGACACACGCGCGCTGGAAGTGGGCGAGTTAGACGATAGAGACGAAGAACGGGGGGTCGGAAAATTGTACACGTACACGCAAAACGGCTCCAGGTTAACCGAACAATGTAACGAGTCTCTGTTTCTATTCCCCTGTACGTTGCCGACAATGTCGACAGCGTGAAACGCGCGCGCCTGCTAGCTGCCAGGGATTTCATTAGCCGCGTTCGCCGCCGCGACGCTGTGTATCGCGTGCCAACCGCGCGTTCGTCGCCTAACGAGCTTGAACCGACGACGCATTGTGCGCCGGCAACCGGCGGGGGGGGGGGGGGGGGGGGGGTTCGATCTTTAATCCAAACGCGCTCTCGAGAAACCCTCGCGAGGAACCCCCGTCACCCCGATATTGTTTCGACCGATCGACCATCCACGGTCGATATCAACTCGGTACATTCGTCGAAAGCGAACGATGATTGGGGAACAGGGTTGACAAATTCGTTACTGGAGAAAATCCTTTCGACTCTCTGACGTTCTTTCAGCAACTCTAGTTGGTAGATGTTTCACAGTGGGACTTTTTCATTTGCAGACTCTGAGATTTTTTCGTTTAATAATTTTGTTTTGAGGATAATGGTTGCGTTTCAAAGAGAGGAGGGTTGTAAATATCTGAGAGGGTAGTATCTGTCTAATAATACTCTTCCCTTTTTCATATTTTGTTCCACATGACGATTTGCAACGTCGAAGATTAAAGTATGGTTTAACTAAAGGATACGTACTTTTTTTTTAATATCTTTGATTACGTTTTAGCATATTAAAGACTAATATGAAGATTTTTTGATGATCTCGTCTTGTTTTGTCACTGAAAGTGATTTTAGTGAGGATAACCCAGAAAATCGGACCTCTTATCATTAGGTGCAACGCTAATGCAACGAAAATTAGCGATTGGTTGATTTGGGTCACGTGATTCGCGAGGGGGCGTGGCGTAGACCTCAAGTAGGAGTGGCATCGTGTATCGACTCAAATGTTTGCATATCGATAAAATTTTATGGCAAAAAAGTCGTCTTCATTTCCTAATCAAAAATAGTTTTTTTATTCGTGTTATTGCATCTTTCTCCTAATTGAACAATATCCTCGTTGATGAGAATAACATCGAGGTTTGCGAATAATATTCAGCCAAGCGTTATGTTGATGAGATGTTTAAATTAAAATTTCTTTCAGTATGAATTTATTACTAACGCCGGTTCAGGTAGACAATCAGCAACTTCATTTTGACAACAATCTAGATACTAGCTCCCATGCAATTGATTTCAAAAATTGCTGGAGAATGATTCGAAGAATTTCAATTTGAACGCCTTGTCGACAGACAGGCGCGATGCTTCTCGCAATTTGACAGATAACGAACCTAATGCAAACCCACACACCGTGCAATTTCACGAACGATAAAACGGAACGATGGACGCGATGGAGCAACCTCCCGTTCGCGGCGAACTTCCAATCGCGCTGGGAAGAATATTCCAAGCGACTCGCGCGCATAAAATCGAAAAGGAAAAAGAAAGAAGAAAACAAAAAGAAAAAGCAAAGATCTCGAGCGCGCGTTCGTTATTGGCCGATGCATCGGCGGTAGAATATTCAACGACTTTTGCGAAAGCGGCGGGAATCTGAACGAAACTTAATGGAGCACGCGTGCACGTTGTTTGCGACTCATGAAAAACAGCGGAAAAATTCACGAGGGCCGGAGGGAGCGGATGAATGTTTCCTGTCTCGGCATTGAACGTCGTCGACGATCGTAAAAACAATCGACGAGCGGTTGTGCATTATTTCGCGCGATAAAAAGCGCGTGTGCTACGCGGCTGCGAGTAACGAGCCGGCCGCCTTTTACGACGCGCAATCCGGGATGAAAAGGATCGGGAAGTGGTGAGCTCGCGCGGAGAGCCCTCGAAACATAATGAGAAACACGGAAATCCCACGACGATTAATTAATTGTGCGCGAGACAATGATTCGAGATGGATGCGCTTTATTGCGAAAACGAGCCTGCTTCTTCTCTCTCTCTCTCGTTTCAACTATCTTCTTCGTCTTTCTTTTTCAACCAGGGACAAAGAACGTCGATCGTTTGGATGCACACCGATGGTAGGAATAAAGTAATGCGTCGCGCTCAACGACGAGGTTGAAGAGACGCGCGTACGACTTATCTCGACGCTATCGCTTATCGATATGTCTTTTTTTATATATATATATATAAAGCGAACGCGACGATGTACTGCAGGGACGCGACATAACGATCGGAACGATCGGCGAACGATGCCAGGCTTAGAAGAACGATCGCTTCGCTCCTCCTGGCTCTGTTAATCGTCTAGAGGAAGAGACACTGGAACCATCCTGACGCACGGTTTACAGACAAACGTCTACCATTAGGATGCGTATATAGATTGTCCATTATTCCGTTATTCTGAGAGGAAGAGGTGACAATGTGTGACCTCCCCTCAGTTTTAACGTTTCTTTTTAACGTTTAACACTTTCCCAGCGGGATATTTGAAACGACAGTTGCGTGTAAGAAATATTATTCATTTGGAATTATCTTTATAGAAGTTTTATAAATAATATACTGTTTCAATTGTACTGTTGCAATTTTGAGGGAAACTCTGAATGAATTTAGACTCGCGGATAACAAACAGATTTAGAAACAAATTCTGTATCGAATCTCGAATAAACTGACAATAAATGAATACGTACGACATCCTTCTACATACCGACACGTATAAGTTTCGTTTCGCGAAGAATTCACATTTAAATGGAATTCCTCTCCGAGCGATTACTCCCGTTTTATTATCAAGCGAGTAAACAGCGGCGTTCATTTCGCGGAGGGCGCGGTCCGTGCCGCCCTCCGTGTTCTGCTTTTTGCTTCTATCGCTAGCGTTCGCTTTTTACTCGCGCGAACGAATAAACACGAAGGAAAGGAAGGAGGAACAAAAGGAGAGGGGAAAAAATTGCGCGGAAAATGTTCGGCGTGTCTCTCTCCGGTGTGTTCTGGTGTCGGTGTGTACCGGGGGCTTTCGGGAGCTTGTCGCGAACGAGTGCAAAGCGCGCGCGAGATCCACAGATCCCGTGTACACGGGTGGACGCGAACGCAAGTAGACGTAGACGGGGCAGATATCGTTTAACGATACCGAAACGATACGATCGCAAATCGATAGAGAGGACGCAGAGTGCGCGGAGCGTGGAACCGTGTGTGTGTGACATGCGAAGGGGAGTCGTACCGTGGGCACGGTATGCAAATCTTCAAAAGCGCGGGCCAGGAGGAATTACAGAAATGCACCGACGCGCATCTCTAAACCGGTGTGAAAAAAAGATATACACACGTATGTACACAGAGAGAGAGAGAGAGAGAGGGAGAGAAAAAGAGAGGAGAGAAGATAATGGGAAAGGGAAAAAATGAGTAGCGCGGACACAGTTGATGGGAAAAATGCGGCCAACAGCTCCGATGAGATATATATATATATATATCGATAACACGCGAAAGTTGGCCGCCCGTTCTGTTAATCTCGCGGAACGATATACGCGACCGAGGTGCAAAGACCGAGGGTAATTTTTCAGATTACTGTGCCCTCCTGTATGACAAGTACTGTATGGCTTTGAAAGTGGCGCGAATGGCGTGCTCGATTGCGTACGGTCGATATGTTTTACACGTGGTGCCTCTGTTATTTCGCGTGTTTAATTATACACAGCTGTTGGAAATTCATTTTTTCCGTACTTTATACGCATTACATAATTATACGCGTCGTAATTTATCATTATGATGGTACGAATAATTAATTCTTTCGCTGCAAGGTGAATTTAATTCTTTAATGTGTTTATCCTGGTACACGTTAACCTTGGTTACGAGATAATTTATTTTTTTTTTTTTCACTTTTACTTGTGTGTGCCGTATCGAAACGTTTTTACTCTATCGATGTGTATTATGGTGAATTGAAATGGTGATTGCGGAAAGTGGGATGTTCTTTAGCTCGCGATAGAAAATAATTGTAAAACTAACACACGTCATTATACAATGATAATTCTAACAAGTGGCGATGTTAAGCGTTGTATATTAAACATTACCTTTAAATATAAACTTTGATCAATTGAACATGTCGCTTTACTCGTAATGACAATTTTACTTTGATATAAATTTGGTTATAAATCGATTATAGTTAAACACATAGCTCATCTTGGATTATACGTGTAAAAATATTTTGGAAATCTCCCATAAGGATGGTTTCGAAATAAATTTTCAAGAAGCAAAGCAAAGTTATTCATTAATTATTAGGCTGAATTGTTCGGAAACGCTTCTACGTAAACAATTCTTTTCACGCGTGCTTTAAAAGTTATTTTCGTTGCACGGAACACTCTCTGCATCTTCCATCCCACAATATCACTTGCGTCAAAATTTTGATGGCGTATGAATGTGACAATTCTGAAAACATTTGAATAAATATAAAACAAATTACAGGCGCCAGACAACGCCACTCCTACTCGAGGTCTACCCCACGCCCCCTCGCGAATCACGTGACCGAAATCAACCAATCGCTAATTTTCGTTGCATCAGCGTTGCACCTGAAGAGGCCCGATTTTCCAGTGATAATACGCTGCCTTATCTCCATCAACCAATAACCAAATAATTCACGCAACCGTGAAACAGCCAGTAAATTCAGAAGCAATCTTTCAAAAATATTGCGACGTACATTACCAGGGGAGAAGGGTGAGGTTTACCGAATAGGTTTCCCAAACACATGGTCCGTTATCTCGGAACGATAGACCGGAGAGAGAGAGCCGCGGGACATTGCGAAAGGAGATGCCGCGAAGGGTTGTTCTGCCGGATTCGCGTAAAACGGAAGGGGCGAGGTCCTGCCGGCGACTCTTACGTATCGCGATAGCCGAAAACCGCAGGGTACGCGATAATAGGCAACGATAGGTCCACCCAAGGGTAGACGGTGTTCCGTCGGGCTATTCAGCGACGAGAATTCCTTTGGGGGCGCGTCTTGCACGCGGACAAGCGGCCGCGGCACAGCGGGATACACAGATATACCCGCGATCCCGATTTCTCAATTGTCGAGAACAATATTGCCCCCCGAGAATGTATTAGACTTTGCCGAGGGTAATTTGCCCGGATGGTCTGGTCTTGCGAAGTCTAGAATTTAACTGTTCTTCGGGCGAGCTACCTCGGTGCAAGATAGAGGAGCGATAAAGGGGGGAATATTATTTATCGTCGCGCGTTTGTGGTACTCGTTGACAGTGGCAGACTCTTGATTTTTTCTTGGCAACTTTTTTCTTCCTTCCTTCGACACTTCTTGACGTTCTTTTCACTTCGATTTACGAAATACTTTTCATTCTTTTCATTTTATTGCTCAGACGAATTTTACTACTGGTAAACGTTGTTTCTTACATTTCAATTTTGCTGCCTCAATGAGACAGAAATTTCTGTTTAACTGTACATCGTTTGGATCATTTTCCGTTTGTTTTGGATTACAACAATGATGTTGGCGATATGTAAGATTTATTTTGGATTCTTTTTGATTCTTCGATTCGAAAGAATACGTGAGATGAATATCTAGCGAATATCCAGTATTACATTCTACATCTTCCTCGAGAAGAAACAAAGAAATCACTCAAATGAATGAATCGAGCAAAGAATACATTGTAACATAAAACTTAATTATTAATAAGAATTAATTAAACTGTTCAAACCAAGTGATCAATCGATCGAATCAATTAATATTTTGGTTCTGCAAGCGCGGATATCTTGGAATATTTTCACGTATCATTTGTCGACACGTAATTATGATTTAATAACTTTTGTAATTTTGTAATCATTGGAACATAATTTATTTAACAAATATAATGAACGTTCTGAATGACAAATCACATAAAATTGATACGCCGCGGAATGTGTCAATTAAATACTCTTAGTTAACATTCATGTATTTATGAAACATTTATGAATTTATTTTCCGCCAATATAACGCGCGCGTTTGTTACAACGAGGTAACGCAATTTCTTGTCCTATTTCGTTCCATTTAAATTTATAAAAATATCGTTAAATTTTTGCTCGACTCGCGGCGCTCGTTATATTAAAATATAACTTTCGATTACAACTTGATTCTGTTAATATTAATTTCATGTCAACGTGTTTGTTTCCATTTAAAACGTGACAAACGATTTGCAACGGTCGTGGAATAAAAATAGAGCGTGCATTTCGAACAAATGATGATGATTTCAGTTCGTTATCCTATGGATATATTATGCATTATTACGAAATAAAAGTACATATACTCAAATTTTTCTTTAAAATTGGTCCGTTTAATCGTGCCCGTAACATTGCACGAGCGTGCACAGTCTGATAATAACAATTGTCGAATTAGATACATGTCGAACAATCGCGAAACAGTCACGATATCAAATAACAATTCGAAACTCACGCCACCGATTCTAATGCAAATAATTTACAAAGTAACGCAAATTCCACGGCTGCTTAATTTCCTCCGCGCGTGTCCACAGCAACAGCGTGTAATGCAGCAACAGGGTTAAAAAAGGGGCTGGGCCAACCGACGGTATAATGGAATTGGTGTCCAAAATTACAAAGAGAGATAAAGTTCGGATCAGCAAACGGCGCGTTTTAATTAACCCAATTGCAAAGGATCGAGAAAGGGGCGTTTGTGTTGTTTTTCAAGTGGTTCCTTCCCTCGCTCTCCCTCCCCCTTCCCCCTCCAGCCAGGCCTCTGGTGTTCGCCGATTTTCATTAACGAGTTTTCCACGCGCCGAGCGAAAATTTCCAAGGGGGCGGCAACACGTACGTAAGTGCTGAAAATACAGGACGAGGCTGTTGCCTCTTCGTGATAGCGTTCGCAGCTTATAGATACACGCCGGATTATAACGCTACAACGTTACGGGCGTTAATGGCGTAAATAGGGTTCTTATGGAAACAAACGAGCCTCTTAAACGCCGAATCGATCAGTTTTACTTTTCGCAAATTTCTTGTTTCAATTACGTGACTAATTGACATTCAATGGTACGTTAATCTGTTTTACATACTCGTACAACATATCCGGATTAATATATAATATTCAGTATTCAGATTAATGTTCAATTTTTAGGAAATAAGTGCATTATCTTTGTAAGGTCGTGTTTGTCGGAAGAAAATTATTAAGTATTCGTAAACTCTACAATGAATATGAAATGGTGGGATAATAAACAGAGAGTGACAAAGGGAAGAAACAAATGAAACGAAATTCAGAGGAAAATTACGAAATAAAGTTCTACTGTGTTTTTTCAACTTACGATTAATATAGTTTTTGGAAGCTAAGACCAAATACTCAAATACTTGCTACACGTATCACATGTGTGCTGTATAAGACGTTAAAATGAATCAGATTTCGTTAATATTATATCATTGAATTATATTATATTAAATATTATAATATCATAAATACGCTGTAACGAAAGATTCGCTATGAATATGTCGACGAAAGTTAAGATTAGAAAATCATAATCTCTCGCATCTACTAGCACCGTCAGAAATCCCCTAAATTCCCAAATTAAGCAGTAATAAATCAGCACAACCCTCTCGCCTCGTTTCTTGCAACCTTTCAACGAGACGTAGACGCTTTTCGACGATTAATCAGAGGTTAATGATCTAGAAGAATTCGGTAGCTAAATAACCAAGGGAGAAATCACCACGAGGAGGCAATAAATTTGGAATTTCACTATCTAAAGTTTTAATTTCGAGAACCTCGTTTAAAACACATTGAGAAGCCGCCACTCCCCGCTTCCAAATTAACCAACAATAAATTGGCGTAACCCTTTACCTTGGTTCCACGCGACGGCGTATTCTTGTATCCGATTCAAATCTCACCGCTCGTAAAAATCGTCGATGGGGAAACGTTCAATGAGACGTGGCCGCTTTTCGGCGATTTCGGCGAGGGTAAATTTCGGGGGCGCGGTTATCCGGACGGCAGCGGCGAGGCGCGCAAGGTTCAACGCGGGTATCATCTGGGATCTGTCTTTCGGGATTTCGAGCGTTCGGTTGGCTGGAATCCGCAAGTTTCACTGACTTTCACCGTCCCCCCCCCCCCTGTCTTCTCGTGGTCCATAAAATCTCGAATGTATTTCGCAACGGCAGCAGAAAGGAATTGACCCCGCGCCCGGTCCTCGTCATTACGCTGCAAGTCCTTGGGAACTACTTCCGGCTTTTCGAAAAATTTCACCGAAACCGTTCTTGTCTTGCCTTTTAACGGCGAAACTTGCCGGCGATACGGCCCTCGTTCATGCCCCCCTGAGTAACTGTCTTGCCCAGTTCTCGCAGTCCCCTGTATCTTTTATGCTCCTTCTTTCTTCTCTCTTCGGTGTGTAGCAGCCGGCGCAAAAATTCTGGGCCGCGCAACGACGATAATTCGAACGAAGGGTCGTACGTAGGAGAGCCGCATTTCGAGGAGGGAAGGATATTTTCATACTCTTTCGTACGAATTGATTTCTTCTATTAATACCTTACTTTGGATATTTTATTGTACGACGATACGAGAATTGAAAGTCATGAACGTCACGTGCATTTTTCACTTTCAGCTTTGCGTCTTGGAATTTCTTTCAAATGAGACTAACAATATTTCTTTGAAAGAGCAAAATCCCACCTGCAACGACCGATATTTTCGATAATTTTTCAAAAATTATTTTGCACATTTTGTAAATTATTTTGTACAAATGTAATTATAATATAACATTATAAATATAATAAATGTTTGTTTCTGAAAGAAATACGAAGTACGTTGCCCTGATTCATTCGAACGCACCTGAAGAAATGCAGCCAAAGTGTAAAGTATAAAGTATAAACACTTTTCCATATTTAATTCATTCCCATTCATTCGCATTTTTCCGTCCGTAAATGCACAAAGATCCTAATCTCAAGTCTGATCACAAATCGTTGCGCGTCATTAATTTCCAGCTGAGAGAGAAAAAAAAAAAAGAAAAAGAAAAAGAAGAAAATTAATCGAAACGAAATAGAGCCGACACGGTTCGCCGATCGTCGGAGGAAATTAAAACGTTAACGTTACGCTGAAAGTACGCAGCGGCGATACACTGGTGGAAGTGTCTTGGATGAAGTGCACGCGCGTGGGCACCCACGAGCCTCGACAATGGATAACGAGCTATCGCAGTCATATCGAGCGATCGATGCCGCAATGGCCCGGGCTTCTTTAAACGCGGCCATCGAAATACGAGAGATGTATATCGACCATCAAACCCGTGAAAAGGCAATCGATGAATGTCGAGTGCGGTTAATTGTTCGCAACAGAGAAAAAAATGGAGAACGATGCCCGCGCTCGATGAGTTTCCACCGGCGCCAGTTACACGACGAAATTACAATATCTACGTTTCGCAATAATTGCAATTAGCGCACTCATTAGTTGGAATATCGGACACGAGCGTTACACGTATGAAAGAGGGGGGGGAGGGGTGCGGGGGGAGGTCGAGTTACCAGCGACTAGCATTGTTTAATTAATAGGTAATCTAATACGTCGAATCCGCCAACAAAAATGTAATAAAAATCGCGAGCAGCGCGTCCCCGCCGCGATCGTAAATCACTACAAATACCGGGGCTATATCGACGTATTTCGGATATGACGGATTAGATGTACTCTGTAAAAGCAGCGTGCAATAATCCCGTTTGGGCAGTGCAACGTGCGGTATAATCCTAACATGACAAAAACACTGTCAGACGCGGAAACGCTCGGCCCCGCGCGATCGCGTGTCGGTATCCTTGAAACTATTCGACGCAGATATTATCTGAAATCGATCGACTTCGTGATTATATCGTTACGAGCGTCTGACGGTTATAATGCGGCACGTCGGGTCGTATCGGCCGTGCATCGCGGGTTGCGGGAAAATCAAGAGAATCGTTTCGTCGGTCGATTTTTGCACGATGCTGGAGGCGCATTGATTAAAAAACGGAACGAGTTTCTCTGGAACCGAACGGACGGATAATTTTGAACGTGCGAGCATTGAAGGAATTAAAACAATCATGGAGCTGTACGTACTCGGCGGATGCGTGATGAAAATTGTTCCATTGATGTCGTTAAAAGTTACACGTTGCGTGGAATTTTGTAGCAGATCGTAGAGCGAATAAATCATGCAGAGGGTGGGGAATCGATTCCATAACGATATATTCCGCAACTTGATAAAAATACTACTGGGCGTATCGGACGACTTCACAAACATCGTCCCATAAAACTGGATAGTACAGTTATATCTAAGAATACAGGGAGTGTCTCTGGAATCGTGATACAATTACAAAGTTGGAAAATTAAATCGAAAGGAATGACGTTTCTTCAATTGAGATATCGTAGAAACCAAGTT
>KQ435690.1:114109-134945 GCA_001276565.1 Melipona quadrifasciata | reverse complement strand
GATTAGCATTTAATGCATTTCATTAGTGCATTCATGGTGCATTTATGTAAAATTAGCATTTAGTGCACTATTATTATTAATAGAAAGAGCTCTACATATATATATATAATAAGAAAGTAGAGCAGTAAAATTGAAAAAGCTGTTTTTTCTTTACACAAATTTCGCAAAATTTAATAAATTCTTAGGGAGTTCAGTGCGAGCAACTAATCTGGAGGGCGCATGACGTCGTTCCGTTCGTCGATCGTTCTAACCCGTCGTGCACGGATTCACAAAGCGGAAAAAGCGCTTTCGCCCGGTTCCGTTGAAACGATTTCTGTTTGCCGAGTCGTGCTACGAAGCGTGGCCCAATTCCGCGGGAACCTTTTCGCCAATCGAATTTGCAACGTTTACCCAGCGATTTGTAATCTCCTGTTTACCCGTGCCGCGTGCTCCTTGTTACGAGCTTTTTTCTCCTCTGGAATTAGTCGCGGCGCTTTCTGCGACGAGCAGCGAGAAGCTAGGTATGAGCCGGCATAAAACGTATTGTTCTTTGACGTTTTACGTGGACGCGTGGCATCGACCAACTTTGTCGAATAAAGGCACCGATCGAATTGCCCGTTCGGTATAAATACAACGAGCCGACGCGTACGTTCATTCGTAAAGGAGAACGTGAGTTTCGCTGAATGGAAACGAATGAATCGCTGAGTGCACAACTTCTGGAACTATTTTCCTTTTTGCTGAACAAACTTTTACGGGATTCTCAATCTGCAGAGGTAAGACAAAGGTGTGTTTGTACGAGAGAAATAGGGATCGTACGAATTCACGGGGAGAAAATCTGTTCGACGTTCTTTCGCTCGTAATTTTCCATCAACCACCATCGCCGTTACACAAATGTCCGTCTATTTATGCATGTTTGTTCGCGTGTCTCTCTCACAGAGAGCGGACGGTTTTCAAGAGCTCGATATCGAATAGACATTTTTCACTTCTCTCGGCGAATACAATAAACCCTCTAAATATCGAATTCTTTCTTCCAAGCAGCCTCCCGTGCGCGTGATATTCGCGTGGTATTCATTTTCTATGAAAGAGCGTGGAATTAACCGCGAATAACGTTAATAACCCCACGTAAAATAGACCCGCGGCCTGTTTAAATTTAACTGCCCCGGCGAAAACTGCTTCGAAATTGCTTCGCCAAGACCGCGGCTGGAATTCCATTGTGCCAGACCTCCCCCGTGTAATAGAGAGCCGCGAGCTCTCTTTCTCTCTTTCTCTCTGTCTTTCGCGCTTTCCTCTCTCTCTCTCTCTCTCTCTCTCTCTCTCTCTCTCTCTCTCCATGCTCTTTAACTTTACGACGACTCGTCCGTACTCGCTCGTTACAATAAACACGCCGTCACGATGGACGCTTCAGAAGTCACTCCCGGGGACTGCCGGTTTTAATATTCCGGCAAAGTGGCCGGGAACAATTACCCGGCCCAACGTCCTCGCTCTTATTAAACGTCTGTCTCTTTCTCTTTCTCTCTCGCTCTCTTTCCGTCTACGCCACCCGCGCAATCTCCCCGTCGAATCACCCACCTGACCGAGGCTTTCTTCGAATTCGAAAGAAGCGAGAGAGACGGAAGCTCGAGCTTGCATCGGACTGATTGTTTCTTTTTCTTACTGTCGAAGTCGGAGAATGTTGAATGGCGGTTCATCGAGGTGTGTAACACGATAATTAGATCGATAGGTTCATTCAGGTGTTTATTATTAAGTTTGATCGCGCGGTTTCGCCACGATTTTAATTTATCGAAATGTGCGAAGCTACGTACAGTGAAGTTCCAAACGTTCAGCTACTAATTGGTGTCGATCTTATGGACGTTGGGAACCATAAACCATTTTGGATTTTATCACTGAAAGTGATTTTAGTGGAGATAACCCAGAAAATCGGGCCTCTTCAACGCTAATGCGACGCTAATGCAACGAAAATTAGCGATTGGTTGATTTGGGTCACGTGATTCGCGAGGGGGCGTGGCGTTGTCTGGTACCGAGCGATCGCGCCTGGAATTCGTGTCGTATCGATTCAAATGTTTGCATATCGATAAAATTTTATGGCAAAAAGCTCGTCTTCAGTTGCTCCTTTCAGTGAGACGAATCATACTGGAGTACAAGTCGTGCAGTTTTCTTTTATTGCTAGAGAGAATATAAAGTACATGTAAAACAAAAAGTGTATACTTATAAAGAAAAATAATAGCAAAATAAATCCTGGATTATTAATATTCTCAAGTGGATGAAGTAAATTTAGTTCGAGATGAAAGATCCGGACAATTAGACGATGTAATTCCCTTGCAGGTAATAAAAAAAGGAATTCAATCGGCAAATAATGCTGAACTGACAATAAGTTCGCGAGATCGTCGAGTAGTAAGCCAATTTCTAAGGTAGCGATAACCCTGGTAGAACGAGTCCCCGAGGGCCCTCCAGTTAAACTTCGTAGCCGCAAAATCGTCCGGTCGTCGAAACTGACCCGGGCTCGTAAATAATAATGAAAGCGGTCGATCGTTAATTCGAGACGCGAAGTTTCCGCGTTCCTGTTGCATATCGTTGAATCGCTAATTAGGTCTTCGGGACACGAGCTGAAATCGATTGATTTCCGACTTCGCCGGTAGAAGTAGTTCCGGATGCTGGCAATTGGAACGATCGAACGATCACTGATTAATTTATCGCCCGTAGATGAGTCCGCCCGTTTCGTCCAATTGCCGCGACGCAACGTGACTAATAATAAGATATCTCATAGCCTGAACAGCTCGATAATGACGAATACACCGAATGCACAAACGGGCACAGAATTTACCAGCGTCGAAGAAATTAGAAAGGTATGCAGTATCGCGGGTGTTCTCCTGAATATTTCTGAATATCTTCGCGTCAGGAATTTTTTTATTAAGTGTTGTCGGCTTTTTGTTTCGTTTGTTTGCAGATTTAATAACGTAATTGTTCACTAGAGAACAGATTTTATTCTTCAACGACAGGAAAGAGTTGTTGAGAGAAGATCATTTCAAATTTCCTTTTCTTTTCCGAAATTTTTATTTCTCAGTCTGAAGCTCGATACGAAAAGATATTTGTTACTTTGAAACAATTTTCAATTTAGAATTGGAAACGAAAAATTGTACGTGTTGCGTGACATTGAGATTTAAGAACTATTTAAAAAGATTTCTCGCGAGCTGCTGTTCTGTGAATATTCTCAGCACCAAACGTACACGATTCGTGACAAAATTTCCTTTTCTTCGGTGTAACCGATAATAATTGATAAATTCAAATAAATTCATTCGAAGAAATAAAAAATGCTCGACTTGAAAAAGGAGAAATTCATGCTGATCTGAAAAAGTCATCCTGCCGATCTAACGCGATTCTGTACAAACAATTTACGATCCCCGATAAATGACGACGTCGCATAAATCCCTCAGGTCTCGTTAAATTACAAACGTTGCCGAGTATACTTCTTCCGGGCCTGCTAATTGCGTGGCATACATTCAGAAAATTTGCATTCTTAACGAGAACGCGACTCGTACCTCCCTCGTACTTTATACACGAGGAAGAATCATCGTATTGGATAAGTTCTGAATAAGACACGCGTTCGTACGTAATATCCACGCGAGAATACGGTAGATTGTGTACGTACACAGCCGCGCAAAAGGAGACGCGTTTAAAGAGGCGCGCGACGAGTTCTGTGCGATGGGAAATCGATGAACGGAGATATAAGGGGGATAATAAAAATCCCTGGAAGTTACGCATACTCGTACGATCCACACAGTTGCACGTCGTGTTGCGTTTGGTGTCGTATTCATCGATATCCAACCAGATATCGATGGCAGTAGATGGAACGTAAGAAATTCACGTTCGACCCAGACGCGTCCATTTACTAGATAAAATACAACCAGATAGCGTTGCGTTTCTTTTTTCCACGGGTGTAATGTCTCAACGCGTATAACCAAAGTTTGTCAATGTATCTGAATGTTTTACGCAAGCGTAGAACGTAAAAGTGTGGCTTATGCGAATTTTATGTGTGTGCGAGTATGTGTATAACGGAGTGTTTCAAGATTTAACAATCAAATTTTCTCTCGAGCTATTCTATGAATATAATCGTGGAAGCGACATATTTTGTACAAACACACGAAGACTGAATCTGACGAATTTTATGAATATATCATTATACGTATTATTGATATATATGTACATATGTATAATAGATTTAATTATCGAACCTCGTTACGATGGTTTATGAATACAATCAAGCGAAATATTTTATACAAACAGACAATGGCTCAGAAATTTTATGAATATATTGCATGTGTTATGAATATATTGTTGTAAGAAACATTTTTGAAGTTTCATTGTACAATGGGGCATGACTGTCATAATTGTATCGATGAAACTTTGACGAAAGTTTGACTGCTAATCCCTAAAACATCCTGTGCATAGTGTACAGACATTCGCAGAAGTTTATGTACGTTTGTTTCAAATTTCAAGTGTTTAAAACGGAAAAGAATGGTTTTTCTTCCTCTTTCCATCCAATAAGATCGAAATGAATACACTGGTACAGTTGTTTGACCGTATTTGTCGATATACTTCCCTCAAACGATTATTTAAATACTTTAAGTGAAATACTCCGCGTATAATCAGACGTACAACCACGAAATACGTCTGCCAAATTTCAAATATTTAAAACGCTATAAAAATATAGTTTGGACATTCTGTTTTGTTAAGCTCAGATCAATTCTAAGATATCGATCATGTTTTTTGCATTTATTTAAAAGGATACACAAATGAATGGAAAGCATTATCTTAGAAAAATTCAATCACGATCGCATGTGCAATAAAGCGAATAAAAACTGTTCTTATTACTGTTATAATTACATTGCCAATATGAAAGCGTTTTACATAATTATTAATCGTACGATAAATTTCAGTAGCTAATAAATATTTAACAAACATAATTATTACATAATTATTAATTGCATAATAAATTTAATTAGCTAATAAATATTTAACAGACATTTAATAAGTGAATCACTTAATTGCTTAGAAAATGTTTCGGATCCTTATTTTTCTGCAAACACTTGAAATTAACATGCACGTAAACTTCTGTAACCGACTAACAGAGGGCAAAGTCGCGTGGATATACACATGCATGCATTGTATCTCCGCGTGTCATTTACATTTTCGTCTTTGAAAAGTTGGTGCCACGTCGTACCAAAGGTTGCTCGTCTCCCGTTGTACGTCTGTACGGTCGAGTTGAAAGACGGAAACGAGCCCTCGTCGGTCTCGTCTTCGTCGCCGTAAACGTCTCCAAACGAAAAACGGTCCGTTCCGTCTAGTCTGTTATACATGTCCCTTTATGGCCGGCCGTGAGCCTAAACAACCACTTTCACCTGCATTTCCATTCTTGCGATAAATAGATGTTACCGCGACGTGTGGAGGAAATACATCAGCTCGATACGAGGCACGGAACGCTGCTAATGAAAGTCGAGGGGGGAGTAGCTGTGAGATACTCGAGTGTGAATCAGCTTTGAGGGAACAAAGGAGAATGAATTGTAGAGATCAGGAGTTGAACGTGCGTAGTAATAAACGTGGATATATTAGACGGAAATTCGGAGGAATCTGTTTCAGTGGATGTGTGCTCTGACGAGTTAGCTGGGATAGTCAAATATTAGGTTAAAGTAATTAATTAATGTATTAAGTTTGTGTATCGTTATCGCGTAGTAGGTTGGTTTGCATTTTCTTAGAAGAGTTTATGAAAGATTTTTCTAGCATTACCTTTGGCGATACTTGTTTCATTACTTCAAATATTTTGTTCTTTTAAAAAAATATAGAAATCTCCAAGACTTTTTTGCGCGACTTGCAACTGTATACCTACAACGTTTTGTTGTTTGATAGTTGTAGTCAAACAGAGATATATAAAGTCCAGAATTTTAGTTTAACAGATGAAATTTAATTTATACCAAATTTCACAATAATGACAATTTTTAAGTAACGACAAAATTGCATCAACGTAATTATTAGTTAAAAATTCTCTGTATTTATTTATGCAAAACCAAATAATCGAACGTAAATTGATCGTTCTACGCAAACTACGTATTTAGAATGCCAAATCGATTAATTCATACTTTACTGAAATAAATATCACAGACACATATTTCTTGATTATTTCAAAAAAAAAAAAAAAAGAATCTTAATTAATGTTAAAAGAAACAATTAAAAGAAAAGAATAGAACGTCTCTCAAATGAGAAGAAATCTGTTATATGTTGAAAGAATTTCATTAAAATCGGCAACTTAGAGTTACAGTCTCATTCTTCTGGCAAGTTTCGCCAGAAACCCCTCCGCCCCCTCGTGCTCCTGATAGAGAAGTTATTAAATGGCTAATCGTTGAACGTTCGAGATTTGTTTCCCTCGGAGCAAAATCGCTTGTAATTTCCACCCGATGTCTGCAAGTTCGCCATTTGCGCTTACAATTCGCGAAAGAATTCCAAATGGGACATTTCACTTTACGTTTGTAGAAAGTTGCGCCGTAGAGGGTAGAAATTAAAACAATTTAAAACTCCCTGGCATTCGGCGACGGGACAAGTTGGAAGTCGCCAGCAGTTGATCTTACAACTTGATAAAGAATGGCCTTAGAAATCGGATAAAGAAACCTGGCTGGCGGACCCCGTTAGAATTGTTTGGACTTCACGAATGGGGGAAACGTTCGATATGTCTGGACTTGTTGAGCGTTGAGTACACCCGTACCGATAGAACGTTCCCTGCGAGTGTGGGAAAAGACTGGACCCGACGTGTTCTCTGGGTGTCGTAAAGGGATCGTTATGGTAACACTTAGGAGACGGATGTGCCCCAATTCACTGTGTCAAATCAGGAATTTGACCGCGGTGGATCGTGTAGGAAGTTACGTTTGCACGTGCCCTCGGGACCAGGAGGCAAAATTCGTCGTTTCGGCTTGCCCGGATTCGCACTACCTGTACCAATGTTATTCTCGTTATTCTTTAAAGTCTAGACTTCACTGCTGCGAGCTAAATCCATGCTGGAAATTCAATTTTACGTTTGAGGATCGCACAATTGATAAATACGCACGTGTGTTGATTGTTGCTCACAAAAGTACTACGCTTAGAGGAACTTGTTACGTATAATATCATATGAAACATTTATTGATTCGTGTTTTCGTGGGTTCGAGTTTGTAACACTAATCTAAAAACGTATATAACAATAACAAGATGTTTAGCGCAAGTGTATGTTTCACAAAAATGATAAAGGTATTTAAACAATCGCTGAAGCTCAATATTCGTTGTCAGTAAAGCTTCAACTCTTATTGTATTCTTATAAATATAAATCATATTGTAACATGTTACAGGTATAAATCATAGATTCTTTGTCAAACACATTTTGTACGTATTCAATTATTACGTGTACTTTCGGATTGGTTTCAAATTTGCGAGCTATGAATCTAGGAAAGTAAGATAAGTAGGTCTGTTAAATATGTGAATAAATAAGCGGACAAATATAATTCATTTTTCTTTTTTTTTTCACGGCTCGGTAATCGCATGAAAATCGTACACGTGACGCTTTACAGCAGAGGCAAGACCATAAATAATGCAGTTAAACTTCCACAACTTCGACTAACAATAACCCACGTTTTCTCTCGAAGCTGATACACCGTCGGAATAACAAAAACAGGCGGCAAGATCTTTAAAATTCGATTCAACGTCCGATGATCTTCCCAGACGAAACTCGCCTCCACCTCCTTCCTTTGAGAAACACCCTAGCTGCAAGAACCTCGTTCGTGAGCGTGTGCATCACGTTGCACCGTCCACTCCGGTAAGCGTTACTAATGAATGAAAATCCGGATTGGAAACTTTCCTGTCAGCCGTGCCACTCTCTGTCGTGCAATCGGCTTTGTCTGTTTCTCGAGTAAAAGACGACCTTCGTTGTTTCTTGTCTGTCGATTCCTACCAAACGACCACGTATACAATTGCTCGCGAAAGTATTCGAACAAATTACAGACACTTTTCGCGAATATACGTTACTTTCGCGTGTCGCGTGAAACTTTTCGACTGTGATGGAACACGACACGACCGCCGTGGTTGTATCGGACAAGTTTGAAAGAAATCTAAAGATGTACGTACGAATTACGGGATATTTGTAATACTATACGTTTGTTAGACATTTGTCATACACATATTTGTTGTTTTACATGTAATATCGCAGAGGTCGCAAAAATATCTAAACAGTTGCAATTCAGTAAACGTCGATGATGTCTCGTGGAATCATATTTGATTCTCATTGTACATCTCTTTGTTCATAATTTTTTACTAGACACGTGTTTGCATTAAATAGCTCGTAATTTCTACCAAGTATAATATAAAGATTAATTTTTGGAATGGCGCCTCTTTAGAAAAACTTGTCGTTTAGCTTTGTTTTTGAGTTTATTCCAATAAAAATGTGTTGTTTCTTTCAATAGAATTTACAGTGTGTTTTACATTATAAATTTGAATTGATCTTCAGATTGGTCGATCTTGAAATTGTTTTTTTGATTCATGACTCGTAATCGCGAAACGAGTTCTTCGTGCATCTGAGGGTAGTTTTCACTTAACAATTGCTCCAGTTCTTCGAGGTCTTCAATTTTAATTGAGCCTCGGAGGATATATTGTTTCTTTCAATACAATCCACAGTGTGTTTTACAGTATAAATTTGAATTGATCTTCAGATTGGTCGATCTTGACACGTTGTATTTCGCTGCAGTATCGACAAAACGTCAAAATATTCCACGTAACCTGTACACACACGTAAATTCGTAGCAAGCGCTTCGAGCACTCTCGCGAGTGCCACTGTACGTCGTTTCCATGGTTTCTCGCAGACGGCACGCACGTTCGTTTCTTTTTTTTTTTTTTTTTTTTTTTTTTTTTTTTTTTTTTTTTCTCTCGCCGGCGTTGAATCGGCCCGGCCGTTGCATTTTCACGCCGTTTGCGTTTCACTTTTCCACCTTTCGCCCCCGATCGTGGCCGGGTAACGGCGGCCGTTTTATTTCGTTTGCTTATATCGGCTCCGCTGCCTTTGAAACGGTGGGAGCGTCGTCAGGTGTCCCGGCTATAATCCTGTTCGAAACGGAACTCGATCGGGACGGGCAGGGATGGCCCAAGGGTCGGTGGCCAATGGCGTAGCAACGATTCCCCGGACCGCACTTGACCGCTCTTTTATTTTCACGAATTCCCCGGATCCCGTCTCCCGCCACCGATTCGCTAAAACCGGCCACGGCGGGATTGTCCCACGGACAATGCGGAGAAAATTCTCTAGATTTTAGTTGCGTCCGCGCATCTGCGCCGAGGACGGTCCATTCCCATGCCGGAATTATTCAGACGGTCAAATAAATTTGTCGGACAATCGGCGGATCACGCGGCTACGTTTACATACGCGTAAGCTTCTTTTCATCTTTGAGTGAATGATCGTGAATTCTGCAACGACGGTGGTCGTCCGACGTTGCACACTGAAGCGTGTAAAAACATATATTTGACGTGTAATGTACCTGCCATATCTTGAAATTTTTATCAATATCAACTGGTGATTACGTTGGATAAATTTCAAGTCTGATTTCACTTCTCTGCTAACGATGGTGGTCGTCCGATATTGCACATTGAAGCGTGTAAAAAAAAAAATATATTTGACGTCTAAATATCGTACGTGTGCTGTACCAAATATCTTGAAATTTTTATCATTATCAATTTGTGATTACGTTGGGCAAATTTCAAGTCTGTAGCGGCCCTACGATTCCTCGACTACGAGTTTCGAACACTCGACTAGCACAAGCCGCAAGTGGCTGCGCGCCTAGCGTCGAGTTCCTACCGATCTTCGATGTTAAGCAAGCAGCGTGCGTGCGGAACTCCGCCAGGAGGGGTGATCGGGCCAGCCTTAGTAAGCGGGTGTAGTTATAACAACAAGCGTTCTGGGGTAAGGAATCGCTGCCATCAGCAGCCCCCCCACTGATGAGTCTAGGCAGTGACTCCGAGACGAAACACAATCGCCTTTCTTCTCACTCTCTCTCACACACTCATTCTCTCCTTCCCAGTTGCATCCAGAGTCTTTAAAATAGTTTACAGTTCCTTTCAAAGTCTGATTTCACTTCTCCGCTAAATGATTCTTCGTTTACGTACAGTAGTGGGTTTAGACATTCATTTAACAGAGCTGAGTTCTGTTTCGATTCACTTGGACCTTCTATTGATCGAAATTTGGTTCAAATAAATCTACTGTAAAATACAGACCGCAACTTAAAACGACACTTGCGGAGAATTCGTACAAAACAACGTAGAATGAGTCTGAACGAAGCTAACGTTCGCTGATCGAAACTTAAACTCACAGTTCAGATTCTCCATATTTATTAAAACTATACAAAACGTTGAAAACTCTGAGTTAATTCAACGACCACTCAATTGTATATATGTATCTTCGTACGTTCACTTCATTTGCTCAGCTGAAAAGCAAGTGAAGTAATCCACGCTTCTTAATTACTCTCGCGGTACGTCGTTCATCCCTCGATAGCAAATGAATCGCGATCGTTTGCTCACGCCCTGGGAAAAGAGAGCGAAATAAGAAACGTTCAAAGGGAGGGAGCCTCTCTCGTTCAGTTTTCTGACTCCCTCTGCCGCCATTTCAACACACGTATATGTATACATACATACATACATACGTACGTACACGCGCGCGTATATACGCACGCGAAAGGAAGTGTATATGAAAAGTTTTAATGGCGTTCTGCAGGCCAAGTGTTTCGTCAACATGCGCAACGAGGGAACGGAGGCGTCGCGCCGATGGAAAAAGACTTTAACGAGGTGCACGGAGGAGGCCCGCCGGAAATATTAGAGAAGTTTTAAGAAAATGCACAGCTTTAAGCGTGCGCGCGCGCGGCCAATGCGCGGGAATAGTCACCTCGATAAACTTCTTTTAGACGGGAAAAGTAGCGGCACAAAGGGGGGAGGGGGAGGGAGAGGCAGAAGTGAAATCGCATTGGATCGTCGGCGGTGGAACAGAATGGGAAAGCATTCGTCGAATGCAATTTTCTTGAAGAACTCGTCGAGTACCGGGCGGAATTGTGATTTTAAACATCGTGTCGCGCGAGAGGAAAAAAAAGAAAGAGAGAGAAAAGGAACTTTTTCACCCACACTGCCGTCCTCTTCCTTTTCTCGATCCTGTTTTGAAATTCGAGCGTCCAAGCAATTTCTGTCGATTACTCTGTTCCACTTGTTTTTCCTTTCCTTTTGTTTCTTTCTTTTTTTTTTTTTTCTAATTAGACAGGTTGGACGTGATTGATACGTGTGATTTTTAGTTCTTTATTTCGTCGAGAATACAAAAGAGCGGAGAATACACAAAAATATCGAAGGTACACGAATTTTCTACCTAGGTTCCATTTCTTTAATAACATTCGTGAAAACTTTCTGGATCTCGTTTAATATTTTATGTCAGTTACACTACTTGAGGTAGTCAAGGTAATCAAGAAGCTGTGGAAGTAAGACAATGAATATTATCACGCTGAATATTGTCAAACCCTATTACAACTTTCAAGACTTTCAAGACTTCCAAAACTATCGGGACTTTTGAGATTTTAAAGACTCGTGACTTATCAAGATTCGTGTTTTATGGAGCATTCGGGAGTTTTAAGTTTCAAATCTTGTTCGCAAATTCGCAAATCATCACTTTCGAAAGTCACACATAATCGTGTCATAAATCTGTGTTCTTCCAATACAGGCCATTTTAAACACATAATAAGCGTCAAAAGTATTCTTAGTGAACGTTAAGATTTATACTTTCATGATTTTTGCGAAGAATAATTGTCATTATATATAATTTTCCTATCCAATCAGAAACTTGTTTAAAATCCTACTAGCACACCATGATAATTGGTACGATAATTGGTACGATATTTAGTACAGCTAATCAAATTTCAAAACGTTTGTTTGAAAATTGTACCAACAAGCATACAAATACTTTTGGAATATTCTTCTGAAATGAGATCGTTAACATGGTTCACGATTCATCGCGGAGTGCATGAAGACGAAAGAACGAGAGAAAGAGAATTCAGAAAACTGAAAGAGCGAATCCTCGATTCCTCGAATTCCTCCTTGAAAGTTTGAGGCGAAAAAGTTAACGCGTACCGAACCCTTTGATCCCCGGCACAGAGGTTTAAAGAAATTTTATTCGTCGTTTGAAACAGCGATGGCTAACGGATCCGGCTCGCATCGAATCGCGAAAAAGGGTTCCGCCTTTTCGTGTAATCTGAATTCGAACAGATCGTTGGCGATTCGGGGAAGCGTGAAGTTGCGTGCGAGCACAAAGAAACTGGCACGCGTCGAGATGAATCGGTGAACGGTGGCCGAGATGGTGTCCGGATTTCTGCGCGAGCGCCAAATTGCAAGCCAGCTCGTAAGACGGATAGTTCGACGTGGATTTCTGTGCGTCGTAATGAATCCACGAGTGTGTGTCGCGAATCTCTCCCTCGTGTTCGAACAACGAACAGCGCGAGAGCTGTTACTTAGAACGGTGTCGCGGATGTGCAAGACACATTAGCTCCATAGCTCAGAAACTGAATTAGAAACAGTACCAATAATAGGGAGAAAAAGACACTTTCGAGACGATGTTCGATAGTTTTTCGACAGGTAAATGCGCGATCGGTTCGATATTTATTAATAATTATAAAGGAAAATGGAGGAGTGTTAAAGAAGCACGAATGTCTGATCAATGTGGATATATACTACTGCCTCGATCTTTAAATGTTCGACAGGTAAATGCGCGATTGTTTCGATATTTATTAATATAGAAAAATGGAAGAGTATTGAAGAAGCACGAATGCCTGACCAATGAGGATATATACTACTATCTTG
Organism: Melipona quadrifasciata; assembly: GCA_001276565.1. NCBI lineage: Eukaryota > Metazoa > Arthropoda > Insecta > Hymenoptera > Apidae > Melipona > Melipona quadrifasciata. The sequence goes on along the minus strand of KQ435690.1, from coordinate 122,084 downwards.
ATCGTTAGACATCCGATAGGTAAATGAGAAATCAAGAACTGATTCATATATGTACGTTCAATTGTTTAATAGTTGCCAGCAAAACTGAGAAAGTATTAGAGATGAGAGAGTGACTAGTTAGTTTAAACATGTTTGCCCAAAAATTGAATAATTACCAGGGAAATTGAGAAAGTGTTGGAGACGCGGTATGTCTGACCATAGTGATTATATTCTACTGTTGAGTAGAAATTACAACACGTTTACCCCGAATCGAATTTCTACTCCAGTGTTGTATATTAACAAATCATTTTCATGCAACACATTGGTTTTTAAATTGAAAAATTCTTTTTTATACATACTTACACGTATTAACAAGTAATATCTGTATAACATTACGACACTTTTATACTTTTTTTACTTTTATTTCAAGTAAGAATAAAAAATTAATCACGAGATTGTTCGATGATTAAATACATGCATGATGACTCAGAATATATTTTTCAACGTTTCTACATCTCATTTTTGTAATATTAAATTTTTGTAATTACGCAAGAACTGCATTTAGTATTTAATATACTAGATGATACAATAACGTGCAAATCCATAAGTGGAATTGAAATGTCGTTCAGAAGGAGGCTGAATTAATTTACATGGTTAATAAAATATTACGCTTTTCCTTTTTTTTTTTTTTCAATGAAATCCAAGCCATTATTCAGACGAGTCATAAAACCGGCGAAAGCACGAGGAAGAACGTCGATATAATTTGGTGAGTTGATTTATGCCGCGCGAAAGTCTGAAAGAAGTTGGTGTTACAGTAGTTGAACTTGTCGCTGATTTATCTGAATCGGCAAAAATCGTTGGATGACGAATAGCGGTTACAAATGTACTTCCCGTAAAGGGACATAAATTTTTTTTCCCCGCGAGTAACAGCTACGCGTTAGAGTGCATAGGGCGGTGGAATCTCTTTTCCTTCCTCTCTCTCTCTCTCTCCCCCTTTTTCTCTCGCATAGGGTACATAGGAACGCTGTAATCCGAAGAGAGGTAAATCATTCCAAGGTGCTTAACGGTGTCCTCATTTTCGCGAAGCTTAAGCGTTGGACAAGAGAAATTGCATTTCAGGGAGGACCAGGCCAGTCAGGGCCAGTAACGCATGCATCACATATACCTGAGAGCTGGGAAAGAAAAAAAGAAAAAAGCGAAACGAGAAAGAAAGAAAGAGAGAGACACACACAGAGAGAGAGAGAGAGAGAGAGAGAGAGAGAACAGAAAGAATCGTCACAGAGTAGGACAATTTAAAGTAACGTCAATCGTTTCTCTTCGAATTGAATTCACTCCTTTCCATCAACTCGTGCAATCTCTCTCTGTCTGTTCCTTTCTTTCTTCTTCTCCTTCTTCTTCTTCTTCTTCTTCTTTCTTTTTATTTTGGCAATTACGTTCAACGAGTAGACGAAATTTCACGAAACCAGTGGCCACTTTAACCGTGCTACATAACACGCGCACACACACATACAGACGTCTGCAACACATGTAATAGATAATTCGAACAAATTACATCGCGGACATAATGCACCGTAAATTAGCGAAGAATCGCGGTCCGCGTACCGACTGCATTTCCGCTGGCTCGTGACCAGAGAAAGGCACTTTGAGAGCGCTCTAATTCGGTACAGAAAATAAATTGTCGGAAGGTGCTCACCCGTATCCCCTCTTTCAAGGAGCACGCTCGGAGAGAGAAGGACTGAGAGAAAGAGAGAAAGAAAGAAGGAGTAATACGAAAGCGTGGAACTTTGTGAGAAAGCAACGAGAGTTGAACCGAGAAAGAGACGGAGAACGACCGGTCTACGGTCGAGAGAAAGAGAGGCGCGTAGGAGGCAGGAGGAAGACAGGGGGTGGAGAAGTGAGAAAGAAAAGGGTGCACGAGAGACGAGAATGGGGCGAACAGAGAGACAGATCAGGGGTAGGCGAGGACAGAGAACGGAGATATGAGATGGAAAAAAGGTGCTCCCTTTTGCGCAATTTGCCCGAACGTAGGAGCAAATTTTCCCCAGTATACAAAAGCGCTCGACATTTTAAAACACGGGGGAGTGGGAGTGGGTGGGGGAGGGCCACGAGGCTCGCGATTGTCGCGTGCTCGCACCATCTGCCTCTCTTCTCTCTCTCCCCCTCCCTCCCCCTCAGGCCTCTTCGAGTGTACTTGGTCCCACTCGTTCTCCTCGTCCTTTCGTCCTTTCCTCTCTCTCTCTCTCTCTCTCTTTCTCTCTCTCTCTCTCTCTCTCTCTCTCTCTCTCTCTTTCTCTTTCACTCGTGTGCACGCGGTGCTTGACGAAGGCATGTACACGAGAATCGAGACGAACACGAGCGAACATATCAGGAGCGTAGCGCTTCGTCCCCCGGGGCTCGCGTTATTTTACGTCGCCCGCGACTCGAGAGCGCAGCCAGGCTTCTGGTACCGTTACCACCAGCGGCTGCCAGGCATCGAACGATACACGAGGACAGAGACAACAACGGCCAAAGGGGGTGAAACGGGGCTGCGAGAATACCGTTCTATGAATACGTTTGGAAGTTCAAACGCCTACGTGATTTGCATGTGTCTCCGAGGTGAGGAAAACCTGCCCGTTCGAGATGGCTGCGCGACTCTGTTTGAGACGACGATAGATCACCGACATCGGGGCGACGTCGAGGGTGAAATCTGCACGTTTCTTCCTCGCGAACGGGCCGCTTCGACTGCGACAGGAATAGAGAAGACTCTCTGGGAATTGGTTAAAATAATCTACAAAAGATTATCTTTGTCATAGGAAAGTGCAAAATTTATTTTACTCGAACGTTGTGTCAGAGATCGCGATGACTCTCGTATCTCTTGAAAGCAAAGATTCACGTCTGAATTGTTTAAAATTCAAGCGGAAGATGGACGTGCAATTGAACGATTTATACTATCGAAAGATTGTTATGCGAACGAGGTTTACTTTGTTCTAATATTGCGCAGGACTCGCGAAGTCTCTGCAAGTAGACATGTCTAAAATTTGAAAAGCAAAGTATTATCTTATCATTGAAAGGAAATTATTTTATTTCAAACGTGTGTATAAGATTTATTTCATGCCAATGGCAAATTGTTTCGATATCGTATTATTAAAAGTCACGACGAGTGTTCATTTGCGAAGCATCTGAACGATTAACGCGACGTTAAAGAATTATTTTCGTTGTCAAATTCTAATTTAAAACGTGCGTGTACGATCTACTTTGTACACTAACATCGTATTATAGATCACGAAGGAAGTTGATGCAACGAACGTCATCATCACGATGTATTGGGATTCCTGGTAAACAAACCAACCAATTTAATATCTGTAATAGCAATCAGAAACGTTCGACGTGACTGACACACGAATCGACAGTGGAATGTGACCTGCCTATGGTCAGACATGCCTGGACTTTATACCATTCAACTAAAATTCCATGACAATTCAATTTATACAACCAATCTGCTATTTTACTACGTTACCACCGGTACCAATCTATCAATAAAAAGAAAAATGCGCGCAAATTGCCATGTCAAAATTCGACAGAATTCGTGTCACGTAGGTATTAAATTCTAACTCGTCAGAGTCCCCCTTTTTTCCCCCCAGCTCATAGATTTTCACAATGTGGAGGAAAGATTGAATAACGAATTCAATTTATAAAATCACTGGCAGTTTACTACGTTGTATCGATGTATCGACGTACCACGAAGATGGAAAAATTCGCCAGATCACGGTTGCGATGTTAAAAATTCATTCGTCCACGAATGTGTTTTCTCCGGAATATCCCTTCCAGGATCATTTGGGCGAAGATGGAAAAGCGCCGCCGAAATGCGCAAAAATCACCATTTTACCAGCCGTTGAAATAAACAAGTCTCACCGCCTGCGATTCGTCAAACGACGGCGATTCGCGAGAGAAAACACCGGTACGAAAGATTTAATGGTAAATGTCGTCGAGTCTTCTTTCAAACACGGTCGCGAAATTCCTCGTCCGTCGCGGAGCCATCCGGGAATCTCATAGCCGAGTGTACGGTAGTAAAACGACGCTCGTCGCCGCTTGAAAATCGGCCGAGCACCGTGAAAGAAGTACGCGGATCATGAAGGATGCTTGCAGCATCGGTACTTACATTGAATGCGTGCACGTGCGCGGTAAACGATGCACGACGGTTGATACACGATGCATGAATGCCATTGAAGACTCTGGCAAACACGGCACAAACGGCCGTGGAAGAACGGGGACAGGGGGAGAGAAAGAGAGAGCAGTTTCATTGAAACTTTTTATAACTCGCTGCGGCGAACGGCCGTGCATTTTCCTTGAATTACGACGGATTTGTTTGGCGGTTAACGTTGCCGTGTTCAACGAACGTTTCAAGAGAAAAGGAAGTCGCGTTTCGCTGGAAAGTTGCGCGTTCTTTTCTAGACCACCCGTTCTTTTTTTCTCTTTTTCTTTTCTTTTTTCTTTTTTCTTTTTTTTCACCTGCGAGGGAAAGAAAAGAAAAGAAAGGAGAGAGGAGAGAACGTCAACTTACTTTTCGAGTGTTGTCCTAAAATTCCGCAAGAGGACAATATCGGAATCAAGACTGTAGATACTATGATGATAATTATTTCATTCATAGTGCTACAAACAGTTTACTCCGTATTATTTTTGTAAAATAATATATTTAACATCAAATGATAAAGTAACTTATAACAAAATATTTGATAGTCAAAGATTGAAGAATGAGTAATGAATGAAGTTACTGAGTTGATATGTTTGATGTCAGCTGTATGTATAATGGTATAAACATCTCTATAGTGATAAATAAATAAAATATCAATTTACAGATTCTCTATCGTTTGTGAGTTTTAAGAAAGTTGGCATCGGTTTATTGGAAACGAATTTCTCGGCGGAACGATCGAGGAACCGCAGATGGCGTTGATTCTGCTGAGATAACGCTACAAGACGCAGGGGATAACGCTGTTAAAATAATTAACAGCGAAAACAAGTTGAGGATAGGTTTAAGTACAACATTTTTAAGGACAACTCGAAATTGTTTATTCTGTAATATCGATACTGACCCCTGATAAAATTTCCAACGATTGAAAGATAAAAACCAAAATCGCATTCGCGGATTTGGTAACTTTAAAACTCAACAGCTCGGAGATTTTTTTATTCTTCAAGATTCTTTTTAAATAGGAGTTTCAACTTGTAATTTGTTACAAAGAGAGTCACACTTGAAGCAATACAAGATTGCACGATCTGTTGTTATTATATTTGGAAAAACATTTATCATATTTCGTCGAAGAGCTAAACTCTCCGAGCGAAATATCGCAGCCAATTTCAATCCGCGATGCGATTCTTTCTCTCCTTGGCACTCGTGCAGCACGTTATTTTTCTCAAAAGAAAGAAACTCGCGAATCGCAATGTTCTTCCAGCCGCACAGCGAATATGTTCCGCCGTGTTTTTTCCCGATCTTTTTTTAAGAATTATACTCGAGCAGGACCATTCGTTTCGCGTTGCGTTGCCCAGTCCGGGTACGCCAGAAGGGTGTACGATGTTTATTGGAAGCATCTTTCGCTTTATTTCCGCGGAAAGGAAATTCATCGGCTCGGTTTAAGCGAGCGATGGCTTACTCGGGGAAAAAGGATTTCCGTAGGAGGGCCGATGAAAGGTGAAAGGGGGGGGGGGGGAAAGATTTAATCGAGCGGAAGCGCGCTCGACGTCGTACGGCTGCCAAAGCCAATAAGAACGAGATCAATCTATTCTGCTTGATTTCAGAAGATCTACCGTTGTTAATAAACAGGCCGGCTTTTGAATCAACAACATTCATTCAATGTACATTAGAGTGCGGACGTTTGATAACTAAGAATAGCATTGGTGATTCTACTGGTACGATTCTCCCCAAAGATATTAACAAACGGAATTCTTGTTGGCCTTTTGGCGAGAATAATTAAAAGATGACTATTGTGATCCGTTCCATTGTATTAAACAACAAGTGAAGAAATGTAGAAAAGGAACGGGTGAAATACCACGGGCTTGATTATTCGTATAACATTTTAATAAACGTTGGCTACGAGACAAACGTTGAAAGAAAATAGTCGCGAACAAAGGCAGTCCTTCAATTGTTTGCTTGGACAAATTAATATTTATTTTCTTTCTGGCGCTAATAAACTCGTCCTTCGTTTTCATTGTACGTTCGAAATATATCCCTTCGCATAAATTAAATTACACAGAATGAATGACGAAAATAGAACATCTTGAAATTTCATCGATACTCTGCCACTCTACTATTATGATTATGTTGAAACTGGTTTGAGAATGTTTGAAAATACAACTACATATAGAAAATATCTACTGCGAACGTGTGTGTAGCAAAAAATTAAAATATACGATATAAATAACCATCATAGAGCATATAGTAGTAGTATAATAAGTAATAGATGGTATATTGAATTTTATTGATATAATGAATCGTGATTGTTTAAATACTTTTGTGATCTTTGCAAAATATAGATTTATGTCTTATAATTTCTACATATAGCTGTATTCTTTTTCAAACTTTACCACTATCGTGTTAACAAAGTATCAAAACCTTTCATAACATATTCACAAAAATGTTCCTACAAGTGCTCGAATACTTTCCTGAACAATAAGTACAGTTCAATTTCTGTTTATCTTCATCCTATATCATTTATAATCCAAGTGCCATTTCACGTGACGTGAACATGCTTCTACATTCGAGAATCTTATCTAGCAATCTAGCGATAAGTGGCACCCTTTTTGCCGAAGATCCTGCGTTTAATCCACGGGCGATTGGAAATGCGTCTTCCGCGCTCGCGAGTGGACGCGGAAGAACCTCGTCGATCCTCCTCGTCTCGATAATGTAAATTTATTCGCGCCGATTAATCCCTCGCGTCTCACGTCGTGGACGTTGCTCAGGCCGCTTTTATCGTCCGGCCTGAAAACTTTAATGGAAAGATTACACTCGAATGCCAGTAAACTTCGAGTAAATTGAAACGCGAACGAGATAGCTGACGGACTAATAAGTGTGTAGCGATTGAATAACGCCGCGTGGAGAACGGTTCGCCGCTTATCCGTCAACTTTCCGAGGTAACGATCGCAGCATCCATCTTATTACCGATCGTGATTTCAATAAAATCCTCCCGGGAGACGGAGAACCAGGAGGAAGTGTGAATTATGAACGTGCCTCGACGAAAAATTTATTGACGCTTAACGAAACTGAGACTTTCTGTTTGCCGGGCAATTCTCATAAGGAAGGAGAAACGTGACGCTGATTGACAAGTTTTTGATTCGTGAAATTTCGATAAAATAGCGATTTAACGATCAAACGAGGAATTTTAAATAGTAATAATAAAAATTCGTACACGCATTCTGATATCTATTATTACTTTAATATCAGTAATAATAATATTTTATTATTGTTCTCCTCCTTTCGTTCAATGCAACTACAATTTTTCAGAAATATTCTCAACCGTACTTGTGTTAAATTACTAAAGTTTAAAATATTTAATTTTATTTTGTATTTCGTGTTGAATTAAAATTCTACTAGTTTTAAATAATTTAACTCTAGATTGTTACAAGTTCTCAATAAATGAATGAATAATAGCTTATTGAATGTTGAATAATTCACTTCACGAAATAATTCCAAATATTCGATTGATCTCTGATATTTTAAACCTACACACCCATCGTGCGCGTATCGTTTTGGCAAAAGCTCTCTTAATTCGCTCGACGATAAATTCTGTCATTTTCACAATTACAGTTAAAAAATTGAAACGAAAAATCAAATGGGAGGCAATTTAATCTGTCATGTGCGTTACATTGTGGTCAATTTTTTAGGAGCAACGAAACAGGATAAATTGTCCGGCACTCACCGTTCCAAACCTACCGATACACCGATATTTATACTCCCAGGGCCGTACTATTGTCACAAATATTTCCGGACCTTTCGCGTTCGATCGAAGAATTTCCACTCTACGATATG
>KQ435690.1:87021-110950 GCA_001276565.1 Melipona quadrifasciata | reverse complement strand
GTGCAACGCTGATGCAACGAAAATTAGCGATTGGTTGATTTGGGTCACGTGACTCATGAGTGGGCGTGGGGTAGATCTCGAGTAGGAGTGGCGTTGTCTGGTACTGAGCGATCGCGCCTGTAATTTATTTTCTGTCGATTCAAATGTTTGCATATCGATAAAATTGTATGACAAAAAAGTCGTCTTCGTTTCCTAGTCAGAACAGTTGCTTCTGGGCCTTTCAGAGAGATGAATCGTACTGGGGTACTAGTCGTGCAGTTTTTTGAAAATTTCTTCAAATTTTTACTGAATAATTCTCAATTACTACGTAACTGGCACAGTATTAAGAGTTGAACCCTTCAAGCTACAATGATTCCCACGTATGTTTCGCTTGCAACATAAACCAAGTGGCAAATGTACTTACCAGCAAGCCTATAAAGGATTAATCACGTTCGACGTTGGACAACGAAATTAATCGAGATCCATCGCGATGCTGCTCTCCGTTTTTTCTCCTGGCGTTTGCGAAAACGACCGACACGGGGTAGGGGGAAGAGGAAAAAAGCGGTTAGCTCGATTCGAGGGCGAAGTTACGCGCGGCATTGGCAGTTTCCCGCGAGAATTATTATCCTCCGGTAATTGCGTTGTTATTGGGGAGAAGCGGGGAAGCAATTCGCGTGATCGAGCACCGGCCACGACCTTGTCTTCCTGTACACGCTTCTCCAGAATTTTTCCATCGAGTTCTCCCTGAAAAATGAAATCGAAGCTCCGGCTTTATGAGATTAATCAAGGACAGGATGAGAGTGTTCGAATGAAGTTACTCGTAGTAGCTGTTAGAACGTTCGTTAAAACGTTCGGTTAATTACCGATCGAGGATGATTAGACTGCGAATGTCTTATCGAATGTATATTCTTTACGAATATAGCTGAAAGAAACGACAATTGAACGAAAATTGTGGTAATTTTTTCTTTTTTCGTATTTTTTCATTTTTTAAGGCGTGATAACGAGAGTCTCTCGTATTTTTCTTTTTTATCACTGAAAGTGATTTTAGTCGGGGTGACTCAGAAAATCGGGCCTCTTCAGGTGCACGCTAATGCAACGAAAATTAGCGATTGGTTCATTTGAGTCACGTGATTCGCGAGGGGCCGTGGAGTAGGAGTGGCGTTGTCTGGTACTGAGCGATCGCGCCTGTAATTTGTTTTGTGTCGATTCAAATGTTATATCAATAAAATTTTATGCCAAAAAGGTCGTCTTCGTTTCGTAGTCAGAACAGTTGCTTCTGGGCCGTTCAAGGAGACGAATCGTACTAGGGTACAAGTCGTGCAGTTTTTTTTTTTTTGTATTTTTAACTACTTTTCTAGAATATTTCTCAGAGTGATTAAAGTTCAAGGTTTACACAACGGTGCATTTTTAAAGATAATTTTCTGTAAGATGTGTGAGTAAGAAGTTTCTACTCTGTATTGTATCATAAACTATTCATTTTCATTTCTCTGACACAAGTTCTACACTCTAATTATCAGATCTATTGTTAAATGAAAATTATTATAGAAATTTTTCTAATAATCTGCAATAATTTCGAAATATTGGCACGAAAAATATTCTCTGTTGAATGAAATAAAAACGAAGATGTGTAGTTTCCTCAAACGTTTCGAAACAGTGGATATTTTAAGTATAGAAGGCGAATGTTTGAGAAACTTAGGGACTAATGTGGAGAAGCAGAGTATTTATTAAATAAATTTCTATTTAGATTCCATTTCTTTTAGCTATCTTTATAAAAATATAAAAATGCATAGTTGCGTGATCTAATCACAAAGGATACTTTACCCCGAGATATTTTGTATATTTTTGCGCGTATTTAAATTTGCACAAATGTTGATAGTCTAATTATTATTGTATTTCGCGAGAACATTTACTAAAACGGACCTTTCCTATCTGCGCCTGGTAACGGTATTCAGTAGTGCTAGGCTGCTGTGGTCAGGCACTGGAAACACCTTATAAATGAGGACCGTCCAGACGGCTGGAACACTTGGCGTTGCCATCCATAAAGGATACACCTAACGTCCAACCATAATAAATACTTGGTGAAACTTCGCCGAAATTTCTCTGGCGAGGCCCTGAGAAATTTCAGAAAGAGCCTCTCTGCTAAAAACCTCCAGTTGCGCGAAGCAAATACCTTAGTATATACTTAGTCACTGTTTGTGAGTATTCAATCACTTTCATCGATCTTTACAGTAACAAAAATTTTTCCAAAACGTATAAATTGGAACACTATTAAAGAAATAAAATCATAAGAGCAAGTCGGACAATATATTGCAATTAATTGAAAATGCATATAAGAAATACAAATAACGTAAAAAAACCCGACACCAATGACATGAAATAATATGTTCGTAATAAACATACGAACGATTAACTCCGGGAGCTTGTATCTCAGCAGACATATGGAAAGTTACCTACAATGAAATATATCGTTCCAATATTTCGTTTCAAACATTTTAGTTCGCTATAAAAAAAAAAAAAAAAGAAAGAACTACGAACAGCAAATCGTGAAATTCCATCCTTGGGAATCCCTAGTTTAAATTAACTATCCCCGACGAAAAGAAAAGGAAATTCCAATTCCTAACCCGTAGCGAGAGGATTGAAGCTCGTCCAGTCCACTGATTTATCCAATCGAAACACCGGGGCTACGAACAAACGTTTCAACGGCCGAATAACAACACGAGGGAGCGAAATCGATGTCGCCGACTCGCAGGAAAAATGCGGTCGGATCGTCTGATCAGTCGGCAAGTTAACTTCGTTATTAGGTAGGGAACACGACCGAGGTCCGATAGGTGGTGAAAGTTCCGCCAAGTTTCATTGAGTCGATTTAGAGCAAACGTGGCGAGCGTCGGGACGGGCGGAAACGTGGAAAAAGGAGGAAGTTAGAGCGAAACGGCGGCCGCGGAAGAGAGGAACGGACGGAGAAGAGAAACGCTCGGGAAAGAACTGAATCCCGGATTCGCTGTTTAAGTACACTTCCCTCGAACCGAAGAAGTTCTTGAAACCGGCGAATGGCCCCGTGAATTGTTCTTCTTTGTTCGAACGATGCTGTAATGGCCGGGAGGACTATAACTGCGCCAAGACCGGGGGCTGCCCGTTCTTGAAGAATCGGTGAAACATTAACTTCGCGCGCCGTTTCGAAACCCTTTCTCTTTCCACGGTCCTTCCTACGATTCTTTATTAATTTCGAAGTTCCGGCGTCGTGAAACCGTGTGATCACGGGCAAGAGACACGACAAGCAATTGAACGATTTAGAGATCGACAATGAGTCAGTTGGGAATTGATCTTATTATGGAGAAGATAAGATGAGATACATAAGGTGATATAAATTATTGGTAATCATTCAGAATCTGACGATTTAGGTGATCAAAATGCTAATGTTTCTTTTGTGACAGTAAAAAAAAATAATCCAAAAGTACACCAAAAAGAAAACATGGTTTTTTTAACCAGAAGCAAATATTTGTGTTTCGATAAATAATATTTTATATTTTTCTAATTTTTCTTATTTTTCTCGTGCAATTTTCTTGATTATTTTACAAAATAGAACAGTGATGATCATAAATGTATATTGTGTAGATTGTATTGTTTAAAAAAAGAACTATTTTGGAAAGTAAAATGTTTCTCTACACTTCTTTATCATTTTTTTCTTCTTTTTTTTTTTATTTTAAAAGGAACTTTTTCGGTTATCACGATATTTCAGAGTTAAAATCCAACAATTATTTCCATGTCACAAAAATTGTTTTTTTATTAAATTTGTATCTCTACGCGCTATTCTAAAATCTGTACTGCGTGCTCTATCTGTCCTCCGTCGTTTATAAAATATTTATTCATTTGCCAGCTACTCTCCGAAAACTTATATCATCGAGTTTAACAAGCTCTTCGATAACAAAGACAAACTTGTCACGTTCTCGTGTGCTCTTCGTATTTAACGTAAAAAGTATCGAAATGTTATTTAAAAAAAAGAAAGTTAAGCTTAATACAGCTTAAAACGTATCCACAGCTTTGAAAACGCCGAGTTTTATAAAAATACCGCTGCAGCTTTTATTAATCGCGCTACTTCGCAATTTCGCGTCGGAAGAAATTAATATCGCTTTGAAAGTATCCCCAGAAACGCGCCACCAACTTATTCAGTTAAAAGCATTTTTCATCGCGGCAGATCAAATAAGGGGTCCTCGTCTCTCAATTCCGAACGTCGATCCTCGATCGACGGGATATTTCCGACGTTCGTCACATTAACAAACATTTTCATCGTCGCGAAAAGCGTGCCCCGTTTTAGGGCAATTTAATTAATTAACTCCCCGGCAACTTTAGACCATCGGTTTTATGAAAACGTTTTTCCTCTCTTCCTCTTCCACAGTCTCATTCTCTTATTCTCTCTCTCTCTCTCTCTCTTTCTTTCTCTCCCCCGTCGATATTTATTCACATCTCTGTTCAGTTCGCCAATGCAAACGGAAATATAATATATCAATTAATTATGTCTGTCCCAAACCAAGTGAAAAATTACCGCTGGTCATTGTAACTGGGTAGAAAGGACCCAAACGGCGGGGGAGGGGGCGAGGCTCGGTTGGATACGACGATACAACGTAACGATCCGTGAATTGAGCGCGTACGATTTTGACGTGGCTACATTTTCGGTACGATTATTATTGTGCAATTTCAGTCGGCCGGCTGGCCAGGGGCCGAACGAGGACAAATTTTCGACGAGAGAACGAAAATTGATTTTCGGGCGAACCCTGTTTTTGCACCGACGTAAACTGCTCTGCGTGTCAAATTTCGATTCGTAATATCAATGCGATCGAATGGTTTGCCAATTTTCTGGGGCTTTTTTCCCCCTCTCTTTCTCCCTTTCATTATTTGTTTATCTTTCTTTTTTTCGCGAGTATTTCGTTAGTCCTGCGAAACGTGATTAATGAATTTCGAGAGAGGAAAAACCGAGCGATAAATAACCCGGGGAGTAGTATTGAAAAATTATCTATATTTGTAAAGTAATATAGTTTCCAGTGTCGTTTTACGGGATAATAACTCTGAACGAATGCATCGAGACGTGCGTTGAATGAAATTTCAAAAGTACGATGAATCAATGTGCTAAAATAGGCAATCTTCTGTTTTATATAAAATGTGATGAGTTATCAAACTGGTAACTTGAACACGCGTGTGATGTTGAAGTTTTCCTTTCTGATTGAGATTATTAATAAAATTAGTAACTTAAAATCCTGAATCATTGTGACCTCCAATGATATTGATTAAGAGTTAATTAATTAATCGAATCCTTCGGTCAATATTAAATCACAAAAATTGGGTATTTATATTTTGTATTTTCTGTTCTCTGTGACTGAGATTAATAACCAAATTAAATTAAATAAATCGTTCCAAAAATAAATAATTTAAAATGCTAAATTGTTGCGGTCTCCAATGTTCAATGACATCAGTTGAACATTGAATATTTAACGATAGAATATTCTTGAAATTTCCTTCCATAATCCAAAGAAATAGACTTACGTTGAACTTTGATCCTTAATGGGTCAACAAGATTAAAAAGACCAAAAAAACCCATATTAAGATTATGTTAATGTTCAATTGAATTTCACGATGCTCTTGGAATTTCTGGTTGTAGGAATTCTAAGATTGATTGAAAAAAAGTTAAGATCGAGATTAAAATCGACCGAAAGTGGTGGCCGCGACGATCTGGGGGTACTATTGAATCATCATACTAAAACAAGTTACGCTAGTGACACTAACAAAAATTTTCCGTCGAAAACAGGCTGCGGAAGGAGACAGCAGGTGGTGCCTGGTGCCCGAAGAACCAGATAGAAAGAGGGATTCGTGAGTGGCTGCAAGTGGATCTCTCTGGACCTCACGTGATTACTGGTGTACAGAGTCAGGGTCGTTACGATCGCGGCCGTGGCCAGGAATACGTCGAGGAGTATACCCTCGAGTATCGACGTCCTGGCTTCATCGAGTGGCAACGATATAAGCGCTGGGATAAGAAAGAGGTACGTGCGCACACGTTTGTACCGTGAGTTGTTAGAGACAATTCCGCGTCGACAGTAGAGAAGGAGTAAGTCGAGTCGGACGATCCTGAATAACCTGATCGTAATCAAGCCATCCGCGCAGCCATTTGTTAGTAGTAAAACAGAAATCCAAATCATTGTACGTAAAGTGTGCAAAATATGTTCTTATTGTTGTTGTGTTATATTGTAGTCAAAATAATTTTTATAGCTGTATGTAACATATTATATATATATATAATTATGTGATGTGTTATAATATTATTTATACATTGCAATTATATTATATATAAACTGATAAGAAGACCAAAGTGCTCGGTTAATGGAATTTTCGAATAACATAAAAATTAAAATATTTTGTCAAAATATTCGCCAAAGAGAGAAGAAACATTTTTCGCGAGAGAAAAGAGTTTTGCTTCAACTTCCACCTTTGGAATTTTTGATGGTTTCAAAACAATGGTGTAGTAGTAATAATATCCGAGTAATTCATCCCATGAATTGACTACTTATGTTTGTACATTTGAAGATTAGCGAAATTGTCATAAGAATTTGAAAGATGAAGAATGCAAAAGGCAATGGCAGTTTAAGTTATGAAAATTCCATTCCAAGCAATCATTCATCGAAGATGCTACAGTACTACATTTTGAAGAGGCTTTAGTAATTTGAAATTCTGAAAAGACGACATAAAAGCAAAGGAAATATAATAACAAAGGACATGAACGACAAACGGTAGTTCAAGTTTCATTCCATTTCAAACGATCACTGATTGAAGAAGATTGCTCGTCTCTGCACATCCTGGGAAAGTCATCGAAATAAGTTGATGTTTTTAAAACAATTGCGCGATACATAATACAATTCGGTGGTACAAATTATCAGTTCACGGAAGGATAGAGAACATAAAAGACAGACGACAATGTAAATTATGGAAATTTAATTTCAAACGATCATTGAAAAAGACTAGTTATCTCTACATATTTTGGAGAAACTTCAAATTAGTTTGAACTTTACCTTTTTGAGGGTATATTTATTACACGATGTAGACCCTAGTGGTTTTAGAAATTATAATCATTGTCAAAAGATAAAGGATACGAGAGATAAATACAGATGGCTGGTTTGGGTTGTGAAAATTCCATCTCAAACAATCGTTCATCGAAGGAGAACAGGTATATAATAGAGTAATAGGAAGAGTCTCGATTTATTCCTCGGTAGAGGAAGAACTTCCTGCTTTGGCGGAGGAACGCTCCGAGATCTCCTTATTGTGATTCCATCGGGGTCGGCGATTCGAAGGCGATTCGAGTCACGGGATTCGCGAACCTTCGCGTTACCTCTAACTGTTCTCGAAGATTGAACCGGAAAGAAGAGAAGTGAGATGCGGCCATCGATAAGTACGTGCGCACTGCAAACTCGTGCTCCTCGCGGCCTTTGTTACAATGGAAGCTTCCTCTTAGTGCGTTGATCACGCGTTATTTATTAACAGAGTTAAAATAGTAAATGCATCCGGTAGTAAAAGATGACTCGTCGCTAGGATTGGAAACGTTCTTTTCCAATCGCGAAGGAAAAAAATTACTAGTCAGTCACTTACCTCAATTAAAAATCTGGAAATTAACAATGTGTTAACGAATAAATCATTTGACAATGAATTTCTGCAAACTAGAAATAGGAAATTGTTTCGAATGTTAAATTTTCCACCTATCTTTATTAAAATGACTCTCTAAAATCTGAGGTAAAAGAAAAATTGAGGTACACTGCGCAATTCCCTTAATATCGTACAAAATTTTTGTTTGAAATATTTTTCCATTTTCCCCGAAAATGATTTACAATTAGTACCCCTTCGGTTAGTAATGTCGGTCCATCAAATTCAAATTATCGTAGAAACGACGTTTGACACGCGCCAAGGTAATGACACACTATCTTCAGCTCTTCTATCTTTAGCTTTTGCAAATTCAAAGACAAAAGAGGCAAGAGTTGGCCTTCAGCATAGCTTGAATAATTACACAAAACGCAACACAGTAGATTTAACGCGAAACTCGACCGTGCCGCGAGTTATCGAATCGTTTCGAGGTTCGTGACGACCCGCGCGTTTTTATTATTTATCAGTTCGATAACTCACTCGTGTGCAACTGGAAAAACGCGCGCAGCTCGGCTGCGTTCCGACGTGCGCGGTCGAATAAATTTCCAAAACAACCGCTTCGTTCGACTGATCGTCGAATAATTAAGAGCCGTTCCACGAGAATCGTCCAATTAAGCAATCTCGGCCGACGATAGGCCGACTCCACGGCTGCGTCTGTAACGAACGATAATTTATCGCCCGGTAGCGTGTGAAGTGGCTCCCTTTCGCAATCCTACAGCTTAGCGGACATTTCCGCGAGGAGAAATAGAAATTGGTGCGCGTCGGACGAGTCACGTTATTCTGGCCAAACTGTGACTATTCCTCTGAACTGTCAAAAAAAAAAAAAAAAAACATGATGGATAAGGAAAATCGAGCGTTATTATCATTTACTTACACGTGCAAAATGTAAACGAATAAATAGAAAGTGAAGAAATTTGTATTTCACCGTGTCTGCTATGAATCAGAAGTACACGTCTGAATGTTTAGTTATTTTTAGAAGAATTGTAATGGTTGTAATTAAAATGTTATAATATATTTAGAGTGCTACAGTTGGGAAACTTCCAAGTTGCAAAATTACAGTGACTGTGAGAAGATGCATAAAATACTCAATTTCATTTATCCAGATTCCGGATTACTTTTTAATCGAGTAGTAGCTTGTATTCAAGCGGAACTATTGTTTATATTAATTTGAAGAAACAAACGTTCAAATATTTTATACGTATATATATATTTTCATGTACGAGTTCGTGGTATTATACAACGATTCGTGATAAAAATATCTCGCGTCAAAGTAAGTAGATTTAGCCTACCTAGGCGTTCGTTATCAGACACTAACACTAAAATTCCACTGACACGAACGAACGTCGCACATCGAACCGAAGATTCTACCGTGTTGCGCGAAATTCCGCGGCATTCTGTGCACTTTTACACCTCTGAGTTTCCCACGGATACACGATCGAGCAATCGGAATCAACTTACCACAAATCGATCAAAGCATCCAGTTACTTAGGGAGGCAGTAGCCGAACCACGACATCCAGGTTTATTCAAATGATAATTTACACGTTTCCCGCGTGGAAGTGCATTAACCGTGGCACTGCCTTCGAAGGGACGCAATCATGATCTATGTCTGACGACATAGCGCTCGGCTTCTAGCCGCTGAGACTTCTGGGGGTAAGTTGATTGATATTGGCGTCGATTCGACCGCAGTATAGGGCCGTGTGTATATCATCGTTCGCTTACGAGTCAAACTACAGTCAACGCTCGCTCCACCACCGTGTCTCTAACACCGTTATTATCAGACAGAGAATTTGTTTGGCGAAACGAGCGACCGAGTTAATCGCATGACACTCGGCGGAAACTGTTACTCGGCGCAAGGACAGTGGTGGTGGGTCGCATTAATCGGACGTTGTAATTAAATCAGTTAAATTATTGCAATTAACCCGACAATTATATGGCACCGATAATATATCGTCGCGAACGTTGTTCCACCAACAAATTTACTTAGGAACAAGCATTGATTAAATGCATTTTATCGGAAGAATCAACGGATCGTCCCACAACCCCCCACAACCCTGCTCTGTAATTTGTCCAGCGGAAATCGTTCACCGATTAATGGATCGCTTTAATTTACCAGCCGCTTCGACGCGGTCATTAATTAACGCGTCGGTCGGTTAAACGTTGGTTAAACAACACTTAATCGCGACGCAACGGCGAAAAATTGAATTCGAGTCACGGTGTTTCGCAACCCGTTTCGCTTTTGGCTACGGATGGGATCGAATTCGACGTGACGCTTGCAAGTTCGTATCAGGTTCAAGACGCACCGTCGATTAGGTCGAAATTATTTTTACGCGGAAATCGACCGATCTTGTCAAAATGACGAAAAGATAACTGAACACGGTGCAAAACTCATGATTTTGTGATCTTTGTTTTGCAAAAACAACTTGTTGACTCGCGAGCAACTCTTATACTATACCACTCACTATTAAATAAATAATTTAAAAACATTATAAAACGAAGACAAGAAGTATAGAAATGTAACCTCTTTCTTTTCTTAAATAATAATTTTATCATTGCTCATTGAGTTGCTCCATTAACTCGTAACTTCACAATCACGAAGATAGAGACAAACGAACAACAGAGAGGAGAACGAAATGTATAATATTTTACTGTCATGGTGATATAATTTCAAAAATAAACGTACAACGGAGAAAATTCGTTGTCGAATTCGCATCGACGTTTCAAAACAGAAATATATTTTGACAAATCCAAAAATCTCAAGCTGTCGGCTCCTCAAACGTTTCGAACACACTTGCGAGATACTCAATCCCATCTCTATTCGTAACTGTTGCAGGTGCTCGCGGGGAACAGCGACACGTCGACCGTGGTATCGCATCGATTGGTACCACCGATCTTCGCCAGCCAGATTCGTATTTTGCCGCATTCCGAGCACCGGCGCACCGTTTGCCTTCGAATCGAACTGAGAGGCTGTCAGGACACGGGTGAGTGATGTTAATGAATTTAGCGTGGATGTGTGTCGATTACTATCCAATCACAATAATACACTACCTTCGGCAGAAAGCTAGGAATTGTGGCCGCAGAATAGACGAGATGCCGGAGCTTGATGCTTCGAATTTTAGAAATTCTTAGAAACCTGAGAAATATTCGAACGACGAGAGAACGCAAATTTGATGCAATTTAAAGTTTTCGACGATCGAATTGAAAGAGTTCGAGGAAATTTGAATTATTATTATTATTAGTACTATTATATCGGGAAAAAATTCCCAATATAATTACTAAATTATAATAATTAGAACGTAGATCAGATATATAAAAAAGTACATTTAAAAAAGGGAATATCATCTATCTAGCAAATCTACTTCTTCACGCCTGATCATACATTAATTTTTACTACTTGCTTATGACCAATCATACGTTGACTTGTACTACTTATCCTACATTAACCTATACTACTTGATCCCTAAAGCATGTGACATGAAAAAATATTCAATGTCCTATCTTAGTTATTCAATAATACAAAGAAAACGATCGAAGTTGATCAATTAATGAATGCGTTAGAGATATGATGTCTGAAGTTCATTATAATTAGTTAAATTTTCAATACCGAAACGCGAGGATAGTAAAAAGCGACATCATTCTAGTAAATTAAAAAGACTTCTACTTGTGATTCACGATAGGTTTCTGCATATAATGACTTACAACTAATGACCCAATTTTAATTCATTTTTAATTTACTTTTAATTCCCTTTAACACTTTTCTGATATGATGTGACACAAAAATTGCAAGGAGGTCAGCTGATGGTATAAGAAACAACATTGGACGTTCGGTCTATCCTAGTTAATCAATGATTATATCCAAATTATAAAAATTTTATCTGCGAGAATTCCAAGTTTCAATATATTCCCCAAGTTTAAATTTCAAACAAACATAGTTGTCGAAAATCGTAACTGCAAATATTCCAAGTAATCAAACGTACGAAATACAGGTTCGCAAAATTCCAAATAACCCGCTCGTTCGAACGTTCGAATTTTCAGATTTCAATTATTTAAATATTTACACGAGCAAAAACGTTCGAAATACAAATGTCGGAATATCAAGTTTCGCGTTTTAAAGTTCAAGTCGTTCCTCGAGTCCCGGATATTTAAATATTCAAGCACACAGACAACCGAGAGCCCCGCACGAGGAGGCAACAAATCGCGAAAACTCCGACGCGCGATACGCAAATCGCGGCGACATAAATATCAAAGATTCAGATTTCGACCTAATTCCAACCGCGATAAGGGGACGGCGGCGGCGGTGTTGGTGCCCGAGAACGAAGAAGAATCGCAGTCGATGTAAATTTGCAATTCCACGGGTGGAAACGTACGGTGGAAATGCGATGGCGACCGGCCGAACAGCCCGGCGATTAATTTCCAAATTGCAATTTCATTCAATTTGGCGAGCCGCTGCTGAGACGGCAACGAGGGAATCTGTAACCGTCGTTCGAGTCCAACTGCGACGCTCGGATCCTATTAACGCTCGTAACTGCGTTATACGAGCAAGCTCATCGGCTTGGCTTCCATCCTTCTTCTTGTCCCTCCCCCTGCTCCTCCTACTGTGTATCGCCCCTCTGCACGGCACGTTTGTTTTCGATCCACTTCTGCTACTTAAACGAGCCGAATGGAATCGACCAGCCGGGGCATTGTTCGAAACACGCCGCGAAACACGTACGCGAACATCGGCCGCCATTGTCGCCGCGGCAATTTCTCGGTTATCCCGTACACGCAACGCGTGTCGACAACTTGCGGAAACTTTCGAGCATCCGCTCTACATCGGGCGACACCGAGAGCGGTTTCTATGAACGCGTTCTGCTTCCGTGTTGAAATGAACGAGCAAAACGGGGCGACGTCGTTCGATTCTTGCCCGCGGAGAGAGGAAAGGCAGGTGAAACTGGATCCGATTCGATTCAGTGGCACAGAAACGGAGGAACGTTAGCTGGAGTTGGCTGGAAATATTTTTATTACAAATTGACGGGATGTTTGTTTTTTTTTTCTATTTTCATCTCAAAGTAAATTTACGTATTTTAGGGAAAGTGTTTTACACGTACACCTGAAAGGATGATGTGTAAGACATGTTTTGCAATTACAGATGTTGAACGACGTCGTAACGAAAGAGTGAAATATTTGTCTGTTACATTTTAACGCTTCTAAGAAGTACTAAATTCGTCATTCTGATAGATTTCAATTTTTGTCGCTTAATACTCTTTACCTTGTTTTAATGAGATACAGGGATTGATGAACCGGTCGACAATATGTTTATTATAAAATAATGAAAAGTTATAGCTTGAAGCATCGAGTCTGTCATCTTTTGGTTTAATAAATTTCATAAATAATGAAAAGTTATAGCTTGAAGCATCGAGTCTGTCATCTTTTAATTTAATAAATTTCAGTTCTTTCTTGTACAAATTCATAGTATCTGTCAAGACTACGACAATAACTCGAAAACTGAATAATTACTTAACTTTAGAAAAATAGACTTCTTGAAAAATACATTCGCGCAGTTTCAAACATCATTTAGTACAATTTGTAATAAAAGTTAGACGACTGTTGTCAAAACGACTTTCGTTCAGCCGGATGGGCGATCCGTCACACCGCGCCGTACACATTTCCGGAATGAAAACTAGCCTCAAAATAGGGCAACGTTTATTTCCCTGTATGAGAGATACGTCGCTCTATGAGAAAACTGCACGAAAGATTCATCATCCCCCTCTCAGCAGTGTTTTTCAAGAATTTTCTTTACTTTCCGTAGAGATGAAAAATGAATCGGTAATTGAACCACCAAGGTGATGAAGCGATTGATACAACGGAGAAAAGAAATCTTGTAAACGAATGTAAAAGATGTAATAATAACGTGTGTCGCGACTAAACGTCGAATATCACAACGTTGCACGGTGATACAAATTTTAATGGATAAAAAATCCAAATAATGAGACACATTAATTTCGCGATTGAATTAATTAATCTTAATGTAGGGGACACAACCCAGACTGCAGTATAAACATTTTCACGACGTGGACCCAGGTGACAGTATTCGGCAGGGCCACGAGGCAATCGTCAAAAACCTCTCACATGGGCCTGACCATAAACACCACCAGATAACAACCGCTTTCCGACCCCTTGAGGGGAAAGGACATAGCGAGAGTCACGGTATAAAAGAACCGACTCCAATGCGTCAAGGGGTCAGTTATTCACAGTTTAGTCTGATGGTACACAACATTAGAAATATTAGGGTGTCCCATAAGTCTCCCATAAGGAAGAGGAACTTGTTTCTCAAAATGTTGACCATCGGATTTGTTGTCGAGAGAAGGTGATTGATTCAGAGTGTATAGCGATGAGTTTACCCGCATCGATTTTGCGTTAGTAAATACGAACATTGACTTGCGAATTAATCGAATCGATGCGTTGCAAAAGTCCCGAAGTGTATGCCGATGATGAATACGCAACGAACGTGAGAGAAATTTGAGATTAATATTTCATGGCGGACACAGTATCGGAGAAAGAGGCGGGACAGACACTCGCGTGCAACGAGCCACAGGCACGCAAGAACGCAGAGGAGAAACTAGTTCCTGAATACTTCGTTTTTTAAATGGATGGGTCCTCGAACGGAATCAATTGACCCATACTTTTTTTTTATACCACCTCGTATTAATATTTATGATCGACGTATTTATCAGGATTAAATACAATATTCCAAGGGTGCTCCATTTAATAAAGCGTCAACGAATCGAGTGAAAGAAAAAGAAGTACGTGAAAGGAAGGATGGGGAAAAAAGGAAATATGAATACTAATTAAAGCGAGCAATAGCGACGCTGCTATTAGAATACAAGAAGTACCGGGGTAAAGGTAGAAAAATTGAAAAAAAAAAAAAAAAAGAAAAGAAGGGAACTAGAACGAAGAAAAGAGAATCCTGTAACTTAACGTAGCCATTACTACGGCAGAAAATTAACCGTGCGCCTCTTACTCTTGGTGATTCACCGACTTTTTAACCTTCTCGGTGAGAATCTTTTTCTTCGTCTTCTTTTTTTTCTCTTTTTTTTTTTTCTTTTTTCTTCAAATAAAATATCAGACAACGAGACAGAACGAGATCTATCGGCTGTTTTTAACATTTCCACTCGATAGGAAGTAATCAGATTATGCTCGTGAAAATTTTCGAACATACTTATAGGAAGGTTTTAGGAATTTCCAATTTATAAATACTCTAGTCTAATTGTGTGAAAAAATTCTTGCACGGCGAGCGTTCGAGTATTTTCGTGGGCCGGCTGCACCAACGTTGCCAACTCGTCTCGTTTCGCATAATTTGTCTCGCGTCGGGGAAAAGGTCTGGCAACAGCCGGACTTGCCTTTTACTCGCCGCGACACTGACGCGCCGGCAAAATGAAATTTCTAACCTTGTTTTCTAATTTACCGATGTAAAAAGTCAAACGAAGCGGAGCCTCACAACGTGCCGTTAGATCGTCCTTTTTACGTTTCCTCCCTTCCCTCCCTGCCATCCCTCTGTTCTTCACTTTTGTTTCGCCGGTACGTACACGCCTCTCACCTGTACACGCGTGTCTACTTTTAATCATAATTTAATTTCATTCAAAACTGCAGCCTGCAGCTGTTAACGGGGAGAAACTTTTCGCGCGCGCGGATTGTTAATTGTTTTCGTTGTACAATATCCGGGAAACTCGCAGCTTCGGTCGGCGGCCGGACGCAATGGGCGAAAAAGGAGCAAGTTTCGACAGCGAGAGTTTTTACGTAGATTTGACAACGCGCAGCTCGAAAATTGAAAAGCGTTCAACCACCGTAACGTGAAGTTCAACCGTGAAACTCGCCATAACGTCGCGTACTTTTATATCTAGGTCCTTGGGTCACAAAAGATTTTTAGGAGTCTATGCCTGTGTTTTTCGATCCGTTGTCTTTATTTTTATTTTTATTTCTAACCAGACTGTTCTGTTGAAAATTGAAATAAAAATTATCAATAGGTATACCGAACGGTTTCGAGATAGTTTTGTTTATTAATAGAAATTCATAATAATATCGTCACGTATATAATAATAATAATAATATATAAATATGAAATGACATATGAAACAGCCAGTGTGTGAAATCATTCAGAATTCAGTGACTGAAAGCGTCGTTGAATAATATTCATTAGATGCCTTTATAAAACTCGAAGTTTATCGACAACATTGGTATGTCTTTTGCGTTTTTATTATAAATGTTGATTGGTTTTTTTTGCCAAACTTGAAACTTTGCTTTAACAAAGTAAATGTTTCGATCATAACACCAATTTAGATTTCTAATTTAAATTTAACTTAAATAGAACAGACGACTTAAAAAAATTCAGATTAGAAGATACGAATATGAAAAATGGACTAGTAACTTAATTGATGATCGAAATTTGATTGATATAAAAAATTATAAACCTCGATTGGAAGGTTACAAACCTTCTTAATTGGAAATTTGGTCATTCGCAGCAATCTGATATATTTATAAAAACAATTGACGAAATAAATTATGGGGGAAAGTATATTTGTTTATATAAAAAGGAAAGAAGAAAATGATCAAAGACTGAAACGTTCGAGACACTTTCCTATCGGGCAATTATCGAAATTGAGCATCGGTGTGTTATTTAAGTCGGAGACGAAGTTAAATGCGACGCCGCGCTGGTGAAATACACTTCGCAACTTTCGGCTTCGATTTCGACAGCCATGAAAGAAGAGATAGTTATTTATTAACTTCGTTTGATGAATAAAGTTTCACGGGATATCGGAGGTATCGAGTTAGGTTTGGGTCAGGTTCCAGCCTGAGTTTCGGGAATCTCAGAAGTCTGAGAGGACATCGGATGTCGATGGTTTCAGAAGGTTCCAAGAGTTTTAGGGGATATTGGAGAACACGTCGAACCGTGCACTCCAGAGATTTTAGTTAGGTTTAGGTTAGGCACGTCGTTAGATCACGATGTACGAAAGATTCGGGCGATTCTTGCTTATCTCGAGGAATGTTAAAAAATATCGAAAGTTGCTGGAAGTTTCAGAGATTTCAAGGAATGTCGGGGAAATTGCCGGGGAAACTGTGCAGAATATTAAAGATGCTGAAGATTACAAAAAGTTTCGCGAATCTCGGGGCTTTCGAACGATTTCTTGTTTCTATTTTTATTTCAATTTTTATGTCTATTTGGGTTTTAATACGATAGAGGGGAATACATTCTCGAAGGAGGATAAATTTACATTAAAAAAGGTAATAACGTTCCATCAAACATTCTGACAAAAGTCTACGTTAAATTCTCCTTAGCCGGCAAGAGAACATCGAGAACATTGAAGATTACAGCAAGTTTCACGAATCTCGAGGTTTTCGAAAACTTTCTTACTTCTATTTCTACTTTTATTTTAATTTTTATTTCTTTTCGATCGAAAGGTAGATACATCTCGAAAGGGGGTAAATTTACACTAAAAAGTTACTAATATCCTATGAAATATTCTATCAAAAATCCCCATTAAATTCTCGTCGATAAATAAGCAGAGGAATTCCAGAGAATATTAAAGATACTGAAGATTACAGACATTTTCATGAATCTCGAAGCTCTCGAAAGATTTCTTCTACTTTCGTATCTTACGCGATAGCGGCAGAGATTATAATTCGAAAGAAGGTGACATTAAGACGAAAAAGAACTATTAGCTTTTATCTAATATTCTAACAAAAATCTTCGTTAAATTTTCGCTCGCAGGCAAGCTTAGAAATATCGATAACGTTCCGTGTGGAACCTAATTCAATTTCGAGAGTACGTTGTTCTCATCATGCTACGTCATGAATAATTCTATCCCGCAGCACGTGTCCGTGAACGAAAGTTCCATCATTTAATACGTGGATCAAATACACAACATTTCATTGATCCTCTCTAAACATTACGTCAAATGGACCGAGTCTAGCCTCTGAAATCCGCCACACCATTGATAAGAAACCGAACCGGTCAAAATTGATCGGCGATTTTCCAATTTTTCAAGGTTCGCTCGTCATTCGCGATTAAAGAATTCCATTTTTCAATATTGAACCTGTCGAAAAGGAATTTCAAAGATTCGCTCGATATTTTTGCAATTTTTCCATCCTAAAAATCCTACAATTTCGTGAAATTTAGAGAAATTAAAGCATTCACGAATTTGAATTGAAAAATTAAAGAGAAATCAGACAAATCTTCAAGTGAGCGAACCTAAATCGTTTCACGAGAATTGAACGTTATTCCCACGTTTGGCGAAAATTAGGATCAATCAATAAGAAATGGGAGCTGGTCAGCGTGATCTTTGAGAAGTACAAAAGTACAAAATTCTTCCACCAACGTTCTGAAACATCCCGTTACAATATAAAACGCGTAATATCTCGCGACGAGGAGAAACCCGACGTGACCTGGCGCAGCAACGCCGCGGTATATCAATATCAGTGTAATGGCCGGTTATTTGCATAAATGATTTTTCTGGGTCGCTAATGTCGAAGAACCTCGGCTGGCGAGGGGGCCGAGGTGGCCGCGTGAAAACGATGGAAAGCAAGAGGCCGGAGGTCGGACTCGGAACAAGCGACATGAGAGGTTTTACGCTATAAGAAGCGTTCAGAGCGTGTGAGATCGAGCCGCGGTGGGCGGGGATGCCGGATTTATGGGAGCCGTGCACGGCATCTGGTTAAAACAACGTCGTGCCCGTGCTACCGGCCTAGTAGACCAATGAACACGAAAGATTACTCCCGAAAGCCCGGGCTACCGCGACTCGAGGAACCAGTTACACACCTCTCTTATTAATATTCTTCCACCTCGTACCCTCGCGCCTAAATTTCCACCGTGGCCACCGCGTAAGGAACCCAAATCGAGAGTGGTTTAAGGTCTTAACGACAGTACGAAGGTGGTGTTTTCATGTGTAACGAATTATTTTATGTAATCTAGAAAATCGGGCCTCTTCAGGTGCGACGCTGATGCAACGAAAATTAGCGATTGGTTGATTTGGGTCACGTGATTCGTGAGGGGGCGTGGCGTAGACTTCGAATAGGAGTGGCGTTGTCTGGTACTGAGCGATCGCTCCTGTAATTTGTTTTCTATCGATTCAAATGTTTGCATGTCACTAAAATTTTATGGCAAAAAAGTTGTCTTCATTTCCTAGTCAAAACAGTTACTTCCATGATTCGCCATTGTCTACAGCTTCGACGTTGTATTAATGACTGGGTTAGTTTATTAAGCGGTAGTGGCAGTGTCGAGCGTTCAATGAGCATTCGATTACAACGTTCTTACATAAAATTTCGATAAAATTTCAATAAAATTGCCAGGCGTTGAATTTTTATAACGTTCAAATGATTCTATTGATAGTTCGCATCACGCTCTTTAAATCCAATCGTTGGTGGGTTCTGAGCGAAATTTTATTCCCAACTCTCGCGCAGAAAAATTGAATTTTGGAAAATTGCGATGAGAAATTCAATTATAAAAATAGAATCGTTGAGTTAATATTGCAAGAGTTAAATTTCCTGGAGAGAGATTCTTATTTTTATTAGAAGGAATTTCAAGCCTTTAATTTGCTGCACTTTCATCGTGCAATACAGTGAAATAATCATATTCCGGAACATCTTTAGAATTTTGAAAGCTTTTGAGAAGATGTAATTGTCCAGCGAGAACTAACTTGTACTTCACCGATATCCTTCCTTTTCTTTTCAAAAGAAATATTCCTCGTAGAGTAAAAAAGTTTGTACCACAAAAACGTATGTACCAGAATTGTTCTATCTATGGTATCAAAAATATTCTCGAATTACAGAAGCTTTGAAATCAAAATTCCCCAAGTTGAAACTACACGGCCGATCGTCGTGCAATTTTAATTAAAGACTTGAACGACCCTGAGCCTTACACAGAAACCTACCATCAATCAGCAAACACTGTCAAACATTATCAAACTTCCCTCTAAACATGCATCTCGCAGCGAAAATCTGAAATTTGGTGACGATTCAATCAAGCCTGGAGGAGAACGGGTCGAAACTTTTGACGAGCAAATGGAAGAAGACTCGTAATTAATGTCTCGTTATTCGTCACCGGGGAAGAAAGTGGCTTTTGAAAATGACCCGGACCACGGGACGAGGCGCCTAGCGATGGTGGGGCGGATTGATTTCGAAACTTGTTACGAGTGCACTCTTCGCCTTTGAGGGCAACTTCCCTGGAAATTGCTCTAACGACACTCGATGAAACTTCGTAATAATTTGTGTGGCGGCCGGGAGGAGGATTGCTGGCGCAGATTAGATTAGCGGATTGCCGGATTACAGGGCGAAGTCGCGGTAACGGGCGATGTGTACACGGCTTCGTGTTAACACGGGGATATATACTTTTAATGCATGCGCCACGGAAGTTGGCGGAGCATCGACGCGAGGCCTTTAATGGATTTCGGCGGTTGATAAGAAGCTTCGTAAATTATCGAGAGTCGCGCGAGAGTGTCTTTTTACAGCAGAGGCCTTTCGCTCGATTGAAGCAAGAAACAACTTGCTATACGTGATTTATAAAATTTTTATTTCGCTTATAATTAGTTCAATTGTGCAAGAGGGCTCTGCAATTAATGAATTAACGAATTACAGCATGACATCATCGTCACGTAGCGAACAGGATGACATGCTGTTGCAATTTTTCATTTCGTTAACCCTTTCAGGACCCTTTTGTACAATTTAACTAATTAATAATATCACGATACAAGTCACACGTTGCAGGTTGTTAGTCAGTCGTTAAATACGCTTGCCTGAATATTAATGAAACAATTTTACAAATTATATTTAATTATCCTATTTGTTACATGACGAAAATGTGTGTTGCAATTTGCACTATTAGTTAGTAACTTGATATTATTAATGGCAAATTATCGCGCAACAGAGTACTGGTTCAAAATATTCATTTGTACAATAACTTTCATTAGTGTATACATTTCGAGAAAAATTGCTAAAAGTTGCTCAAATAATTAAAGAACTTTTTTTATAAAAAGAAAATATACGTTCATATGAACGCTTGATGATTCTTTTCAGAATGATTCAATTTAATAGTTTGGCAATTTTTATAGAGTTGACCTTTTTATAGATTGAATTATAATACTGCCGTTAAATTAGAAATTAAAACGCCGAATAAGATTGAACAATCGAGGGAATACAATTAAATCTAAAATTATAACAGATGGGAAAGTGTATATTTATTTAGAATGAATTTGAAGCTAAATAAAAATTAAAGCAATATAAATAACGGAGCAAATAGCTCATATCGATTTTCTTTCCATTTCAATTATACCAAGTATAGAA
This sequence comes from Melipona quadrifasciata, assembly GCA_001276565.1. Taxonomy (NCBI): domain Eukaryota; kingdom Metazoa; phylum Arthropoda; class Insecta; order Hymenoptera; family Apidae; genus Melipona; species Melipona quadrifasciata. Next base: position 89,988 of record KQ435690.1, on the reverse strand, counting down.
CTGCGTCGCGATATTCTCTTCTTTTATATTTTTAGATACACGGACATTCTTTATTAATATTTTTTAGAGTTTCATTAGAGCGACGTTCTTCAATTTTCATACATATTTAGCAATCAGATCCATGCTTCGTCCTTCAATTCTTATTTAAGCTTCATTGCTATCTTACTTACATTCGGCAACTAAATATTTTATCACTTTACTCTTGCTTTATATTCTTTTTAGCTCTGTCATTTACATTCCTTTTTTACATTGTTTTATCTCAGCTATCTCTTCTCAAAGAATTGCTACTTTCAGTCTAACGACAATTCCTAATTTAAAACTTTTCTTACCTGAAGTGTTTTTTTATTAACATATAATAACAATAAAACTTATTGACAAAAGTCTTCATCCTAAAGTTGAACTCTGCTTTTTCTTCGAATAATTATCAATGTTTGTTATTTAGTTACAGTTTAGTATTAACAGGATGTTTTACAGGGAATAACGGAAAGAAATTAAACATAAATTCTCTCATCTTGTGAAGAATTATATTTTTAAAGTAAAATATTGACTTTCCTTCAACAATCGCTAAGTTTGTTTGAGTTGGATCGCTGCTGAATTTTGTTTAATTTGGGAAGATTAATTTTATTCAATTTAAGGACTTTAATTTTATAACGGAAATAGATTATTTTAGAGGATTGGAAGAAGGAATATAGCAATCAAATAGATGAGACAATTCTTGCATCTTGAGAAGAATCATAGTTTAATCGGGAAGAATCGGGATTGAAATGTTCTCTTTCTTTTAATAGCTGCCAATTGGTTTTTGTTTAATTTAGAGAATTTAATAAAAGAAATCGTTTAGTAAAGAATTTAGGAATTACAGAATAGATGAAGCAATCCTTGCATCTTGAAGACAACAGTATTTTGAGAGAGATGAATAATTGCCAGTTAGATCGCTGTCAAATGTTGTTTATTTTAAAGAGTCGAGCAAAAGGGAGTTTAGGTTTCTTGAAAGGGATTCAAGGAAATCGAGTAGCTGATTCAAGAGGAAGAAAAAGAGAATGGCATTTGTCAGATGAACAACTTACCTTCCTCTATTCAAAAGAGAACGGTATTTTGAGAATGAAATACTTTCTTTCTTTCACTAATCGCCAGTTGGATCGTTGTTATATTTCGTCCAGTTTAGGGAATTTAGCAGAAGAGAGCTAAATTTTTTGAGGCGCTCGAAGGAAGAAGTTTGAAAGCAGATAGACGAAACGATTCTTACATTTCCGGAAGAATGAGATATTCTGTCTTTCGGTATTGGGTGGCCGAATCGTTGTCGAAAGTTGTACTGAAAGTGTAAGTTTCACGAGAGAGGTCTAAGAAGGAAAATTGGAGAATTGCGTGGATAAACCAGAAGGGATGATACACCTTTCTCGATTCTACGAGCGGAATGAGATATTCTTTCTACAGTCGCCAGTCAGATGTCTGATTTTGCTCAATTTTTTACGCAGGATGGTTTTGAAAGTGGTAAATTTTTCCTAGCAAGTCTCCGGAGGAAAGTTGGTCCGATGTGTCGGACTGATACGTTGAGGAATAATGTATAGATGTTGGGAATTCGTCAGAGAAATTCAGATAAGAAGTTTCGAGAGGAGTCGAAAAGTAAGAGTGATCCGTCGACCCGCGGATCCTTTCGGATCGGTCGAGAGAGTGTCGAGACAGCGTGTCCAAGAGATCGGGCATTCGCGGCGAGAAAATTAATAATGAACGACAAAAAAGGCACGACCACTTCGCCGTGTGTCGTGCTCGGAATCGCCTAACTGCTCTCAATATTTCACAGTGCCTACGTTCGTGGCCGATGAACCGTGTCACGCGATGCGGTCGAGCGGCTCTCGGACAAGTCCTCGATTGCCCGCCGCGCCAAGAAAATATTGAATCTTAGCTCTCGTTTCAGTAAACGCATCGTTCGATTTTGGCTACGAATAAATTGAACGTAAATTCCTGTAGGCGTAGAAATACTATTGAACTGTGTTTCAACGAGCTTTTAACCATTGAACTGTGTTTGAGCGAGTTTGATACCAAATATACGGATCGTTCTGACCTTTTTAAACGTCTCGTTACTACAAATTATTGAATTATTTGTACAATTATGCGAGAATGTAACTCAAGAGGTAAGATCTCGGATAGAAAATTGTACCTGACGAGAATACAATGCTGTCGACGCAACGATTCTTTCTCCCTGTGTACACCCTCTTATTTCATCCTGTGTAACCCTCCAACTTTCTTCCTCGTGGCGCACAAGCGAATAGCGCAAAGTTGGTCGGTTGCTCGAGCTTGTTTTAAAAGACAGAAGCATTGTCGTCGCAGTTGTCATCGAGGAAACTTCTCCGCCGTGTTTCAGGTGGCGTGGTGAGCTACACGATACCGGAATCTCCGACGGTGGAGCTGAGCGACATCTCGTACGACGGTAAAAGGCAGGACAACTTGTTAACCGATGGCCTAGGCCGGCTGGTCGATGGAGATGTCGGCGCGGATAATTATAGGTTGGACATGGGAGATGGACGAGGTAATCGGTGGGTGGATACACGAAGGGGTGCCAAGTGTCGAAACGGAAGGCGTCTCGAAGATGTTGATCGTGCCCTCGGAGAGACTCACGTCGCACAGTAGTAAAAATTCGATCTCTAGCTAGACAAAGAGAAAATTCAAGAGGTTAGAAAATTAATTTCAATGATCAAATGGAATTTTAAATAAGTAGATGGGACGTTGAATGATGAAATAAAATATTAACCCCGTGTTAGTTTCTTTTTATTACTGAAAGTGATTTTAGTGCAACGCTGATGCAACGAAAATTAGCGATTGGTTGATTTGGGTCACGTGATTCGCGAGGGGGCGTGGGGTAGACCTCCAGTAGGAGTGGCGTTGTCTGGTACCGGGCGATCGCGCCTGTAATTTGTTTTGCATCGATTCAAATGTTTGCATATCGATAAAATTTTATGGCAAAAAAGTCGT
>KQ435690.1:52226-65867 GCA_001276565.1 Melipona quadrifasciata | reverse complement strand
GTCAAAGCTGCCTGATGTACATGGGGGCGCAGATAGCATCGGGCATGAGGTTCCTCGAGTCAAAGAATCTGGTGCACAAAGACCTGGCAGCCAGAAACTGTCTAGTGGGCCGCTCTTACACCGTGAAAGTGACCGACATAGCGATGTGCAGTGACCTTTACAAGAAGGATTACAGTGACATAGGCGGGAGACCGCCGGCGCCAATCAGATGGCTGCCGTGGGAAAGCATTCTGCTGGTAAGTCTGAAATGATTTTCGTCGGGCCGGCGAATCTTGTTCTCGTCTTTAACGAGCGCGTTCTAGATCGATCCTTAAATGGCAATAGTACCAATGAACTTGCGCGTTTCGATTCTAGGACAGGTACACTTGCTCGAGCAGCGTCTGGTCGTTCGCTGTCACTCTGTGGGAAGTGATGAGCCTGGCCAGAGAGAAACCGTTTCAACATTTAACCAATGATCAGGTGATACAGAACGCCGAGCACATGTACTACGGAGCCGAGTTACAGGTATTCGAATGTTGTCTTTTTTTTCTTTGTAGTATACTTTAAGAATAAATATAGGATTGTTAGGATAAATTTTTATTCAAAAATAGATATTAATTTAATTTAATTTAACTTTATTTCTCATTTCGTTTCATTCTATTTTATGTTTTTTCTTTTTTTTTTATCTTTATAGTTAGCAACAACAACAAATTTGTATCTTCATTCCAGATATATCTTCCGAAGCCAACGATGTGCCCGGAGGAAGTCTACAAGATGATGTGCTCGTGCTGGCGAAGGGACGAGACTTCGAGACCGACGTTCAAAGACATTTACAAGTTCATGAAAAATATAATCGCGGACTATCGACCTGGTGCATAAAACGATCCCAGTTAACTGTGATACATGAAAACGAACGATCCGAATGTCCCTTTTAGAACCGATTAAAAAAGAAAAGAGAAAGAAAGAAAAGAAAACAAATATCCCGACGTCGGGACTCGACGAAAGTGTACAATCGTTAGTTTTAGTGCATGCCGTGGAGAACGAGCCGCGTTGAATCTCGAGATTTTTCTCGATCGTAGAGACGATCGGAAATGAGGGGAATTATCGCGATGCACTCCTAATCTCCGAAACCGAAGCAAGACGAAACCTCGGAAAAAGTTCTTCTGTTCTCAATCTCTATCACCGACTATGTCGATCGGGCAAAAATACCATTGAAATATATGTACGAAAGATACAGAGAAAGAGAAAGAAAATCCCGCTGGTATTTCGGCGAATTTTTGCCCGGTCGTTCGACAAAGATGTCGCCTCGATATTTTCTAGTCAGCTCGGTCCTTCAATTCCTACGAAAGTGCTATATATCGTGTACAGTATTCTGAACACTAAGGACGCGTATATCGCGATGCTAAGCACCGATAAGTCTATCCACTTGTACATACGAAACTAGATACTGATGCTAGAGGTAAACGCTGGGAATTATCACGACTGCTGGTGCCTTCGAATGACATATTCAGTCTTGCTCCTTCGAACAGAGAAACTACCATGTACGTCGATCTTGACACATTGGGTGCGAGTGTTGCATTTTCCTAAATTTGAATATATCGAGACATTAGCAATGAATCGTGTCATCTTCACAATGTGAATATACTTCGAGACATTTTCAATGGAAGTAAAAACTTGCGCATGGGTTTGTTTAATCCTAGTGTGAATTCTCATCATCGTGCATCATCATCACAATTTGGATACAATTAGGAAACATTTGGAATGAAAGTGCAATCTTGTACGTAGATTTATTTAATCTTAGTGTGGATTCTCGTCGTCGTGTCATCGTGACAATTTGGATACTCTCAGGTATTTGCGATAAAAGTACAACTTTTTGTGCATTGACTCATATAATTCTTCTGTGATCACCATTACACTCTTTTTATTTCTCCATGTCTTTTAACAATATTTTTATTTTCTAATGAAGACATCGTATAAATCTTCATCCTTTTACGACATACAAATTGTAATTCATACAAAATTTTCCAACATTTAAGCTTCGAATTCGCTCATCGACACATATTTTAATTGACTACATAAAAGTCAAAAATTAATTTTTCTCTTCGCTTTTCGCATATTGAGATAAATACTCTGTCAACGATACTGCACTCGTACTGTTTTTAAATATTTATTAAAACAGACGTACGTTTGTACGTATTATACAACAATTAACTACTTATTTGTCTCTCGTACACAGTGTGTTAACAATTTATACGAGCAACAAGCGCGATGGAGTGTAAACGTTCGGAAATCGTGTTCATATAACGATTCTATATAAACCTCCGATTCTCTGTTCATATCACAGTAATAGAAATTCTCGTACTTCTCGAAGCGACACGTCGATCCCACCAGCAACGCGAAAGTACCCACTTATACTTGTACATTCGAAAGCCCGTCGTACGTAGCAAAGTACTTATATCGTTCCATTGTATTCCTTTCCGTTCGAATGAGAGACCTCACGTCTTTAGCGGGCGTAGATTCGAAAAAAAAAGAAAGAAAAGCAAAAAACCCGACTAAACTCTGTTCTTCGCGAGAACCTAAACGCATAATCATCACGCTCCTTCCTTTGATTTACCATTAAGAGCAGAGAGGAGAAACAACGAGAGAGAGAGAGAGAGAGAGAGAGAGAGAGAGAGAATGAAAAGAGGCATAAACAATCGTTGTAGCCGCTCCCAGAGGAATCGATCACTCGATTCTCCGAGCTCTGTGTCGCCCCGAACTTCGAGAAACCGCGAACAGAACGTTCGAACGCGACGAATGCCACCAATGGTAACACCGTCGATGGTAACACGCACTGGACGATGATTCTTCATCTTGTGACGATAATAAGTGTCGCCATTGTGAAATGTTGACCATCGCGGGAGAACTGTTGGTAAAGTGCCAAACGGAGTGAAGCGTTCGAACGTTCCTCTCTGCACGCACCTTTCTGTAATTGTTAAGATGGATTCAAGTATACGTTGAAATGATTAACAATAAAGTACTGAGTGTTCCTTTCTGACTGCAGCTGCGTTTTCCTTTGCGCATGTTCTTTCTCATTTTTCTTTTCTTACTTTTCTTCTTTCTCGCGGGAATGGTCAGTGCGGACGTTCATGCATTTACGGAAGGTCAAAATGTAGAGAGGAAAATGTATTTAGAGGATGGGACAAGTTTTTATTCAGATTCTATTAGACATAGATTTGTATTTATGAAGATACGAATTTCCATGGGCATGTGCAATCTACTAATTCAAAGTTCATCAAAGATAACACATCAAGTGTGCGAAAGATATCCGAAGAAAAGTATATTCAGAGAATAGAAGAGTTCTTTATTTAGATGCTGATTTTATTTATACTCATACGAACGCAAATTTGCATATACGTCCGCAAATTAGAGATGTGTAGAACGTGATACTCTAATTCGAAGTTTATCAAAGATATGGAAGATTTCTTGTTACCAATGAAGTAATTTCGAACGTTAGAACGCGGTGGTTATCAAACAATTGTCATATTTTTGATGTTTCAATTAATTTTAGTTATTCGCAAATAACAATTTCAAAGACATTGAACATTAAAAGAATTTTGAAATGAGGTTTCTAATGAAAAGAAATATTTGTTCCAAGTAATCATACGAGAATATTTTAACATTGTAACATAATACCATGTCGAAAGATAAGAATTCGAAAGAATAATTTTTTGATAAACGAATCTCGAGTTGACCTTTCGAGAAATTGGTGTTTTGGGGTAACCAAGAGGTAATTGTGAAAGACATCATCTCTATAAAAATAATGGAAATCTAAGCGTCTTGAAATTTTACGTAAAATCAAGATTGATAAACGTATTTTAAGTTAGTTTTTTGTTAAAATTCAAAACGATATCAACGAACAACTTGCTTGAACGCTAAAAGTACCAAACTGATCGAAATGATTCTCAATTTTTCATTAAAACTTTACAAATACATTTTTTAGAGATTTATATAACTTCTTGTAAAATAGACAAATAACCGAAGTTAATATTCTGTATTGTTTTATAAATAGATAGAATGTATGTAAGGATTTTTATGCACTGAGAATTGCAATCATATGCATTGAAAATTAAAATTTCAGAAATACAGCGTATAAAATATCAAAAGTAAGTTACTTGTTATAATTTTAAATACTGAAAGAAATTTCATTTCTTTAATTATGCTTGCAAAAATATAGCTTCTATTTTATTTACCTTTTTATTTCTCTAATGCAAGTTGCAGTTGTCAGTAATTCTAACGTTAACTCTCTTTCAAATTTATTATCTCTCAAACACGTTCGCTCTTCGCGGAAACGTCTTTTCCTTGAATTTAACGGAAAAAAGAACACCGCGAGGTCGACGAAATTTACTCGTCAAACATGTGATTCGTATTAAGGAAACCGTGTTCCTGCAAAAATTCTCCGTACCTGAGATACAATATCACGAAATGACAAGAACGGCCAAAGATAAAGATACATATTATTCAACCATCCCTCGGTCCACCACGATACTGCCCATTTATCTCGAGAAAAATAGTTGCTTCACGAAAAAGGGATAAGATAACTGGGTGTAAATTTCTTCATAAAATTCGCGAACGTTGGAATATCGTTGTAACGTTACGACGTAATGACGACATAATTTCAGTGTCACTGACAAAAAGAGCATCGCGGAACGTTCGATAAAAGTTTCGATAAACGGATGTGTATATATCCATGTGTCGAACCGGGAATGTCTCGAGTCACTTAAACGCATATCTGAGCACGGAACGTTCACTCGCCGGTGGCAAAGTGCACCTTGAAGTTTCGACCACCAACAGCTACCACGGTTGCGATATCTGAAAACGTTGCCGGAACAATCGTTCGTTGGCCAGGTACGAACGAATCCTCGAGGTGGTTCCATTAAAAGATGAGTGCCGCTCATAAATCACTGGTAAACCTTTTATCGGCACAATTCGGATAACATTGCTCGAGCGTCAAGACGAGGCTCATTAATCTTTTCTCAACGAAGTGCATGGATCATAGACGATCCACACCGGAAAATTGATGGCAATTTTATAGGAGTTGCAAAGAACTTCGAGACGACTCCGCTGAGACTTTTAATCCTTCCGATGAAAATCTTGGGTTATTGGAATATTTGGCATGGAGAATATTGTGGAAAAATGACTAAAGATTAATAGAATATAAAATGATTGAAAATCAATGTACAGTTATTAGTACGACAAAAATGACTGCCATATTTATAAAAATTCAATGAAAGCGTATTTTTCATTTTATAGTATTATCTAATTGTTCGAAATTTTTTTCGATGATGCCCACCTTTTTATCATTCTAAAATGTTACTATAACATCAAATATCACTGTCGTGGCAATCAACGTGTTCGTATTGTAGAAAATGTATTTTATTGGCGAAAGGAAATTCAGAGAATCGCAACAGTGAACGTGTCAATATTGTAGAACGAATCTTCACTGCTTCTTCTTCCAATGAATTGTACAAATTTTTTATTGACAAAAGAAGCTAGAGAAGAGATAGAAAATTAAAAAACGAATAGAGAAGATCTTCGATTCTGTTTCAATTTTTACTGACAAAATTCAAAGAGAACACTCTAACAATCAACATGCCGATGTTATAAAATAAATTAGATAAAGAGCATTCGAAAAATTTTCTTTCAATGCACTTAACGAACACTTTTATCGACAGCCAACGCGTCAATATATCGTAGAATAAATCCTCGACGCTTTCTCCCGCGACGAGTTCTACAAATTTTTATTGACAAAAAAGAAAATTCGGAGAAAGCACCGTGACGCTCAACCTATCGACATCGTAGAGCAAATCTTCGATTCTAGAAATTTTTACTGGCCAGAGGAGACTCGACGACAGATTGAAAAAGAAAGAAAGTAGAAAGATTCGAGGAAAATAGAAGCAACTCGATATTGCGCCGGTGTCAAAGATCAAACATCAATCCGATGGTCAACGCGTTTGACAAGCAGTACGTGCTGTCAATTATTTACTCGCTAGGGGAAGTACGAAGGCGCGCATCGCTCCGGAAATCACCGTGGTCGATCGATCGGATCGCTTCAAGACAGAACTAACAACGCGTCCGTACGTTGGTCTCGCAGAGATAATGAAATGCACGGACGATGAAATGGGCGCCTGTCCGTTGCTTGTGTGCGTGCCGCGTGTAACGCTGCTCGCTTACGTTTATATAATGCTCGACCCGGGAAAGTGAGACCATTGAATCGTCGACTGTCAAACGGGCACGCGTTCCTCGACACATCGTCAACGGCAGCATGAAGCTCTGTCTGTCTGTTCTTCTTGTTGCCTTCGTGGCCACCCTTCTGCACTCCATCGGTAAGAAAGCAGAGATCCAACCATCGAATCAATTCGCATGACACTTTGATCGAAGTGGTTCGTTTCTTGATCTTTCAGTTTTTATAATTATTGAAATTGCAATTAGTTTTGATACGTCAGTGGAGTTGCGTGAGATCTGAGGATCGAAATGATTCACTTAACGTTTGAATTGTGGGATTTTGAATGTTGGATTTTTATTGAATATTTAGGATTATTGAACAGCAGTACGAGTGATTTTAGCAAAGTTGTTTCTATTGGAGTAGAAATAGAGTTTCGTGTCTACGCGTTATTACTTTTATTATAATTATCTACTGTTATTTTCATTATGCTCGTCTATTTGTTTTCTACGTGTAAAATATTTAAATTTCACATAATATCCCTTATCGAATTTCAGTAAATAGACAACTTAAAGAATCTTTATGATATATTAGTTTCTTAGACAGATTTTTAGATATTTGACAATTAATATCTTTTATTTTAATAATCATATTTAGAATCTTCAAAAATAATATGAAATAGAATAAATTTTATTTAAGTGATATTCTTCAAATAAAAAGAAATTCTACTCAAATGAATCTCATCCACTAGTACTATCTCCAATCCTCGTCGTTCAACGTTTAACTGCATTCACAGATTTTTACAACGAGATGCCATGCGAAAACCGATAATAGAGTTACAAACTCTCTTTTGATCGTTGGAAGATCGAATAGTCTTCTTTCCCGCAACGTCGTGATAAATTGAAATATTCGCCTGAGCGATCTTGCTTCAACCCTTTCCCCAACCGTTTCATTTGGTCCACTAACCCCATGTTTCATCGCAACTTTTCCATCGATCGTGCAGAATTTCGTCACGCGATTCAATTGAACCAACCATTTTCATTGAACAATCCTTGACAACAGCATGACAAGATAATAATATGAATATTTTATTTCCAGACTATACAACTGGAAACAGTATATGTCCTCGAGAGAATTGCCTCGAATCGACGAAATGCGACGACCTGATAGTTGGTCATACGTGTCCAAAATCCAGTGATGCGTGCTGCAGCATAGGTAAGTTTGTATGATTTGATATGATTTTGATCGAGAAATTTTTTAGAACAGCTGTTTTCTGAGAAAAGAATTTGTAGGTTTATGATAATACATAACCATTGTTGTGCTTTTTAGTTATTTCATTCACTATTCATCGTACGTATTTTAGTAAAATGCTATTTAATATTATTCAAATTAAATTTTTTTAAAGTTGTATTAAATTTTAATTTAGCTAATAAAGTTCTCGCACGTAGTTTCTTCTGATAATTTCCTAATAAATATAACAGGTGAACAGTTACGGAATTATACTTCTACTCAAGCAGAGTCGAATTGCTAAAAATTTCATCTACTTCGTAAATATAGAGACACCGTGACAAATATTTAGAAAACAAAACTGAATACCATGAGTCATTTAGAATAGTCGCTAAATCTGCAAATAACGCCATAAGTATACAAAACGGAGGATATTTATTTCCCTGGCCGTTTGCTGATAAGCAGTTCGTGAAAGGTGCTTGACGTCGGTTTAGTTTGAAACGTAATTTAAGTATTTCCATCGTTTGCACGAGTTCTTTATTGATGTCCGCGAGCTGGTATGGAAACGGCACGCTTTCGTTTATTCCCGTCACGGCATAAAATACACACAGAAGACCAATGGTAATTATGAGGCGGTAACGATAACGTAACCGTGCGTTACAACTGGATATAGCAATTTCACGCTCGCCGGTACGGCACACACGCAACACCATAATTTCTACTGTGCCAAATCGAATACTCTCGAGATTCACTTTTGCGCGCCGTGAATTTCGAACGCGAACACGTCGACAAGTTAATTCATGCGTCACCGTGTCCGCACTTTCACGAAACATGTCGCTAGCCTGCCGCTATGTCCACGTTCTTTCAGTTTATTCTTCTCTTTTCTGTTTCTCTGTCTCATTTGTTTGCTTCAATTATCTTTTCGTCGGATAGTTAAAAAAAAAAAAAAGAGGAATATAATAAGCCATTGTAATTGTGTTAAGTCTTTGAAGACGCGATAGAGAAATATAATCAATTTAACTTTTTAGTGATTTTTGTTTCATTTTTAAAAAAGAAAATATTCTATCAAATCCAAAGATGTAAAATGAACGATCAATTTGTGAAATTTTGTACAAAATTCATCCTCATATCTAGTATTATGACGTATCAATGTTTCTTAAGTGTGTTCAAGATCAATAATTAATTTCATTTTCTCAAGTAAAAAAATAATTTTTATGATATTGAGATACATTAATTTATAACATATAATTAATTTTAATAACGTTAAATAACCAAGACCATTCCTTTTATAATCACAATTAATATTTCCTTGAAGCAGCGTAAACTACATTTCCAACAAAGTATAATAAAATTTTCTTGAATTATCGAACTTTCCCCGCCAGGCTCTCGGTAATTCCTAGAAACTCCTCACCAACGTGTCAAAAGTAGTATCGACCGAATAAAGTACCGATCCCTCCGCAATTTCTACATCCGCAATGTCTTACTACATAAACTTCGCGTACTCTGTTCGCAGTGAAATGGGAGTACAGAACTCACTGCCGGCATTTCGGAGGCGAATGCATAGACTGGTGCAGCCAAAGCCTGCGTCAAACGGTCGTCGATTGTCCAGCTGACAAAGTCTGCTGCACGTTGGTTTAATCGATCGGTAAGGGTGAAAAACAGGCGGCAACAAAAGGCCTGTCCACCGTCTGGATCGTAGCGTTAATGTGGGCGATTAGTTTCGACATCGGCCGCGGCTCGTACCTGACGCAAATACAATATCACGCGAATGCGACGCATCTGTTCCGGTTAGAACGGTAGAAAACCAGCTTAATTGGTTTTACAATTGCAACGGTGAACGCGCGACGTGCAGGCTAAACCCGCATGCCGAATGAAAAATGGCAAACGTCGCGTGATAATTGCGAATACGCGAACCCGTGTAGAAGAGGCGCTCGTCCGCGTGAAATTAGTGCGAGTGTTAAAACGTTGGCTCTTTTGTACATTGTGAACGACCGTGATAATTCGATGTAATCGTTCGCAACGAACGTGGAAAGTAGACTTTGGTACATAAAATCGTATACGTAGGCAAGAAGGAGGGAAAAGTATTTGATAAATGAAGTATGAGCATTTGATAGACGACGTGATTATTTTATTCTTTCCATCTTTCCAGGATGTAATTAATAGTTACGATTTATTGTTACTGTATTGTTGAAGAGATTCTTATAATTAATTCATTAGAGTTATAAAGAAAATACGTAGAAATTAAAGTATTTAAATAGAAGAATTTAACATACAAGAACTTTTATATATTATTTTCAAGAACGTTTATTTATCATTTAACAATTCGCAAATATTAATGAATTTAAAAAATTCTATTGTAGAGGATTGGGAAAAAACTAAGCCAAAAAAATCATTAAAGAATATAAATTTTTGCTCAAAGAATGGCTGCCGTTATTAAATGCAAAGGATGTTGCTTTCCACGAAATGTACTATCATTTTGATACCCGCTAAATATTATACCATATTCTTATTTCTTTCTTTTTTAATAATGCAAAATGTATTACCACTGTTTAATTTATGTTACTTATGCATGTTGATAAAAGCAGTTTTATCGGAAGAATGCATATAAGAAAAATTTTGTATCACTTGTTTGATAAAAAAAAAATTTAATAATCTTTAAAGTGTGCTTTTTGTCTCGGAGTCTATATACAATATTTTGAAGTTTTATTAATAGTGTAATAAAAAATTATGATCATATTGGTAAAATGTAGGAGCAAACCAAAAAGGTTTAATGAAATTAGAAAATATTTAAGTAGGATATATTTAGAATAAGACGCATATCGAATAAATGTTTATCGTTTATCTTTATTGATCGTGAATTTTTTGATAAAATAGTAATGACACAACATTCTATAATCTACGTTCACTATCTACGTACGAGCAAACTACCTTTGAGAGTACAGAACAATCATCTCTTAATCTCTTTCTAGTAATTTATCTTTTAATACAGATAAATACAAACTTGAAGCAAGAATTTCGTTACTCTCAAGCATGTCATACGATCCCAGAGACAATATCTGTTATGTGTAAAAGATAGACCTAACATCTTATACTAATAAAGTACATAAAGCTTAGAGTGTAATAATTATATTATTATTATTTCAATCGGCAAAGTTACGTACGTATAGAAATTTAAAAAGGAAAAATGTCTTTAAATCAAAAATCCTTTCGAAAACTCGAAAGAAGAAACCACGAAATGTACGCACGAATGTGTGAAATAAGAAACGTCGATGCACTTCCACGAATCCATTGGTGCGAAACTGTTTATCAAACGTCACATCGCTGCATAATAATCGCATCGATATAAATCCAACGCGAGGGACAACCGAGGCACTGGAAAGAAGCAGGAAGAACGCAGGCAAGAGAGTGAAGAGAAGCAGGAAGAAATAAGAAATGGATGGAAGGGGTACACGTAGCTGGAGGCAATGCAGGCTGGACGTTTGACAGTGCAGGAACGCACGCACAAGGAGATTCAGAGTCGTGTTGGTCAGCCCTCGGGGAGTCACTCGAAGAATCGCGTGCAGAAGCGAGAGGGAAGACGCCGAGGGCTTCTCCTATCGTCGGCCATCTCTGCTCGCCAGAGATAAGAAACCACGGAACGATGACGCATTCGTCAATGTGAATTAACTTTGTAAAATGTTGGCGCCTGAAACGAGTAACGAAACAGCAAAACGAGGAAAAAGGAACCACGCGCTGGGACGAGGATCGTTTGGCTGACGGGACGAATTCTTCGAAGAGAACGCGAAGAAGCAGGAAAGAAGAGGTATGTTGCCCGAGGTGAGACACGAGGAACATGTGACACTAAATATAGAAACACGCGACCGAGGAATTCCTCGAAAAATAACGAAATAAACATCCTGGCTTCCACGGGAGAAAGAAAAATGTTAAACGGCGGGTAGTGAGAAAATTGTAATGAAGAGAGGCGATTGGAACCGATGACCTCGTAGATGCTGTGCTTTCTTTCTGGGAACAGTGTATTTCATTCGTCCGGAAACGGTCAGAGACGTGTACTACATTATCGTGATGATAGTGATACTTGAGTCGATAATGATTAGATTGCGGATGTTTATGTACATATTTATGGGATGTTTCAAGGGATGTGAAAACGTACGGAAGAGACACAGTAGAATTAGAGTAGAATTCCTTTTATATTACACAAACTAGAGCAAATAATTTGTACAATAAAAGTCCACTAAGAACCTTCTTTCCTTTGCTAGTGATCTTTCGTTTATAATAGGTGTTTAGATCAATAAGTCAGATCAAGCAACAGGAATTCGTTTAATCGGACATCGGTTAAAATTTGATCCGGATAAACGATGTCCATGTAATTACATAAGTGGTTCATTGAATTGTGCGTTGACAAATTTGGTTCAAATGGAGTCCATATGTATAATTAAATAAAGTAAATTCAATTAACCACAGTTCATTTAATCGAGCATCGACTGAAATTTATTTCAAATAAGTGGAGACTGTATGAACAAAGTTTTATCATATGGAATAATGAAGCAGTCTCGATGAAAGTTCCATCTCTCCACAGTTATAAAAATCAAAATTTGTGTGAACATACATAGTTGTATTCGAACCATTTGAACTTGAGCCTAAGATTCTTATCTTTCCAAATGCGTACGAATTTAATAAAATCTAAACCAACGCAAAATACGTCCGTGCCATTCAAAGCGCAACACTACTAAACACTGCACCAAAGCAATAACCTTCGCGTCCAGAGTACATTCCACCCGACCAAATACCATCAATACCAAATTCCAGCGTCACCCGCAAAATATCCATTTCTCACACAATCCTCGCATTCTCTTCCGCGCAACAAATCCCAAATCGTCCTAAATACCTCTCTGTAACTATTTCTCTATCAAGAGCTACGGAACAGAACTACGTAACAGCCGAAGAAGAAATTGGAATTATCGGGGACGAACGCGCGGAGATGAAGAGGAGAGGACCGAGAGAGAGAGAGAGAGAGAGAGAGAGAGAGAGAGAGAGAGAGAGAAAGGAGACGGCGAAACGCGAAGACGAGGACGACGAGGAGCAAAGAGGAAGATGATGAAGAAGAGGTACACCTTGCCCGGAGCGCTGCAGGCAGATGCCAGTACGTTGGTACGTGTACTTACATATACACACGTAAGAGCCGTTTCGGTTAGCCCCGGGGGCGAAGGCGCGGAATCATGCAGCGTAGAAGAAGAAGGAGGTCTCCCTCCCCCTCGGCCCTCTCTCCTCGCTCATCGTTGTGTGGAAGATGCCCCCGGGGGCAGACGCGGAGGTGTACCCCACCGCGAAGTGTACGGCGGAGCAACGGTCGTTCCGCTGCGGGCACGGAAACGAGAGGAGATAGCGGCGAGCTTCGTGCGTCCTCTGCACCCCCGCCTGCCATCCAGCCAGCGGATCTCCGCGGGCCAGAGACGGTGAAGGGCGGAGGGCATCGACGAGGTGGAGGGATTCACGAGGTGCCCCGCGGACATTCAGCGAGACAATACGCTTCGTGATGCCCGCGGCGACTTCACGACGGACCAACGCTCCTCTTCTCTCGCTTCTCTCCTTCCTCTTCTCGTTCCCTCTTTGCATGGAACGTTCCCTCTTCTCCACCACGTTCCTCTGCCCTTCCTCGTATCGCACTTTCAGCTCCTGCCTCACTGCCCCCTCCTACCAGCGGTACGTCCCGGTCTTGTTTCATCGTTTTAACCGCGAACGTTCGCGGCCCCCTCTCGCTCCTCTGGAAACGGGCTGCCTCTTTCTATTACTTATATCCGAGCAAACGGATTCCGGGTCTTGGTATATTTTTTCATAAATCGAATGGTTAAAGGGTTGTGCAAGAACATGCGGGTATTATGGGTGATCGTGACGTGGATTTTTCTGAATTTAGGCAATTTTTGCTGGTTGACGGAATTTATTTTCGTCTGACATCAGTATATCTCGTTGTATTTATAGAGTTTCTAACGTTTCTCTCATTTTCTTGTTTAGTATTATGGTACATTCTACATGGGGGATGAATATGTCTCGTTGTATAAAAGTACACAGTGTGAAAAAACTGCACGACTTGTGATTCGTCTCACTGAAAGGCCCAGAAGCAACTGTTCTGACTAGGAAATAATGAGGATGACTTTTTTGCCATAAAATTTTATTGATATGCAAACATTTGAATCGATCCAAAATTGCAGTACCAGACAACGCCACTCCTACTCGAG
>KQ435690.1:36941-48987 GCA_001276565.1 Melipona quadrifasciata | reverse complement strand
CGTAACGTTGGTACGAAAAGCATCGTTCGGCAACGATCGCCGATACGGCCGTTTGGCAAAAGATTAATTCCACGTGTGTTCGCCAGCCTCCGGAGAAGATTTATCGAGCCGTAATATCGTTATTTTCAATTTCAATCGGTTTTTAGACTGGCCGGTAAAATCGATCACGGACCAACGATTACAGTAACGCGTTATACGTTTCATCGTGCACAACGACACGGTATCATTGTATTTTCCATGCGAGTTGTTTTTAATAACTGCCGCACTTAAATGAGGCAAAATTATCACCCTGTGCGGTCTTCTGTAAGCGCACGCGGGTGGAGGCCGGGGGGAGGGGGGCGAGGGAACGATTCGAGCCGACGGATCCGATGGCGATTTATTCAAATTCACAAAGCGGAACGCAGGTGTCTTTTTGTAGATGTACATTTTGAAAATAAAATGAAAACCGAACAAACGAGAAAAAGAGCGGGTGTAAACGAACGTAGATGATATAAATCTGTTTTCGTCGGTCTCTCGTTTTTTGTCCTGAACGCGATTTATCAGGGGGTAACGATCTGGAAGTAAACGATAACCCAATTAATCACGCCACTTCTCTCGATTCTGCCCGCACGATCAGTCGAGTAACACGACCGGATCGGTGGTCACGATCGCGATACCAAAATCGTCGAACCACATCTATGCGTGCACGCGAATCGGCTGTAAGTCGTCGAATCGATGAAGCTGCACGATGAGATCAGTTACCGGTAACATAATTGGAAATCCAGGAGTGGATTTGAACCTAATTTTTAAATTCTCGAAACTCGATTCCGAAACTTCGTTAGGTTTCCAAAAATTGTGTACATACGCTTAAAGTGATGATTTTATCACTGAAAGTGATTTTTAGCAGCGGGTAACCCAGAAAATCGGGCCTCCTCAGGTGCAACGCTAATACAAGGAAAATTAGCGATTGGTTGATTTGGGTCACGTGATTCGTGAGGGGGCGTGGCGTAGACCTCGAGTAGGAGTGGCGTTGTCTGGTACTGAGAAAATTTTATGGCAAAAAAGTCGTCTACATTTCCTAGTCAGAACAGTTGCTTCTGTGAGACGAACTGGGGTACAAGTCGTGCAGTTTTTTATTTATTTCTTTCTTTATTTAGAAGTTTATGAAGTGAAGCCCTATGTAAAAAGAAGAGAAAAAAAATCAAGGATACAAGATACAGGAGTGTAGGAAAATTGGAGATGGAAATTGTAATCAAAAAATTGTTCCTTTTCTAAATTTGAATATTTAGCATTTTTCAGTAAAAGGCAAGGAATGCAAAAATAACAAAGTTACTTGATAATCCAAAGTGTGATATCCCACGTTTAATGAAACTATGTATTAATTGCTATCGTACATTGTGGGTTCAGAGCATTTCATTAGTTATCAACGAATAAAAAAAGATGGAAATAATTGTCAGGACTATTCAATTTAATCTATGCTGAAATAACTTGTCTGGTTAAAATTTTCACAACTCTGCACAGGTGAAAGTCGAGTTGAAAAAAAAAGCAAAAGGGGCGAAAGTTCGCGGCGTAGCGTGACGCGTTTTCATTTAACAAACCAGTAAAAGTTTTCTGCTTATTTGATCATCTCGCGCGTCGGTACCTGCGATACTTTTTACCATCGTTGAGGCCCTTTATTCATAGATCGTGCATGTTGATGGTTGGTTGTACGTCACGAGGAAACGCGAAACTTTGACGCCTGACCGACTAAATCTTGTTTGCGGGGAAAAGTGTGTACAGGACGATAAATACGCGAGAGCAACGATGCGGCTGAGTTTAAAAGCACGGCGTGGCTCGCCGGTGCCGGTTAATGGAGTGGTTATGGGAGAATTATTAGACGAGTGTGTGAGATTAATTGCGGTTAAGCCTTCTCGTTAAACTCACCGAACAGATTGAATTATAGCCGTCGGTGACGATAAAATAAACCTGCGTTATTACACTGCAATTTTTTCCGCCCGTATAAAGGTTGATCCCTTTGTTGAAATGCCTCTCTGCGTTCTCTTTACCCAGAAACTAAGAGTTTTTTTCAATTCATTGTGCTTTTACATCGTGGAAGTGTAATCTCGCGTATTTTGAGATCCGAAACTTGGGCTTGTTTGTTTATAATATATTTATAATCGTTAAACGAGACACGTGATGTTAAAAAATATTATATAAAAATAGATATCTAAGAAGAATTGCACGACACATGTGACGATAGTATTTTTCTCTTGTCGATGATATGTTTCAGAAGACTATTAAACGCACCGAATAGGCACTTTTTTAATTCTTAAATTTCTCAAGTTCAAAGTTACTCTTCTTTCTTAAACAAGACAGCACATAAAACTCACAAATTAACATTCAAGCAAAAATATCTAAATTACCCTTCACGTCAAAAATTCCTGAAAAGAATTGAACAACATCCACAATAGAAATCTTGTTTTAATATTTCTTAGAAATATTTTTTCCCCTTAAATAAATCACACATGTTCCTAAAGAATCACCCCTAAATATAGGATTTCCTATAAGCATCAACAGGTTAAAACCCTTATACGCGAATGCTATGTTTGAGAAGCAAGAACATGCTTCCTTAAATCAACAAAATCTCTATCACGTTGAATGTCATCCACCTGTAACATTCTTCGAGGATTCCCTCAACTACATTACAAAATGTAGTTGATATAATAAATAATCAAGCGTAATATTAAAACAGTGTACAAGTGTGTTGGAAATATACGGATTCTTGATTTCTCGATGCACGTTTCGTTCGCCACGTGTGAAACCACGATCTCCAGGTCAAGCGGGAACGATCCAACTCGACAAAGGAATTGAAAAGCGAAATGTGGAAACGTGGAGGAGAGAAAAGACAAGGAACTCGACGACTTTCAAACTTACTGACCTCGAACGAACTTCTGCCTTTCTCCCGGCAACTTTAACCCTTAAAGCTGGACGAACAACCAGGTCGGAGTGACGTCCTTCGTGTAACTGCAAGTTCGAACCACCGATTATTGGAAATTCGATCGAACGCCCAGCGTCGGATTTAACTCACCCCCGATGTCGAACGTCGTAGGAAATCATTGAAATTCACAGGGTCATTAGTCCCGTGCGATCATCTCGCACGCGAAATGCGCATTAACAATACACCGTCGCGATTTTGCACGGCCGTTCACGTTTATATTCATTTTATAATGGCCGCTAAATTATTAATGCGACGCCCGAGTGGAAACGAAAGGAAAGAAAAGAAAATGTATCGTAAACACGAAAATTATACGTCCATTCTGTCTACCGTAATAATATAATTATACGGTGCCTTCCGTCGATGCGCGAACTGCCTTTCAAATACGAATTTTATACCGATTCCACGCGCTCATCGATCGTGACGATTCTTCACGCGATCCACAGCCGATAGATCTTATCCTGATACCACGTGTGAATGATGGAATTTTATTATTCTGGAAAAAGATTGATTTCTGTTAGTTTTAATACGTTTAACACTTATTTCGTGCATAATCTATATTGTTTGTTCATTTTTCTCCAACGGCCTCTACTGTTTCTCTTCTCATAAATTACAACTCAAATATTATGATTTTAAAAATCTTTTTTGGCATTTTTATTATTTTGTAAGCACAGTTTATTTCTCAATTATTATAATATATCATATAAAATATTCTCAATTATTATGATATATTACATAAAAATTCGTCAATTATTTGTTCAAATATTTTTATTGTACTTTTTAATTTTAAAGTATTCAATATTTCAAGTATACATTGTACATTATAGTATAGTATACATTGTACTGATATATATATATATATTGGTTGTCCCATAAGTTTTTTCCGCGCCACGTTATGAGTAAGATCGTCTTCCAACATCTACATCGTTTACGATGATCATGTCTCCCGTATGATTTTTATGTGATTTTACACATAAATATATCACAAGCTGACTTTTCTTGGATAACACTACGATCGTGATTATTCCTACAGGTTGTTATCATTTCCTCAGTATAATGCTGCATGGTGAACTAGATAATCCTTAACTTTCACGATAACATAATCCGTCATTCAAAATTCAGTGAACAAATGTTATATTGTTTAAAACCTGGAAAAGTTAAATAATATTTTACACGACAAAGAATCTATAAAAAGAGTAAAGTATATATTAACAACTACATTATAAAATACGCGTGAAATTAAAAAATTGTATTATTTCCGATAAATATTGAACATTGAAAGAAGAGAACGGAAGTGTACGTACTACCCCTAGCTATTAAGTTTAAATTAAATGTCGCGTTTCGTACGAAACCAACAATCGTCTGAATACTTAGGAACAGGAGCATGTACACATACTTTTGTATTACAAAAAAACAAGTCAACCGAACGCACTAATTCATACGAGACAGTAACTCTCTACAAAGGGGAACCCAAGCGCCATAAACTTCTCACACGTACGTGTAACATATATCGTTCTCGATCTTATCGTTCTCCAAGCTCGTTCAACCGCGGTGCCGTGTTTCCAAGACCCGACTCTTCCAGCCAAGATCTCTAACTCACGATCAGAAGTCACAAGTTCCACAATTTTCGCCGCGATCGCGACTCGTGTACGATTTATTCTTGATAAAATTTGTTATCGTGACGATCACCTCGAGACTTAATTCTTTCAATCAAGATCTCTAATTCCTAATCAGGAGCGACAAATAGGACTTTAATAGGTTTCTTCGATTGTGTTCGCAAAAATATAAAATTAGATAAAGATCAAGGTTTCGTAAAGATGTTGTATATACCAGTGCGATGTTTCGACTGACTTTCTTTCGGCCAAGATTTGTAGCTCACGATCAGAAACCTGCCGCGAATGACACGCGATTTATTCGTGAGGATGTGCGCTGCATGTAACCGCGACGCGATTCTTTATTCCTTCAGCCAAGATCTCCGACTCGCAGTCGGAATTCCACGATTTTCACCGCAATTGCGAATCACAGGCGATTTATTCGTGGATAGGTTTCGTGAGGATGTGTAGAAAGAAAGGGAGCTGAAAGGCACTTAATAAACGTTATTGGCGAGGGCCCTGTTCGCGCTAGGTGGGAGTTAAGGCCCAGAGCACATCCCACGGCCATCTATGGGAGCCAGATTGCCTTTTCTCAGGCTACGTTCGATGACTTACGTAAGCCTTGCGAACGCGAGACAGAGACGAAGACGATGGTTGAACGGGGACGTACGACTGGCCGTGGACGAAAAGAAAGAGGGGGAAAGGGAGAACGAAAGAGTGGAAAAAGGGGCATCGCGAGGCAAACTCGAAGAGAAGGAGCCCGGGGGCTGTCTGGAATCTTCTCAAAATGATTCACAGCCTCCGGTAATTTACATTCGCTTGCGTGGGTGATCGTTGGAGGCTTGGTATCCGGGGATCGAGAGGGGGTTGGTAGGTGGGTGGCAGGAGGGGGTGGTCGGAGGCCGCCGGCCGTACTCCTCTCTTTGCCGACTGCCATCGAAAAGGTTAAATATACACCCACAGGAGGTCACGTAACCAGCCGAGAGAAAGACCGAGTTCGCGAGCTACCTTCCTTCCTTTCCCCTCAATGGTGGCATACATACGTGACGGGCACCGTGTACGCTCGACGTCGATTGCACGTCGAAAGGACCAAGGAAGAAGGGTGGATAACTTGAATATGGATATGATTTGCAACCTCGATGAAATAATTCTTCCTTCTTTGCAGAAGTTTCTTGACACTCTGTGTGTGAAGTTTTTGAAAATTTCCGATCGTTTCTCTGCGAAAGGTATTTGACAGAGGGACGCTCGACGTTGAGGCACGTCGAAAGGACACATCGTTGGACTTGCAATTTCGACGAGAATTAATTCTTTTTTATCACGGAGATATGACAATCCACATCCCTCGTGCGAACCACAGTTCTGCAAACTAAATTTAATGCTTCCAGCAGTGACTTGATTCGATGAGCCACTAAGAATCATTTCGTTAACGTTTTTTGGCCATTTGGAGCGTTCCAGGGGATCGCAAGTCCTCAGTCTCCCTCTTTGAAGAACTTGATATCTTCATATTCACATCCACGTTACAAACCTTATACTTAAGTCAATCAATTATTATCGTACTTCTGGTAGACAGGCAAAAGAATCAGAATTACTATTTCCATGGAGAAATAATTACAATATAGTACTCACGTAATTACACGATTTTCAATCTGAAAATTGATAATATATATTATTTCTTTTTAAAAAAAATTCTACTACTTTTTGAAAATTTCGAATAAAATTTGTCTTATACTCTTTTGCTCGTTTACCACAGGTATCATCTTCCTCGCACAATGTCGCTTCCTCGATCGTTTGGAAATCAGAGATTAAAAATAGCTGCATCGGTGACTGTGCATATAATCGTCATCGTTATATGCGCAAATAGAAAGGAAAACGTCAGTTAACGCTTGCCTGGATCTCCGAGCTCGTAATTAACCGCGAGATTAAAATTTGCAACGTACACAATCGTTCGTGCCAGGACGTTCCTTCCGTTCAGAGGCCAAGGATTCTGCAATCGTACAAGCGCACGATGTTTTTTCCTTTTTTCACGGTGCACCTTCCAGTTAAACGTACCGAGCCGGATAACCCCAAAAGGAATACACAGCGTCGGAGCCAGCAGTCGTGCTTCGTTAAGAAATAAAAGTCGATAAACAACCAATAAGCGTATCGGTTTCAGTTGACTGCATCGAAGTGTGATCCGTGCTCGATGAATACACGCCCACACGATTCAAGGTGATTTTCTAGCGAGAGCATTTGCATATCAGAGAGAAGTGAGATAAACGTGCTTGCATATAGAAATACTCGCATCTAATTGCTCTGGCTCGCACGGATGACGCCTTACAGTGATTTAATTAAACGATCTGTCGTGAATAAATTTGTTGAATGACGTTCTTCTGAATTTTTTCGATATTACTATACTCTATTTGTATATTTATAACAAATCATAAATGATGCAAATGTATGGTAATGGAAATACAAAATTATCTTAATATTTTTTCTGACTAGAGTACATAACGTCTTTTCTTGTACGATGAGCGTGATTTTTCAAACACATATGAATCGACGTGATGAGAAATTGAATATTGTGAAATGAGATAGAGAGACTGATGGCTAACGGAGATCAAAAATTAGCAAACATCACGTGTTCTACTTTTTAAACCGCAGACCACGAGAGTAGATTCACGAAATTAGCCACTGTTGCTTCCGTTATCGCGGTGTTTCGTGCTAACAGAACTGCGACCGCGATAAAACATTAAACGAAAGATAGAAAGAGACCAAAAAAAGAAAGAAAAAAATAGACGAACGACTCGGAGAAACGAGAGGTAAAAACAGAGAGGAAAAAGAGAGGGAGGGAGGAAAGAGACAGAGAGGTGGCTCACCAAGCGAGGCTCTCGCCTTGGGCACGACACGACCCGTTTCAAAGACACGTAGGGCCAAACCAGAGGGCAAAGGGGAGGCGGGAGAGAGCGAGAGACTTCTCCCTAAAATATGTGGACCCACGGGCAACACTCGGACTCTCCTCGTTACATCCTGCTGGACGCCCCAGGCGTATACTGGCCCCGCCGTGCCGCCAGTCTGTATATCGTATGATACAAAAACATCACATTATTTTCATCTCTCTTCATCGTACGAGCGTTGTCTCTGTTCCACCCTCTGTCGTCCGTCTCTTTTCTTGCTTTTCTTCGCGGACGAAGGCAAGGACGCCCGGGGGCATGTGACCACCATTATGCCTGCCTCCAACTCCTTCTCGGCCTCCTCCTCATCGTCCTCCACAGCCTCCTACTATCTTTCGGTCTCTCTGCCTGCCTGCACTCGCCACGACGTATCCTTCTTCTTTCTTCGACCACCGAAGATTACGCATTCGTCCAGCCATTCGAGAAATGCAAGTCGCGAGAACAACGATTAATTATGCGATCGACATTGATCGTTTTTTGTTTTTTTTTTTTTTTCAATTATTCAAATTGAATGGTCGACAACAATATTACTTCTACTAAAACAAAATGTTTGTTTTAAACATGTTTGTCATAAATGATGAAGGATCTGCGTGCAGAAATTAAATTAAGGAAGAGGACTTTGATGGATTTCTTGACTTCGATAAATAATTGACCCTCTTCAACGTTACGTGCCTTGGAAGTTATTGTACGTACGTCCACGTTTTAGAAAGCACTTATTCATAATATTTATTGCTCTCCAATTTGCCAGTCCAAATTGAACATTGTAATCAATTATGATTCTTCTCTCTCAGAACCAAAGGATATTCACGTTCAAGGTGTTATTTTCTTCGACAGTTTCACGTGGAGAGTGGCATTTAATGAAATCACCTTTAGAAAATAATTAGACGTCTAATGGACTATCGACAAAGTAAGAGCATTTTTATGAATTCATCGCGCACGCGTGATCGTAAATACCAGATTTAACAACTTTCGAACGTGTCCCGCGCATCCAGCGCCGATCTTCCTTCTCGGTCAAGCCAACCAGACGGACAAATGAATACCGTATACAACCATAAATCAATTAGTCGGTGAAAAAAGCTGGACACTAAGATGGGTAATAAATCGACGCGGATGCACGTGATTCCGTAAAACTAGCGGTAAACAGTGTTCGTTTTAATCCATTAGATAACACAGCGAGTCAGAGCCGATTCTAATATATAAGGATACGTGCATGCGGATGTGAACGATTGATTGAAAACGGAAGAAATTCATTATGGAATTTTAAAGATTTTTTTCTATTTTCCAGTGACTACTTATCTCATCACTCATTGAATAACATAGCACTTATTTTAAGATTTTTAAGCGGGGGTTAAATGTACTGTCATTAAACTAAATAAAATTAAACAACGCGAAAAATTTGTATTGTTAATAACTACGGTTGTATTAATTTCCTATAAATGCGTAAATATCCGCAGTCTAGTTACGAGTATACTCATGATGCGCACAATCCAGAACCGGTCCTGCAAAGAGTGAAAGCAGACGATATGATCGCCTCTACTCTATGAATCGTGCGCGTATCTGTTTGCCTCTTCTTGCGATCTCCGGCGATATCTATCGCGAATTGTGACGACCGAATGGTTGGATCGATCGATCCATCACCGTGGACGGTAGTTGATTCGACGATGCAGGATACATTCGTCTCTTCGCGCTGGAAAAGAACGATCGTAAAATGTTATCCACTCAGTCGATACCATTTGTATGTTTTTATAGATGAAATAATCGATCAACGAAGCAAAATCAGAGAAATGAAGACCACATGGGAGATATTGATCCCTGTTTTTTATATGAGACGTACGGAAGCTAGATTGACTGATATCACCACCAAGATTAATCGTTTCGTTTCTCGTACTAAAAGATAATAATTTAAATAATTTTATTTTAGGTGATAAATCCTAGCAACGTATCAATCCAATGATTAGTTATGACTGCAATTTTTATGCAATCTTTAGGTTTAAATTTTACGAATATAATTAAACAAATGAAATTGTAATTAATATTTCTATTATTTTACATATTCTTTGCAAATTCTATGCAACGTGTGCATTTTTGCATTTTAAAATTTCCCATAAAATTCATAAAAAAATGCACAGTCTAGTCTAAAGCGTAGAATTTATATTCCGCAGTTAGTAAACCTGAATATGTCTGTACATAACGTTCCAGATTTACTTAACACAGATCGGTCTTGCATTTACACGAACTTCTGGCTCACAATGACTCATACAATCCGCCAAAAAGGAAAACCTAAGTAGCAAAAAACTGTCTTTATTTGCGCTAATTAATTAACATCTCGTTAGTTTGCGCTACCTCTTTATGGTACTCTTTAGAAGATTTCTTCTCCACGCTGTGCTGCTAGACTGGTGTAAAAACGAATTTAAAATCCGCCACAATGCGACCAAAAACAATGTGCTCGACATCACTAAAACGTTATGCATCTACCTTGCAACAAGGAAAAAATCTTTTAATAATTAATTAGCAACCAAAAATTCCAAAAATTCGTCAGACTCCACAGACAATGTCTTATTACCACAAAAATCCTTCGCAAAAAATTCCATTCCAGCTCGATAAGCTTCCTTTAAAAACTTCTCCGTAAAAACGAGCGTGCGCATAAACTATCATAAATGTCGAACAACATCATTCTTTATCAATGATACAGCGTTTCAGCGACCTCGCTAAAACCGAAAGTGCTAATATCCATTCATTCAGATCGTACGATTAAAAAAAAATAACTGTGATACCAGAAATTTCTTTCGCTCATATTTTCTTATTAAAACGATACGGTGTTTCAATTACGGAACAAACCACTCAGCCGAATCGCGTGATTAAAATTCCCAATGAACTATTGGGTCATTCCAATTTCATACGGTTTTTCTGAGAGTTAATATTAAAACTTATTGGGAGTAGTTACTATGGGAATTTTGAAAAACTGAAACAGGAAATTTAATAGAAAAAGAGATAATGAAATGTGAATATACGAGAAAATTTATCACCATTAAAAAAGCATCAAGTATTTAAAAGAATTCTAAAGAAACTTGCAAAAGAAAAATTCTGTGCTAGTAGAATTATCAAAATTTATAAAAATTCATATCACAGTCAACTTTCTTCCATAATACCCATACGTTCTTTCATGACCTTTGATTCCTAAAAAATATCGTTGAATACATGAGCTTCTGCTTCGCAATATTTTTTTATCGAACGATTATACTCAACCATTACCACCGAATAAAACCAAAGTAACCAATATTCATTCGACCAAATCTCGTGGTGAAAGAAGATCGAAAAGACATCGAGTCGCTTCTTCGAATGATTTCCAAATCTCGAATGATTTGATGAAGATCGCGAATCGATTCCGGACACTGGTTTAATGCATTCTGTCGATTCCTTCTCTCCTTCGTCAGACTGCGTCGTGCTCTCGGTCGCTGGATAATCAGAACCGTGGCAAAAAGCCGAGGACAAAAACGAACCGTGGATCGTCGTCGATCGCTGGACATTTCGAATGTGCCTCGAAATGGCAAAGTAACCCTCTCCTCCTCCTCCTCCTCCTCCGCCTCCTCCTCTTTCTCCTCTTCCTCACCCTTCACGTTGCTGCTCTCTTTCGTTGTCCAGAATCCGTGGCTCGATCCACCGTTACGTACACGAGCGTCACTTTGTCCCTGACGAAGTTAGCGTTTACGTATGCGAGCAGCATCGTCCGGTGGGTTTGGAAGTGCCCGAGGCATTCTGGAACGATGTTGTCGGCCGTGGCCGTTTCAGCCGCGGGCAACACGAATACGACAGACACCGGAGCCGAGCCGAGGCTTCGTTCCCTTTATATCGGCCCTCGCCAACTGCCCCATTATTCTCGATGGCCGATGGCCAATCGTATCGGCGAAGTACCAACTGTAACTTTACGAGGACGCGACCGTGGCAGGCACGCTTGGAAAAGCTCCAGCTGCGGCGTCGACTGAGCCTCCGGATCAGCCCGCTCAAAGACTCCTATGTGGAATCCTGTTTACTTTTGCCTTTCGAGACTTTAGTCGAACGATGGTTAGTCGGTAATAATTTTTAATTTTTTATTTTTTTTTTTTTAGAAGTGCACGTATCGAGTCAGAGTTGAGTAGTAATTGATTATTTTCTGATTACTTTTCTAATTGAAAAGTTCGTGATCATTAATCAATTGATCTTCAATTCCTGACGTAAGTCAATAATCGTGATTACGTTTGATTACATTCGGTAATCGCTCAGTGAGACGAATCGTACTGGGGTACAAGTCGTGCAGTTTTTTCGTCCTCCCTTCCCTCGATCCGCTCGATCATACCGCGCGTGTGTACACTAGTACTTTACTAGTGATTTTTCCCTCATGTAACATAAGTGATTTGATTCAAATTTGATTCAAGCAATTGAAGCAATTCGATTCAAACAAATGGATTTTATTTGGGGAAATCCCAAAGAGAAATAGTAAAAGTGGTAGATAAAAGTCAGGAGATAACTCTGATTAAGGATTAACGTTCCACGTGCATACGTTCAAAACCGTAGTGTAGATTTAGCGAAGTTCA
>KQ435690.1:23828-36854 GCA_001276565.1 Melipona quadrifasciata | reverse complement strand
TTAGCGAAGTTCAGGAGTTCTTACTTTAATACGAACCGTAGGAAAGAAGCATCGAACGAACGAACTATGCAAAAAGGACGAAAACCGATTGATATACGAACGACGAGATCCTACGTGTTCGAACAACCGAATCGTGCTTCAGGCGCTTATCAAAAGGGAGGAACGCCCCGGGAAGATGTAGAAGAAGAGTAGACCGAAGAAATAGAACGAGGAACAAGATGACGAACGCGATAATCTAAATTAAAGAAGCTAGACATCGGATTAAGGGATCGAAACACCAGCGGGGTGAGACACCTCGGGCGGTAAACGGGATGAAGTTGTTGCTCCGTTGATTAAATTTCATTTGCATCGCAACAAAGTTGCTCGGCGATTTACTTCTACCTGAGATCTCAACGGCCGAGCAAATGAAATTGAAATTGTGCGTACACAGAATGAAAAAATACGCGCTGTTGTTAGCTAGAAGGATAACAATCAACGCGTGATTGGTTTTAGTTTATTAGATCGACAAACGCATAGAAACGAAAGATACGCATTGGCTAGGATCACTATCCAATGCTCGCAGATTTCCACCGTAACTCCAATGTGAAAAAAATAACACTTGATAATATAATCGCAAATGAAAATGTTGCTTTAACGCAACACGTAGCGTTAATCCTGATCTTTCGTACTGAAAGCATGCTCTGGACTTTGCTCAAATAAACCGTATCTATCCCGTGAATATTAGTTGCAGCTCGAATCGTCTCCCGTTGGAGCGTAAGTTGGCAATAAAGAAATTGTGTAAAAAGAAAACGTAATAAATGGAAGTTGTAACGATGATAACCGCGAATATCGAATTGACCGCGGGCGTCCGACGGGGCTGAAGCCAATTGACACACAGTAGAGTGGGATGACCTCGAGGGTGAAGAGGATTGCAAGCTCACGGCGCTTACCAACGCCGCAAGAGAACGGGAGAATGAGAGAATGAGAGAGAGAGAGAGAGAGAGAGAGAGAGTCAGAGAAGGAAAGGTCGACGTCGAAACAGCTAAAGGTGGTGGTTGCACTGGTGGTGGTGGCTGAAGTGGTGGTGGAAGTAGCGCGAACGCTGTGACGCCGGCGAAGACACTTCAGTCCTATTAAAGCTGCGGTGGTGCGCGGCTCGCGCTCGTTTCACTTGCCGAAAGAAGACACGTGAACCGTGACCACGTGGATCTGTGCGTGACACACACGAGTGTAACCACCCGCGCGTAATCTCCACGGTGGCTCGAAGAAAGTGTTGAGTTGTTTCTTTGCTGGCGAGGAGTCGGGTGATTTTCTTTTTTTAAGTCATCGCCGTGGACACGAGAACAACCGTCAACCTGGAGCCCACGTGTCAAAAGCGGTGAGTGTTTAGCTGTTCTCTTTTTTTTCTTTTATGGTCATTTAGATCGAGCTGTTAGGGAAATTAGGCAGTGTGGATGTTCGGAACACTTTTATTACGTTTTATAACGCAATACTTTGAAAATACGATTTCGATGTAACACAATTATTAGCGATTCAAAAGATGTGTTACAAGTGC
Organism: Melipona quadrifasciata; assembly: GCA_001276565.1. NCBI lineage: Eukaryota > Metazoa > Arthropoda > Insecta > Hymenoptera > Apidae > Melipona > Melipona quadrifasciata. The sequence continues at coordinate 35,320 of KQ435690.1, read as the reverse complement.
TAACATTAATAATCTCGTGCTAATATTTTATGCATAAGATGTACCAAATATGTTATATATATATCTATAATTTTATTGATTAGACTTTAACTATGTAGAGAAAAACTACAAATATCAGAATAATTTTACAGAAATTAAATAAGCAAAGAGGTCTTCGTTTCTTTGCAATTTATTTAATTGGTAGTTTTACTTCTGCGTCGATAGGCAATTAATTTACCGATGAACAATTTATCGTATGACTAGATACCGGATACTAATCATTTCCTTAATAAAGTTCTATACAAGCTAGTTAATATATGTAGTTTTTTGTGATGGAGGAAGAACCTCCTCCATAATCATGACACGTAGACACAGAGTTACAAAATAATACTTTAACAAGATCAATTCTCATTCCTGTGACTTCTCTTTCTCACAACTTTAACATAGTAAAGTTCCTCAGTTTGTTCAGACGAGAAATATAAAGTAAAAACGAGATATTAGCACTTTAACACTATCTCAAGAAGAAAATTATTTAAATGTTATATACAATTTATATTCAAATAATTGCAATATTCAATATAGGAAGTGCTTGTAGTGATCTACATGTTTAATTCTTATTACATGCCATGAATGTAAACTGATATTATTATAGAGCAAGAATGGTCCTTGAAATAATAAACACAAATCAATCGTGTATTAATACTGACCATATGTTGATACATTTAATATCACGTATTGTGGTTACAGCAATACTGTATGCACTAATTAACTAGACTCAATTATGGTGTCTCACGAAAATATTCAAATATATTATGTTAATTTTGACATTTTGATGTTTTATTAACATTGTAGCGAGACCTGATTATCGTGATTACATTTCATCAAATTTAAAATAAATTATAATTATATCAGTAAGATCTTTAATACTTATAGTATCTTGTAACTTCAAATTTTGCGAATATAATTAATTTACGAATTAATCGTCTCGTATTACAGTGTTAATGAAATTTCAAAATATTTTATATGACGTATACATTTTTTAGTGAGTCACTCTAGATACGTCCTCGCTCAAAAGACAAGTACTGTATTTGCACCAAAAGATGGAATAATCAAATAAGAAATATATTATATTTGAAAAATTTGATTATCTATAATACCGTATCGAGCATTAAATTCTTTTTTAATATTTGCATATCAAAAAGTTGGTATTATTTGATACTTTCTGAAAATGCTTCATCAGAAGATAAAAATATGTAGAAATATTTTATGTAACTACTGGTATGTATCGTATCTCACGACTCGCTCGTTCGAAACGTAATTATCGAACAACTCGCGAAACTAACATCATTCGTGGGTAATTACGCGGCGAGGAACTTGGAGAAAACGCGCGAAACGCACTGGTGTCGATAGGATGATGACCTCACGACTTTATAGAGGCGAGGAAAAAGCGTAATCGACTGGCAATATTTGAACGCTCGCCTACAGAGGCACGGAGAGGCAGAACACCGAAGGCACAATGAAATTGCTCAATCGTTAACTACATTCCGACGTCATCGAACAATGCTTATGATCAATTATGCATCTCGCGTTCTCAACAGTGACATATTGTGCCGCGTCGCGCGGAATCCGCTTTCGAGAGCTAATGCAGTCCTGAAGTAACTCGAGACACGGAAGGCCTTGCATAAGTTGCGCGTCTACGTCCCATCGTTTACAATTTTCTTCCTTTTTTGTGGATTACCACGGACGAGACAGGGGACTAACGCAAAAAGATTCGAAAGCCTAGAATTGCGCAGACCTTTGAAAGCAGCTTGAAAGACCATTTTTTTGTATATTTTATATACGTCATTCTTATGTTTTTTTATCTTTCTTTGATTTTTAAGTTTTTTATCGTTCTTCGATTGTGAAGATTAATTAATTATTAAGAATTTTTATAACTTTTGGAGTTTAAAATTCGTCGCGCTATGAACGCCGTTCGATGTCAGTGTAGTAGACATCAGCATTTCTACAAATGACAAATGTCGCCAAGTAATACCCGACAATTTAAATGTCCGAAGAAACATTAAATCCTCGCTTATTATTACCACAATCATCATCATTTCTCATGCACGTCATAATTTTCGAAACTCGATAACATTCGTTTGCACGCCTAAATCTTAGATGAATCAATTACAGGTACAATCATTTCCTCAAAACTTCACAAAATCGAAATTTTTAATGCACAATGTAGATAGTATCAGAAAGATACATTAGAGCGACAAGACGTGTACATCTGTGTTTAATAAGGGAAGCGAAAGATGCGAGACTGCAAGAAGATTATCCGTCCCGGGGATAAAACGCTGCGAAATGGCCCAAAGCGTATCGATCCAGTTTTTCGTATAAATCTCCCGGACAACTTACTCGCCGGTACGAGTAATTTCAATCGTGAAATCATCGATTGCTTTTATTCGCACCAATCATTCGGAAACGCGACAATATCGCCAAGCGAACCGGTAATGACGGACGTCGAATGCTTCTTGTGGGATAATTTATATAGCGTGCAATTACCGGCGACTCCTCCTGGCCCGAGCTAAAGAGGTAAATGAACGGGTGAGTACAACAGCGGGGGCCGGGCGTACCGTGCATACTAAATATCTCATTAGTTAACTTAAAGGTGGATTCGCAAATTATTGTTATTAGCAAGGCGGTAATAAACGGGAGAGGGAGAGGCGCATAGATAGCACCGTTTATCTAAATTGTTTATCGAACAAATTATTTCTCCAGGTGGAAAAATACACGATGTCGAGGTCGCAATCTCGAGAACGTAACTTATCGCGCGAGTCCCCCGTTTTCGCCTGACATAGTCACGTTCAGTCGCAGGATGTTGTTTCGATGAAGAGGAAACACGCTGGAGAAAATAGAAAGAAATAAGAAAGAGGAGAAGGAGGAAGGGGAGGAGAGAAGGAAAGCTCTGAAACATCAACATGTTTCGTGATCGACGCGAGTTTATGAGAACAGCCACGTCGACGACGACACGAGCACTTAAATTTTCGCGTGATGCGATTCGAGAGTTATGGGCGAACGATCGAACCGTACCGAGACTCTGACAACAAATTTAAGAGCTCCGAACGTTTATCAAGGATTTTATAAATTTATGCATTTATCCAAAATGTATATTCTAACAGGTTGGTTAGTGGCGAGAATTTATCATTTTCCATTATAATAATAATAACAATCTGAAAATAAGAAATTGTTAGTGGCGAGAATTTATCATTTTCCATTATAATAATAATAACAATTTAAAAATAAGAAATACATCAAACGTATAATATATATTTATGTACATACAGTTAATAACATAAAGTTAATAATATATACTACGTGTCCCGTTTGGTGAATTGGCGGTCACCGACAGGTACAAGCTGCACTCGAGAAACAACCGAAAAAGGGAAGAAAAGAAAAGGAAGAGAGGAAAACGTTCCAGTTCGTTTAGACACGTCGCTATCTGAAATAATTACCGTGCTGTCATCCGGAGACGTGCGATCCGTGACAAAGCGAAATAACGGTGCGCGCGAGGCCCACGCGTCGGAGGAAGCACGTTCCTCTCGAAACCGCGGCAGAAAATGACGAAACGGCGAACGCGATGTATCTTCTGCCGCGGTGATATGTTTTCCGCGTGTCTCTTTACCGGTATCCATTAATTTCGTTAGCAAGGGAATTGCCGCGTTGTTGCTACGAAAGTTCTCTCCGTTTCAATCGTTCCGCGCGATCGATTCTCCGACAGATCGAACCTAGGGGGAGTATCGTTCCTTTTCTCGAGAAGATCCGGTTAGCCCGTGGCGAGATTCGTATCGGTCACGAGCCTGACAATCGTGATATCGAGTAACTTTCAATTACTAACTAACTTGTTTTGCTTTGATATTCCAGATATTGCGTTAGTGAGATCCGGTTGGAAGATTTTTTATTCTAATCTTTTTATTCTAAGCCGTGATGCAATTTTCATTCATAAAGGAAAGAGATGCATACATACGTTTACCCTCGATTTCTCCTCCCTTTTCTTGGTTAGTTATGTCTTTCGAGGATGTCGAAACGAACATCGAACGTGTAGAATGAAATCGTTGGGAGTGACAATACTTGTTACGAGAGTACAAGGAGAAAAATATTTAATTAATAATGAAGTAAAAGCAAATGGAGGAAAATATCGTGTCTTCGTAATTATTTGTTTCTCTATCATATCTTCATTCTGTACTTTTTAATATAATTCGCGTTTATTTGTCATCTGTTAAATTAGTTTCTACAGCTTAAACATATGAATCATTATGAACAATGCTGTGTCTTTTGGGTCATTGCAAAATTCCAGAATAATCATTTTCTATAATTTCCCCATTTCTTATATCGAAGCTTTTCCAAAAATATTGAAACACCATCTGCCTAAATATACATACTTAGCAAAAAGAAATACACGTCGGTTCAAAGATTGTTAGAAATCTTTGTGTACTAAGAATTAAAATCATTTCAAATTAAATTACACTTTCACAACACGACGAAGAAGAACACCCTGCAAACATCTCGGCAAAGCACTCCAACAGAAGAGGAAGGAACAGGAAACAAAAGGGAGCGCGAATTCTGGCGAATTTCCGCGGGAAATACGACCGGATTGGGACGATCGCGCGTTTGGAATATCGGGATCGCGGCACGTCTCGAAATTGGAAAACGCGCGACGGAGACTCCAGGTGGTGAAAACTTTTGTAACCGGTTACCGGCGCCGCGGCATCAGCCAGTCGACGGGGTATATGGGGTCGATGGTAAAAGGGGGTGGTTTTCGAGGCTGTTGGAAGAGAAGGCTGGGGTACAGCACCCGCTAACATTTCAGAGAACGGATGTGGAAGGGATGTGGACTCTGTGGAAATTGTGCTGGGGTAGGAAAACGGGGCGGCGGGAGGGTGGGAGAGGTTGGAAACTGACCCGAGGGATCGCCGGAGGCGCAGACGAGCTCTGCAGTTGCCGTAATTAGAACCGAGCGCTCGGGGCGTCTAGCCGACGGCTGACGAGTCTCCTGCGGACCGAAATTATTCATGAAGCCGCGCCACCCACGGCGAAATTTTCCCGTAAATATTTTCCCTTGTCCGAGATATCGGGCCCCGGTGATCCGCGCGCCACAGACCGCTGCGCGTGCTCGTTCGTTATACTCCACGGATAGCCAGTGAGTAAATTAAAACATTAACCCTTTTGTTACGCTGTCTTTGAAAATTCAAAATGGTCTCGGTTTATAGAGGTTTCAACTAACCTGCAAAGCATCTGTTGGCAGTGATATTTCATCGAACGTGCATTTTGCTTGAATATTATTGTTTCGTAACAACGTCGTTGCAATGTTCACAACAACTATAGAATAGTTTCTCTGTGTTTTGCGAACTCTTGAATAGAAGAACGTTGAATTAGTTTTTGATATATATACATGTATGTGAAGACTGTTCCTGATAATCCTGAAAGACTAAAAATTTCGTACGTTGAATAATAATGAAACGTTTAATTGAAAGTTTAAATTGAACTAAATTTAATATTTAATTAAAGTGAATTTTAGTTTAACATTACTGTATTGTAGTAATACCATCGCAATTGTAATATATATCACAAATTGCAAAATACATGAATTTTAATATCTAAGGAATTTAATAATCTCACTGTGTCTTTTCCATTGACTATACCCGCAAACAATAGAGCTTTCAACCTGTCTAACTAACGAAAGAGAGGGATTCTAGCTACGATCGTGCTCGCGTAGGGGGAGGACATTATTTTTGTTCGTTCTTTTTTTTCCAAAAAACGAGAGGCGCGTATACCATGTCTGTGTTTGTATAACCTGGACATTTGAAATCTCCGAGTTTTTCGCGTGACGCGATATTTCATCCGGGGAATTTTTTCAACAGACATGAAAGGAAAGAGGAATTGAATAAAATGAACGATAATAAGCTATCGACCGTACGTAACGATATTAATATCAACCTGAAAGGAAACTGGAAATGTCTAGCGATTATAATCGAGGAGAGATTATAATCATCGGTAGCAGAGTCGATTTCTTTCGATATTTATCGGGTTTTACGATCGAGGCAAATCAAACAGTTCCCCTATGCCAGTTCCCTTTTTAGATTTTAATGAAACGTTCGATGATATCGCCGTTTTATGGCCTGACAACGAAATACGACGAAGAATTCGTCCATTCACTGACGTTAATCACTATGCTATGCTGCCGCTTGAACGTTCGAAGCACCCTTTTACTTTGTCGACGAAATAACCTTCTCTCTGACAAACAAAATTTTTCGTCGTACTTGTAACAAGAAATTCTTTTACAACAACTGTAATTATAATTTTGATTTTGCTCGTCGTTTTTATTCGTCATTTACTCATCAAGAAATCGTTATATCTTTCGAAATTCTAACGTGCTCTAATAACCGGGAATATGTGTTGTGCAAAAATATGAGACGACCCAATTAAAATAATCGCCTGTTAATAAATCAATTACCAGCTTAATTGCGGTAGTTGTACCACTCGATCACAACTATCAATTTATCTTCCTCAAACGAGGATCGCGAGAGAGACCTTAACTGCGTAATGTACGTTGCAACAGCAATGGTTACAAAACAACCAATGGTTGAGTACTAGTCAACGACATATAGTTGCATCGTTTGTACCTCGGCAAAGCAATAAAATCGCGACCACCGACCGCGTAGCATTTCCTCGCATCTTTCCTCCTATCCAATGGATTAATCACCGTGATTACGTCGATTCGACCATCAAATGTTCTCGCATCGACCGATCTTCTCCAAATTGTACCTCTGTCACTCTGGAGACACAGCCATCTTTAAATCCTCTTCTAATTCTAAATCTGTCACTGACAGACGACTTCAATATCAGAAATTTCGATACACTTGTCGGATTTATCTAAAGATTTTCACGTTTCTCTTTGTCCGATGTTTAAGACGTATAGAATCTTTCATACGGACGTAAAGTCTCAAAACAAGCTTTCAATGAATACAATTTAGGGAAAATTGCTCGGTAAATAGGACCTTAAAACGTCTCGCGTACACGGAATCATTTCAAAATTGTCGCTTACACAAATGCAAATTCTTCTAAAAATCTCTTCACGCGGAACTCTCAGCTCTCGATCAACGAGTAACAAATCCACGAGTAATCCGTTTTGCGATGCAATGGTGAAATCATAAGGAGAAATTCTTCTGATATAAACTCCCAGAGAAAGCAACACGCGTATAAACGTACAGAGCTTAAAATCTCAATATCAATGCAATCCGTTTGCACGGAATCGCTCGAGTGATCGTGTAAAAATTCCTCCGCTGAGGACGCTAGACCAATCAAAACAACAGATGCACGCGCGAACAGTTTCGCCGGTCGAAGGCGAGATGGATCACAAGGAAATGGATGGAAGCGAACGCGATCGAAGAACGAAGTCGCAGACACAGCTGGCCAGGCTGGTGGTCGCGTTTGACGCGTGTTGCAAGAGGCGTGTTGCGCCGCATGAAATTCCAATCTCGGCCGGTCCGCGCGGCTTTACAGCGTGCCACGTCTCGGTCAGAGTTTCCGTCTCGTAGGGTAAGTAGGTGAGTAAGTGGTGGGAATAGGCGAGGATGAAATGGAGCAAGACATGCATTGGCGCGTGTCGGGAGTGCCTCCTCGAGTCTCTCCGCGAGCTTGTGCACTCGGCCAGCCGAGTCGCGTTACGTGGGCAGCCGTTGGCTTGCCTGCCTCTGCCTCTCTGAATGCTTGCCGTCGAGCAGCCTAAGTAACGACGCGTGCAACCGCCTCGTAGGTAGATATACCTACGTGGTATCTGACCACGGCATAACGTATTGCCATCAGGCACGACGAACACAACCAAACGAGAAAGAGAGATTTACACCGCGGACAAGACTCTCGCCCGCTTAGCCAACATCTTTCTCGAACCTCGTGTATCCTACCGCGTGTCCTGCCAGCCGACGACCTCAAACGTTGAAATATAGGGAAATCAAACGGACGGATTTATTCGACGATAAAAGGGACATGGAGAGGAGTGCATGGGATTCGCGACAAGCGTTTAGGACACGCCGCATTGTGTCAGCGTTGGCACGCGAGAATGAAAATCAACGGCGATCGAAGTTACGTCCTGTTCGGCCGATAAAATTCGTTGTAATCGGTCGTGTCGAGAGAACACGTCCGAGGATCGTGTTCGATCGGTTTTTAAGGATGATACACCCTGTGCATGTTGCGTTGGCGGTATAATTGAGCGATAATAACCGCCTTTTGCTGGTTCGAGTACATCGTGGTGTACCATCGCGTGATAAGTAATTTATATTTGCTAGTGTAGAGGGGAACTTTGTTAACCCCTTGCTATGGTATAACGATCTTTATAAAGTATTGTAGAAATGAGTACGGTAGATTGTGTTTGTCAAGTATTTTTACAAGTTCTTTTGCGTAATATATTTTTATATTAGAGCGTACAAACGCATTAATTATTGACACTGAACACGTCTTTAGATCGAGTAAAATCAAAATACGACGTAATGAGAAAATCCCTGAAACGTATAGCAGAACAAGGATATTCCATCGAGCAACAGTTCCAACGAACACCGACGAGATACGCATTCAGAACGCGGAATGTTCAAGATTTCTGAGGTTGGACAAGGCTCGGGGAGATTTACATCGTGGCTGGTTGGTGCACGTGTGCATGCACGCGGTTGTCACGATCAGTGAAAAATATAGAAACTCGACAGGAATTTATTCGCCAATAAAAGGGAGACTTTTCGTAGGCGAAGTTTTCGGAGGGAAAACACGAGACGCGAATAAATTCTATCCTGTCGGATAGAGTTGACGCGATTAAACCTTATCGGCGTGTACACCGTAAATCACTAAGCACGCGTAGGATGCGAACCTGGTGCAAACCTGACGAACGTTTCAAGCTTTCAATGCGTAGCCGGGGCTCGCTCTAATCCAGGGGATTACGGAAGATTAATGTCGCGAGAAGGAAAACCTCGGCGGCGAATGAGCGAGTGACCGTTAGCCGTTCTTCGATCGCACATCACGACGTGAGAATGGCCTAACTGTTGGCAAAGTAACACGAAACTCGCACTCGATCGTTCGAGTGGTTATACTGTGCAGGCTGTTTTCACACGCGAGATTCAACTACCCGTAATGATTCGTTGAAAGTTGTGTAATTCGTTTTATCGGCGTACAGTTAGCCGATTATTAGAACAACTTTGCCCGATACCGAGTACATAGTTAAACTAATGGCCGTATTACTCGCTAACTAGCATTAATAACGCTACCTTTGCAACGTTTACAGTTGCAACTATCGAGTACCTTCTTATTTACATTTATCTTTGAAGGAACCTTTTCAGACGAGTAATTTTACTCGTAAGAAAGTTGCTCGAAAAGATTGACAGCTGATATAAATTACTAGCGAGAAGTTATTAAAAGTAGTTATAAAGATTGTAATGTTCTGTACGTCGTATTTTGTTACTTTTTGTATACCAAGCTCGTGAGAGTCATTGACGCTCATTAATTATGCTGACGATTACAGGATGTGTCGAGAGTTGACTCTTATGTAAAATGAATTACAGCAAATCCAATTGAAAACAAGGAGTGTATAGGTAATTGATACTCGGTCTGGATTTCCATGCAAGATGAAATTTTTTAACTTGAAAAGTAATGGCGTATATTACATCCTGTTTTTAAGTGCGAAATATATCCTTACACGTTATTAACAAGATAAATAAAACCAACTCTATTACACTATACGATAAATTCAATATTCCCATTCGAAGTAAAAACCGTGAAAATCAATACCTCCATCGTTTTCATAATTCCATGCGTTTATCAATAGCGAAGAAACTTTTTCGTACGAAATAACCCCCGGATGTTTTCTTATTTCGTCACAATCAATAAAGATCGGCAAGATCTTACAATGCCCTCCGTAAGTAAGTACTTGTTGCAGTTTGTCTCAAGAAGCAAAGAAAACACATACAGCCGTTTTCACGTTCCCTTAATAGAAGAACGATTGCGCCGCGATGCTCGCTACCCTTCCATGATGTATCGGGGCTTAATTGAACCTCCTCTAAACGAGAATTAAGCGACAAGCGCTGGCGTACGCTCTGAAAGGATGAGCAAGACTACGTGCCAGGCCGTGAAATCGATAAATTTCAGACTACCTACGTACATAAGTGTTCGTGGTAACTGCGAGCGCAAGCCAAACCGGTCGGCACGCGCTTCGGACCATCCGCTATCGAGAGCGACGTGCATGTACCAAAGAAAGAAGCCACTCTTCTCGTTCTTTCCTCTCTTCCTTCTCCCTTTTTTTTTTCCTTTTCTCCGTGTTCTCCGTAGCTCGTGCGCAGCTCTCTTCTCTTCACGCCACATCAACCTCTCTTCTTTCTTTTCACATTTTTCTTCTTATTTGTGCAACCGTACGCGAGTAATCGCCAGGACAATGAACACACAATCGCCTCTTCATTTCTTTCGCGCTACATCGTTTCGATGACACTGTCTCCTTTTGTCGCGCTTTCTTTCTCTGATGAACAAATTTATCTATTACAGAGAGAAAGAGAGAGAGTAGAAACGTTGGTTTCGAGCGAAATTTTTAAAAATAATATATATTCGTGACCGTAACAAGAAATTGAATGTTTCTTCACAAAAAATACTGACAAAAATACATTGCCGTGGATAATCTTTCAGAAGAGAGCTGTTGAAGCTAAAGCCGATAAATAGCAAAAACTAAACCGAAATAACCAGTAGGTACATACATTCATAAAAATGCTAATTTATAGATTAGCTTTAAATTCTTCTTAAGTATCGTCACGAAGTCTCCGAAGAACCCATTTTGCTTTCAATGATACAACAAACGTAACGAAATTCTAAATCGTAAACGAAAATTGTATCATATATCTAATCGACGACGGTAAACTAGAGTTTAGATGTTAATCACTGTTCGTAGCAGCAATAAATTTCACCACGCTTCTTCGTCAGAAAGGAGTTCCCCAAAAATTGAAGTGACTTCTATGCTAAAATTCCCTACTCATCGAGGCAAATTGCTTCCGCTCGATTACCTCTTTAAGGAAACGTTTATAAATCCAGCATGCTCGTCATCGTTTCACATTCTTCTCTTCTCCTTACCTTCTACAACGTAATGATCTACACGCGACATCTTCCTGTCTGGTTCTTCACCTTCTCCATCTTCCTCTTTCTCTTCTTCTTCTTCTTCTTCATCTTCATTACATCATATCTTCTCGACGTGCATACGATGAACTAAGAAGGCTTCATCTATCTCGTGAAAGCACACCGACGCTTATTAAACTCGGTAATAACTACCGTGCCATTCCTGACTGGCCCTCAATCAACGAATCCAACGAGTTACTCGCGAACAGGCGGATGTAGGTCAGCACGAAAGCTCGCTAGAAGGAAGTGTTCTGTCAGTCAAGGACGCTGTTCGATGGACATCGTCTTAACTCTAACGTCTCATTTCTTTTTTATTTTTTTTTTTTTTTTTTTTTTTTTAA
>KQ435690.1:2778-13791 GCA_001276565.1 Melipona quadrifasciata | reverse complement strand
AACTTACGTTTTAAAAACGTTAATGTTGAGAATACCGATAAAAAGATTCATCAATGACGCATTAACATTCATTTATCATTTGTCATCTATGTCAAATATGAAATAGAATACTAAGAATTAATGTGGTATGAAATAATACCAAAATATAATCTTTTAATTCTAACACGTTAGTGAACCGTAGATCCTACAATCTCTAATAACAGTCAACTTCAAACGGTAAAGTTGATTTCACCTATAAATTCGTTCGTGTCTTGTTTCACGCTTTCAAATATCTCCAAACATATTGTCAAGCTAATTCGGAACAGAATGGACAATCCATGATTCACCTACATGCTCTCAAAACAGCGAAAGATTTAGTATCTTATAAAACCTTCCCTTGTTATTTTATCTTTAACCTTCCCTCGTAAACGCCATTCTATCTAATTTGTATAATCTTCTTTCCGTTCATTTTCTCTACAAAATAAAAGAAGTCAAAAAACATTCCACCATTATCACTATAGTAATAGTGGTTTTTTTTTAAGTAGTACGAAGCGAAATTTGATAAGGACAACGAATAAATGCACTAGAACTTCATCGAAAAAGAATAGGATTTTATGAGATTTAATAGCCATTCATTATTTATTTATGCCTCTGAACACATTGAAAAATGCGTTTCATGACTAAATGCATTGAAGACTCTCATGAAAAGCATCTCTACTTTCTCAGCAGTTGCATAATATAAAAACATCTTAAAAAAAAAAAACTCGTAAAATGATATTAAGTAGATAGTTGGAACAAATTAAGATATCGACAACTTTTCATCGAGTACATGAACAATATTTTGCGAGTGTCTATATTTCAAACTTTCTCTTATCCATCGCTATATATTATATTTTCGCCCCGAATCGTTCCCGGAATTCTCAACGAAACCACGTATCGCCATGTGCGAAGAGGAAGGATTTCGCGCAGTGAACGGTAGCAGCGGACTTTGGAACAAAGCGAGCCAGAATCGCAATGTGTACATAGGCTGGAAATGAGTGCGGGCTCTCTCTTCGCAAACCACCGACCAAACCTACCATCCCGTCCACTTTTCTCATTCGTCGAACCGCGGCGAGTTTGGTTTTCCCTCGGCCAACGGCTGCTCCTTAAATATTGTTCCGCCGTTAATTGCCTTATTAATACATATGAAAATCGTTATAGCAGCTCGGTTACACGCTCGAAAACTTCTCACTGCGTTCCGGGTCGACGGCCAGACTGAAAACAATGCCCAGCTAAATCAGCGTTATCGTCGCCAGCGACCAACCGCGAGGATCAATAAATTAAATCGAGCCGCGGTGGGTATCGCTTGAAATCGCGCGACCTCGTTAGAGGGAAAGTCTCGTGCTAATGTCAGCGTGTACGGCCGCTGTTTTGACTTCTAAATGGCGACGGTCCATCGTCGTGGTTTCAGCATCAGGGAGAAAGATGGCCGGAAACCACAGACACAAGCTCTCGCACGTGGCTGCGTATGACGAGTACATTATGGACGTTTATGTGAGATTTGATTGTACGTAAATGGATAATTTTTGGATAATAGAAACAATTAGTTTCATGATGCTAAATTCTATGTATCCAAATAGAGATTAAGAAAATGGTCAGTTTAACAATGCAGACATATTTTCTTTGGTTGTTGAATTAGCTAGCTTTCTTAGTATAATTAATTCGTGTTTTGTATAATCCTTCTTTTCAGTGTAAAAGGCATCCTCGTCATTTTCGCTTATTGTTTCACTTTCTGGAAGAATTGCGTATATCTACGACATCTTCGTCACTCATAAACGAGATGATATTAAATATAATCTCTTATCCTTATAGTAAAATCTTGACTTTTAATAACATGAATGACATAAAACTCAAAAATGGTAATCAATGATCATCATTTGTAAATAAGAAATATAGTTGCCACGATTTCTGGAAAGCTACGCTTTCCTCGATGGTTTTTGGAATCGTGCCATAGAAAGCCAATCGTTTGGAATTCAGAACGAGAGATAAGCGAGAGCACAAAGTAGGGTGGAAAAGAGCAGGGAAATAGTAATATCTCACTGGAGAAAGCTGGTTAAAACGTGTTACTGCATATTCATGCAGCGTTTTAGAATTCGTTTTTCCGATTTACAAAGTTTGTTAGCTACTATTTTCAAGCTTGTACAGTGGAACTCGAAGCTTGTACAGAGAAATTCTGTTTAGAATGGTTTTGGAACAAAATATTGGTACACCTTATATATAACAGTTCTTTCAGGAAAGAAAAGCACATATTGGATTGAGTAATAAATTCGTTCTCCTTTCACTAGTCGCTGCGTTTCCAAGAATATTGTAAAAATTATTTAGATATATGCATTTGAATTTTTTAACTTGCAAGAGATACAAATTTATAGAGAAGTTAAAAATGATTAGATAGATTTTATACGAAAGTAACAACTCGTATTCGAATTTTTTCGATGGAGGAAATATATGTATAGAGAAGTGGGATAAATACTCTTCGATTAAACAGACTTTACCTGAAAGTGGTGATACCTAACTCTTTTAAGAAGACTTGAATGAGCTCGTTGCTCAATTTAATATTTGATAATTGCAGGAAATGAGATTTTATTACTCTTGTAATTTTTATAACATAAAGATCTTTTTCTTTTTTTTTTTTTTACTATGCTAGACACATTAGTCTGCAGGATTATGTTACGTGAATTTTTAATTACAGACGGAAATGTGAGGCCGACGGAAAGGAGGCGAAGGCGGAGTTGACACAACGCAATATGTTCCCTAGCGCTCAAATTAAAATGAGGTAAATAGAACCACGTTGAAGTTATATTCTTAAAGAGCAACGCGTAATATACTGTGAAATATCGAGAAAATGATAGACCTCGGTTGCAATTGAAATTCTTCGATCTTACGTAACGTCAAACAATCGATCGCGGTCTGTTAACGAGACTCAGGCGAGCATATAAATCTTTGCAATGGAAGCAGTAATATCTTCTCTCTTGGCTAATAAATCAATTAACCACGAAGTAGTTACAAACAATCGGACATTCAGTGGAAACAACTACAGAAATTCATTTAAAAAATTATAATTATTAAAAAAACAATAGAACTGTAAGAACTGTAAGAATTTGTTTACAAAAATTATCGTATTTTATAAATATTAAAATTTTTTAAATTCGGACAATTGACTACAAACTGCAGATTTTACGTATCTGTTCACATAAAAAATAGTAATACAAATTAATATTTAAAAAATTCAAATACCTAAATAACCCATAAAGGACCAACATTTCATTGTCTTTAATCATTCTTTCAATCAGTTTACACTGTTAAATTCTATTTTTTAATATCGTGTCTGTGAAATGTCTATGAATACGATCGCGTTTTTCATCTTTATAAAATTTCAAAAAATTAAAGTAGGTATTTATAATATCATGACAAATTATTACTTGATCCTTAATGGGATCAATAATTAATATCATATACACCCACATTCAAAAGTCTTAACACAAATATTATAAAATTAAATAAACATACAGAATTATCAGTATATTAACAACTGCATTATAAAATACACACATAAATTGAGAGGTATTGTATTATCTACAATAAATGCTGAATATTAAAAATAAAAGTCTTTCCATGACTTTTAAGCGAAAGTGTAGCTATCTTCAAAAATTTTAAGAGAACAATTTTTTCTATCCAAAGCATCGGGGCAAAATCCTCGAAGCCCCGTAGAGAAGGAACAGAGCCTGATGGTGGCTAATGTCGAAAGTATCTTTCTCAGATTGCTGTCGCCAAGCAGTTCGCCGGCCACGTCGCCCACAATGTCGAATTCCTCGTCGCCAACACCGCCGACGCCAGCTGCACCAGCTTACAACCAGAAGATGACTGGAATACCCTGCGTTGCCGCCGCTTCCAGGTACACGGCACCAGTGCACATCGACGTAGGTGGCACGATATACACGTCCTCGCTCGAAACTCTCACCAAGTAAGTTCATACGAGACTAATGATACAATACGTATCGTGATAACTTCTATATTATTCAGATACACAATTAAGATTCTATTGAAACTATTTACTTACATATAAGTACATACGTATCATTTTGGCAATTGTGATTAGACTGTGGATTTTTATGCAAATGCATATTTGAATAAATACAATTTAAATACATACAGGATAGTAGAAACTTTTATTTTATAACTTCTATATTAAATATTGTTTTATCTATCAAAATATTTTATGTATTGTGTACATTTTTTTTTTCATTTCTTATTATTGCATAAAAATTCGCAGTTTAGTTATTGAGCGTATTATATGTTTCTGGTCAAAAGTTTTTTATCAAACTGCTGTATCCTTTTACTTATTTTCTATTGAATGTCGCGCTTGTTTATCGTTATCAGTGTGTGTTAAAACGTCAGAAACTTTTTTCCCTTTTCTTGAAACTAAAACGTGATTACGACGTGAAAAGAATACAAAAACAATAGGGTCAAATTTCATTACTCTTTAAAATTCATTCGAAAGTTGTGAACACGTTGAAAATTGATAAAAATTCAAGAGATAAGCTTTAAATGACATCGTGGAAAGTTCGCGAATCTTGATCATCGAACACGCGGTTTTCTTCCTAATAAATTACGCGCTGAAAAGTGAAATCTGCGATAATGAATGCGAGATAGATATTTTTACGAACGATCAGGACGGTCGCGAGACGACATTCCGACGAGAAAGTTGAAATCGACACTTGTCGTTGGCCATTAGAATATCATTCTTGCAATTAAAACAGTAAGCTTAAAAATGGATTGATACTCGTTTACTTTTCGTAAATATGTTTAAAACAGCTTGGCTCCTCGTATTTAGAACTTTGTTATTTCAAAATCAGAAATATCGCACTTGGGATCAAGAAAAATGAGATACTTCCATCATTCATGTTTGAAAATTTATTACTTTGAAATAGAACGTTATACTTGAGTGAGAAAATTCTCGAGAACAGATTAATCTTTATCCATCGTTCCATCGTTTCGAAAATAAAATACCTGCGATACCCAGCTATCAAAGGTGGATTAATCTTCGTCCACTATGTTTAATACTTTGCAATGTGAAAATAAAATCTCGCGACTTGGCGTCCACCCGAAAACTATGTATTTCCATAGTTCGAAGAATTTCTTCGCGAGAGAGTAGAAAGGGAGCGTGATGTCCGGATCGCGGAAACGTGACCATCGACAACGCTCCAGGATGTTCGTACCAGGCAATATCTCAGGGAACATATCGCTCGCAATCAGGCACACCGTTAACATGCCCGACAGTGTCCAAAGGCTATTTGCGATGTATCCGTGCGCTTTATGCATAAAAGAGACGTAACGTGAAAGCACAACCGCACTTTATGTCAAGAAGAGGCTACGATCTTTACGAACTATCCCCCTCTTGATTAAAAAACTCTCATCTAATGGTGCGTTCGTTGACACGGCCAAACGAACAAACGTTCGTTTATTCTCCGCTTTACAAAATTCGTGCTCGTTTAATGTAAACGATAGTTTATCGCTCCGTCTTCGTGGCGAATGAATGTTTGAACTGAGCATGGATAAATGATCGGTGGCTATTATTAAACTGCAGATTTTTATAGAATATAAAACACATAGATAGTTTTAATTAATATCAATATTTATAATTGGAATATTTAATAGATAAGAATAGTTTACTTTTCCCTAAGTAGATTCCATTTTTTAATTGTATTCGTAAAGATGAATTTTATAAACATACTATAAGAATTAAGACGTTCACTCATCTTCAGTTTTGCAAAATAATTGAATATATCAACTTTTCGACATTTTTCCATCAACTTTGCTTCGTCCAATGTATCAAACTGCTGAATCTATACGTGCAGTACAACACGTAAAAAGATTTTATTTGTAATTCTTTCCAATCAATTTACGTCACCAAATTCCAATTTTTTATTTATTAGGACTGTGCAAAGAAATTCCAAAGATTTGTTTAATAATTTTTCATCCTGCACCTAGGCTTCGTAATTTTATGAAATTTCCAAAAATTGACGTAGATGTAATATTACGATAAATTAATTCTTTAATAATGCAAATTAACGCACGAATACACAGGTAGCTCGCATCGATCGAAAACGTAATAAATCAGCAATCCATCATGGTCAACGTCAATAAATTTCGTCTTGAATCGAGCATTGCGCGTTCCTTTCGTTTCTCTCACGGTTGCGTAGTACGATAGTCCATAAAATGGCACTGCGATACAGTTACTGTTAGCCGTGCTCATCCAACGATATTCATGTCGGTGCTCGTTACGATCTATCGTTCGTAAACCAACTAACCTGGACGTGGATAGATATCCGGAGCCTTTGCTAAACTTAAGAAAATCGTTAGTTCTCCGCACAACATAGAATCCAAGAAATTCATAGCAAAAGTTAATACTAATTGACAAGCGAAGACTTTTTATCGCGATGATTCGTTAACAGAATCGTTAACTGAGTCACTGGGATTCGACAGCAATGAAAAAGAGACTTAGGAGAGGAGTTACCTTATTAGGTAAACTGATTGCACGAAACAATAATCTTCACAATTTCAACAAAACAAATTAATCGTAAATATCGTGGAATTAGTTTAAAATCCATTAATATGTACATGAGACAAGTTCGATGGACTTCTGGAAAAAGATATTAGAAAATATTGTACATAATTAAATATGAAATTAAGTTTTAAAATTCACATAAAACGGCAATTTCATTCTTGTAACTACCAGACGCTTTTGATAAAATTAATTTCAAATATAATTAAATTATTTACTTCCATTACATAAATTTAATTGTAATTATCTATGTGTTGCAACGTGCTCCAATTACTTGCGTTAATTAACGTCAAATAATGACAGAACATTGTACCTATGAGTAATTTATATTTAATAATATTCAACGTGAAAAAAATTGAAACTAAAATTAGAATTAAAACTATCTTTATTAACTTGGGTCAGTTTATTAAATTAGAACCATGTGAATCTTTGCCACGCAAAAATTAATCGCAAGAAATTCCCGGTTTATGTCAATTACGCAACGACACTGCAAATAAAATATAGAAGATAAAAGCGAGAGGTATCCAAAGAATTGAAAAATAAAAGAGACAAGACTCGAACGGATAAAACAGGATTTGACTCGTGTCGCTGCTGGTTTCCCGGTTGATCGAGCCATCGTCGAGGCGTAGTCCGTTTTCGTTCGGTCAACGATCAGATCTGTATCGTTCGTTTGGATTTTAATCGATGAGAAACGCTGCAAGCGAACGTAAACTACAGGCGAGGATAAGTGTCGCGACATGATGCATAAGAATCGAGAGAAAAAAGTAGAAGAAGTGAAGCCAATCAGCCCGTGGATATATCGTAGAAAACCGCCTGGGCAACCACTTCGTCATGCTCGATTGCACCTTCCTCCTTCATTACACGCCGTCGACCTTATTGTTTTGTCGAAAGTATCGCGAGATTACTGTCGATCGTATCGAGCTGCTAGAGAAGAAATGCTGACAAAATCTCGCGACTTAAGAATGATCATGCTATCACGATTTGTGCCACCGTGTTACGCTCCTTGCTCCTTCTCTTCTGTGATGGTTTTTTAAACATTATTACATACGAGTATGATTCTAAGTTTATAGTCTTATGGAAGCAAAAAATTTGTTTGACTTAAGTTGTCGGTAAGGAATGCATTGAGCGTTCTAAGCCTTGCGGAAAATAATTATTTATTAGTACGTTTTGAAGAGAGAAGAAATAATAGAGAAAGTTGACCAGTAGAGTGCGGATTTTTATGCACTTATGGTTGAATTTATCCCTGTAATATGCAAAAGTGTAAGATAATAAGAACAAATTTCTACTTAGGTTTTATTTTTTTATTTGTCTACTTATCTTATGTCTATTTATTTTTATTAATTTGAATTTCTAGTTAAGAGCTACCAAGTCGTGATATTGAGAAGAATGATGATGTAATTTAATGAATACAATAAATCTTCATATATTGAAATAAAATTTTAATTAGTAACTTATTGACTCTTATTTGACATTGTGGTCTCCTATTATTGGGATTGAAATTATCATAGATAAAAAGAGGAACTTAGTGTACTTCTAGTAAATGAATTTCATTTTAAGTTAACAAAAATTCCAAATTCCAGTAGGAGTTTCGTTGATTGAAATAAAATTCACGAAAAGGAAATGAAAGCATCATTCTTCTTTCTTTAGTGTTTGGGCATGCAACTTACTCGCTTCCTGGTATAGCCATCGTATCTATTTTACGTACGCACAAAACAAGAAAAAAACGCAATAGGGAAAGGCAGTAAAAGTTGCGATCGTTCCAATGCATAGTGCATTGTATGATAACTAAGTTACACCTTTCACCCATTAGACGCAGGACAAATCACTTCTAAAACATCTGACTCGATTTAGTTCACTTGAAACGTTTTAACGAGTGGCAACAATGTTGACATTAACACGAAAAATACACAATTAGATCGTTGCAAATGTAAAAAATCATTTTAATTCCTCACGTTTAAGTACTATAAAAATAATTTTAAATTTAAAAATATATATATATTTATACCATATTTAAATACCTATTTATATCAATAAATATTTTAATTAGAATTTTTAAATATAAATTAATATAAGCAAATTTCGATTCTCAAAGAAATTTCTTTCTAGAAGAAAGTTTTAAACTTTTAAGGGATATTTATTTCCAAAGATAACTATTATAAATCCTTAATGAAAAATAAAAATCGTCGAAAAAAGATACGTATCGGTAATAATTTCGCATAAGTGATTTGAAACGGTGCAACATAACCGCGATTCTCCGTTTTACTCCCGAAATTGATTCACGTCAGGTAAATTATCGTCGACACGTAACAAAATTGCAAGCGATCGCACGGAAGATAGCCGTTTTCCAATCTGAGACACCTACAACGATTTATACGCCGTTCTTCAAGAAATAAACGACAATGGACAACGGGCACAATAATGATTGCGATGATGGATAGATAAGATTACGACCACGAGCGAGTTATAACCTCGAATCCTCGGATCCTCGTTAGAAACGACTCCTAAATCAAGCTTTAGCGAAACAGAAGAGAAAAATGATGATACATATACACAATTCTATATTATAGTGAAATATTGCAACAGAAAGCTATTCCCCTTGATGGCATCGTAAATATCAGATAAAACGTATAATACGATGGTTAATGTCTACGGAAACAATTTAGGAATTCTTCAGAGTGCGATAATACCTTTGGAAATTTATAATGATTACTTTAAGTTACTAGATAGTAAATCTGTGCAATTGCCTGTGGAACATTTCATATCTCCATGAAAAATTTGATTTCTCGCATAGAGAATATTCGAAATGAAAATGAAATCAATTGATGGAAAGGATAATTAAGCTCTTCAGGATTGTTAACGGCAATTTACAGAAATTTTTTGAGACATCAACGGAATGATTGAGTATCACATTTAAATTCGCATCGCTTATAGTTAACAGCAATAGTAGCATCTAAACATTCTGATGCCTTCCGGCACACTAGGGATCAAACTAAGAAACTCCATAATTCACACGATCTCATAATTTTCGATATTTCCAAGATCTATAGAATTTTTGAGATCTGCAGAACCCCTAGAATCTCTAAAATATGCCTACAATTTCCACGTCTATAGAGTCCCTCAAATCTACAGGTCATTGATTTCTCACTTTCAATTGAACGAATAATTCAGATCACAGTTCGATACAGAATCCCCAAAATCTCCCTCTCCCAAGGTCTCTAATATCGTCCAAGTCCACGGAATCTTCAAAACAGAAATCTCCTAGGTATAAACATATATCTATATATATGTTTAACTTTAACAGTTCATTGACTTCAAAATTTAATTGCAAACCTGTATAAACAGTTTGCACATTCAACGAATCATTATCCAAAAATAAACAACCATGCAATTACCCGCAAGTTTGAAACGAAAATGCTATTTTTATTTCATCGTATCCATATACATGCCTATGAAAGAGATCCACTCATGTCCTGGTCAGGCTGATAGGAGGGGGGGGGAGGGGGTGTCCCGTCGTGCAACCTTCTCGACTGTCATATGCTCCTGATACAATGGTTGAAATTTCAGAGGATTACACCGTCTGGAGCTCGAGATATTCCCGATTGAAAGTTTCTCGAAAGACCGCCGTATCAGGCGAACCGCTTTTGGCGGGAACTAGTCGTGCCACCTCTTCGGACGTCATATGCTCCTGATACAATTGGCGAAATTTCAGAGATGGACACCGTCTGGATCTCGAGATATTCCCGATTGAATGTTTTCTTAAGAACGCTGTATCAGGCGAACAGCTTTTGGCGGGAACTTGTCGTGCCACATCTTCGGAGGTCATATGCTCCTGATACAATGGTCGAAATTTCAGAGATGTACATCGTCTGGATCTCGTGATATTCCCGCCTTAACGTTTTTCGAAAGACCGCTGTATCAGGCGAACAGCTTTTGGCGGGAACTTGTCGTGCCACATCTTCGGAGGTCATATGCTCCTGATACAATTGTCGAAATTTCAGAGATATATACCGTCTGGATCTCGAGATATTCCCGATTGAATGTTTTTCGAAAGACAGCTGTATCAGGCGAACCGCTTTTAGAGGGAACTTGTCTTGCCACCTCTTCGGAAGTCATATGCTCCTGGTAGAATGTTCGAAATTTCCGAGATGTACACCGTCTGGATCTCGAGATATTCCCGATTGAATGTTTTTCGAGAGACCGCTGTGTCAGGCGAAGCGCTTTTCGCGGGAACGTGTCGTGCCACCTCTTCGGAGGTCATATGCTCCTGATAGAATAGTCGAAATTTCAGAGATATACACCGTCTGGATCTCGAGATAATACCGATTGAATGTTATTGGAAAGACCGCTGTATCAGGCGAACCGCTTTTGGCGGGAACTTGTCGTGTCACCTCTTCGGACGTCATATGCTCCTGATACATTTGTCGAGATTTCAG
>KQ435689.1:909524-925331 GCA_001276565.1 Melipona quadrifasciata | reverse complement strand
ATGGAATCTCATCGAATTTCTCGCGAGGAGAGCCCTTTCTCTGTTGCCCTTCGGTGAGGTAATATTATGGAAAGTAGAGCAAAGATTAAAGTGTCTGGGACTTGGTTGAAGGGGTGCTCGGAGAGTGAGAGATAGAGATGGATGAAGAGAGACAGAGACAGAGAGAGAGAGAGAGAGAGAGAGAGAGAGTTAGGCAAGGATATGAGAGGCGATCTTATTCGAGTGTCTGCAATTCGTACAAAGAAAGGTAAGGGGAAGAGGGAGAGGAGGAGGAGGTTGGGGGGGAGGGTTTGGTCCCGGGTCAGACCCGGGCGCTGGAAGGTGGCTGCCAGAGTTAATGGAACTAAGAACCATGCGAATCTGTTAAGCCTGGCAAAGGCTTTCCCGCTTTGATCCGTCAGCTGCACTGTGCTTCCTCGTCTTTACCCGTCTGAATGCCCTCGCCCGCCACTTGACGCTCGCTCTCGCGTATCTGCATTTCGCGTGTTGTTCATTTGTCGTTATCCTCATCCGCCTGTGATATTAAAATCCAAGGGTAACGGACACCACGTCGAGCCACTTTCAACGCCGGGCCGGCTTTTGACGCTACGCGATATGTCTCGTGCCCTATCGGGTTTACCTTGGAATGAACAATGACAGTCTTACAGGACTCCTATTATTTCAGCCGACAGTTCGGGAAACAGGTTAACGTGCAAAAGGCAGCGGTACGGTTACGCAGAGTGCCTCGTCTGACGATCGTCTCTGTCGAACGGCGAGAGCCAGACGGATAGTTAACAGACAGAAGAAGAGATAGTCGGATAGTTCTCGGAAATATTTCCGAGTCGGTTCTTGGACGCGATGTTGGCAAAGCAAATTGGTAAAACTTGGGTAATACCAAGTCGTCACAGAATTTAGAATTTTAAATAGACATTTTTAAATATCGATGATACCAAGATACTTGTTTAAGCTTGTTTTAGTTAACCACTAATTATTGGTTTCGTCAGTTTGTCGACGAATTCTGACATTAATTTATTTCTCCCTTCATTTCTTGATACGTTCTTTGTTCAATCTTGTAACTGTCGTTTTTCACAGAATTCTCGTACCTTTTTCCTTCAAACATAACCAAACTACTACTTACCGATTTGACTCGGTGTTTTTCACTTAGGTGCTAAAAGATTAAAGTTGAAATTAAAGTCGGAAGATCAGTAGAAACGTCGGTCATCGGTCTTCCAATTATTACAAATTGAAACGATCGTGTTGCATTCTGTCAAGGATGAGCAAGCGTCAATTTGTCAACAAACTCTGAAGCTTTACCTACGTTTGAACTAAGTTGTTAAATCACGAGATACATGGCGACTTTAACCCTTACAGTGCCGAAAAGCGATTAATTTCTCAATATATTCTCTGCTCAATCTTGTAATTACCATTTTTTACAGAGTTCTTATACCTTTTTCCTTCAAACATAACCAAACTACTTATCGACTTGACTTTTAACTTTTTTGATTGGCACTAAAAGGTTAAAGTTAAAATTAAAGTCGGAAGATCGGTAGAAACGTCGGTCATCGGTCTTCCAATTATTACAAATTGAAACGATCGTGTTGCATTCTGTCAAGGATGAGCAAGTGCCCGGACACCCCGGGACTCGTATTCATCACGGAACTTTATCTTTAATTACACTTTCATATCCGCGGGGCCACGCGAGAGCGCGTACCTCCGCGAGCGAGTCAGCTCCGTCGAACACGTAGCACCGGTCCCCGAAATACTAAATCAAACGCTCCCCTTCGGAAAAGTTTCGAGAGCCGGGCAAACTGTTCCCAACTATCGACACCCGAGAGCGCGATAGTTTTCATTGGGGTAAGGGGTGGTGGGCGTAGTTTCTCTCAGATCCCGCCACGTCGACCTCAGGAAGCTCTCTCGTCCTCCCAGATGACGTCGCCCTTATACGTAACGTCGTGAACGATGTGTTCTCCATAATTCTTCGACAACTATCGTTCACGCGTCTCGATCGTCTCACTTCGACCATCGATTCGACCTCTTTACGCCCGAGTTCGAGTTGCGAGGAAACAGGGAAATTCGAAGACAAAGTGAAACTGTAGCCATCGCGCTGAGTGACTTTTTGTCTGGGGAATTCAGCGCGAGGTCGTCAGCCGTTTGAAATTGCTCCCCTCAACACGTGACACGCGCTTTTGCATAACTGAAGAGTTGAAATGGCGAACGATAAGCACGGCGCGCGAAAGAAAGCAAAAAAATATGATTGTTTTTAGCGGGGGAGAATGTGCGCGAATCCCGCGTGGGTTACGGCGAAAAAGTGATGGAGGGAAATAATTTATTTCGGCTTTTAAGGCTATCGCTGGTTTCAACGCTGTATCGTGGCACTTACTATGCTACACCTACCGTTGTAACCAGAATCGTTACACCTTCAAGGAAAATTATTTCTTCTTCGCGTGGAAATTCAAATTCTGATAGTTTCTGTGCGAATAATTTTCGCTTCAGAGGTATTACAAAGTTCTCTCCGAAGTTTCCGTCAAATTTATTAACATCTTAGCGTGCAACAGCGTGCAAATAGTTTTTCCATCCACTGTGCGGGAGCGGCGATGCATTCACCAGGCGCTCAAGAGGCTCGACACGCGACGAATGATCCAAGATCACCGACTCGTTCCTTCCCTCTTTGGGTTTCGAATCTTTTCTTCGTCTTGTACGAACTCGTACACGCGAGCTCTCCACGCGTGTATACGCGCGCACGTGTGCAAAAGAAGATAGAAGGGAAGAAGGGCGAGAAGAGGGCTTGAAAGCCAGCGAACTCAGTCCGGGCATTGTCAAGTTTTCGTATAAATTTCTCCTCGACGTAAATTCAAAGGCCGCCTCCGTTGGCGCACAAAGCCAGCTCGAAGGGGGTAGCTGAGACAGAGCTCGGTATAGTTAGAAGGGGTTGAACGAAGAGAAAAGAGGGGAGACGAGCCAGGATGTAACCGGGGTACTTTCATGTCTTTCTCTTTCTCCCTTCTCATCCTTCTCTTTCACCCATCTTCTTTATCTCTGGTTCGTTCTCTTAATTCTCCGGCGATTAACGATCCACGCCGACGAGAAATTAGCCCTGTTTGTTTTCATCCCTCCTTCGTCAATGCCTCCTTTCTTCCCCTAAACGTCTTACTTTTTGCCAACAGGGTTTGAAAACAGTTATGACATCGATATTGACTGATATTCTTAATAACTATTGTTTAATAACAAAATTTTTGTTGACATCGGTTCCGATTACGGTCCATTTTAGCTTTTCACTCGAAACTTTGTTCACAATGAACAATCTGGACACGTTCGATGATATAATAAATATGTATCATCTGTAACATTCGATGACATACTCGACCGATAAATTGCAGGTAAATTGAATTTAATAATCTTTCCTGACTAATCTGAGCTGGCGAAACAGCTAAAGTCACACAAGCCCATTTATATAATTTAAGTTTATTTAGTCAGTTACCTGCAAATAGAATGAATTTGTCTATAGTTGGACAGTCGCATGTAGAATAAGTCCGTAGACAGACACTTGTAAGTAGAATAAACCTATTCGTAGTCAAGCACTTGTAAGTAAAATGAGTCCGTATGCAGTCATGCAGTCGCAAGTAAAACGGATTCGTACATAGTCAGATACTAGCAAGTAGAATAAGTCCACTCGTGAGTAGAACAAGTCTGTGTATGTATCTAGACACTCGTAGGTAATAAGTCCGTATGCAGTCAGGCTTGTAAGTAGAATGAGTTTGTTTATGCTGAGACAGTATTTCACGTGCATATTGAATGCGATGTACTCGTATTCGATACATTGTTTTATTCTTTTTCTTTTTTACTGTCTGTTTGTTAGTGAAATATCGAAATGTTTTCTTTTTGAATCTTTATCACAGACACAGAAAGAGGGAGAGGAAAATTATATAACATTGCGTCGAGAATTGTTGCTGAAAGCTTGACAGATTTTCAGTGTGTAATTTTCGAGTGGTTTGTTCTTCGGTCGATACGCAGCTTGGTTTTATTGTGAGAATTCTGTTTGGGAATTCTATTTTCCCGGTTAATCCGACTCAACTTCCGCATCGATTATTACCTCCTCGATGGAGCTCGGCGGAATTGAACGGATATAAACTCTGTTTTATGAACGGGTTGCCTTTTATTTTAAATTAACTGGTAGACACGGTGATCGATTGTATTTATCTCAGTTGACGTGCTTTTTTTTTTCCTTCGTTCTTGTTCATCGCGAAGATAATTATTTGAAATTTGAACGAAAAAGAAATATCAAATGTATTTGAAACGAAGCGTCGCGACATTTATTGATATTTCGTACATTTCTCGCCGAAATTTTTCCAGTCATTTTATTACTAGACCGTGAATTTTCACTTACGCGTGAGAAATTCGAATATTGAACATGATATGTAACAATTTTCAATCGTTGTAATGTTCAGTAGAAGGTATGATTCTTTGTGGAGAAAGTAGACATATTTTTATAAAAGTCCTCTCGCACAAATTTCTGCGAAAAACTTATTCGTTACACATCCGTCTCGTCTTTCTCTTCTTTGCTCATCTTACTCTTGAAAAGTACCCGCCGGAAAAGTGGTTTGCTACTTGCGCCTCGCGCAAACTGTAATATTTACATCCGCGTGAAAAATAATCAGTCTCTCCAAGCATATTTCCACGGCGAGCAAAACGAAATGGTCCCCTGCACGAGCAACTTTGCGCGAGAAACTTTTTACTTAACGCGCTTGCTCTTGGGTGTCTTCCACACAGGCGACCAAGTGCAACGCACTTTTGTAAAATTTCCGTCGACCGCGAATGCATTTAAATTAAGTCGTCGAGAAGTTAGGCCAGCCGGTGTTTGGCCATGTTGCTGTCGGTCGGACCGCGGTCCACTTAAGCGCGCATTGCCGCTGAAATATTTACCCCTTGCTACCGAGACAGACTCTTATTTCGTCACGCCGGGTCTCATCGGGTCGCGACACTTGCGCGGAAAAAGCTCTCGCGAAAGTGCCAAGAATTTTTGAATCTTTTTTGCATCGTTTTGAGTTACTCTTTTCACCCTGATTCCACAACAATCTCTTTTCTGTGAAAAATTGGAATTTACATGAAAATCCGCGATCTGTCTCTGTCGATTTGTGTCTATGTCTTGGCTACGATTTGAATTGCCACCTGCAC
Source organism: Melipona quadrifasciata (assembly GCA_001276565.1). Taxonomy (NCBI): domain Eukaryota; kingdom Metazoa; phylum Arthropoda; class Insecta; order Hymenoptera; family Apidae; genus Melipona; species Melipona quadrifasciata. Next base: position 920,180 of record KQ435689.1, on the reverse strand, counting down.
CGAGAACGACGAACTTTTTCGTACATTTCTCAGAAAGTGCTGAATCGCACTGCTTGAAACCAATGTTATTTATTTATTCGTATTCTGTATTGAACTTCTGTTAGTGCACGTACTAAAAATTCAACGTAATAATAATTTCAAGCTTTATTTCATAATATATCTAACAATTGGAAACGTGAGCCAATACATAATCCTACGTCACATTTCTTGCATTCGTAATGTGTTTTCTACACACTACGTATTTGTGTCCTTTCATGATTAATTTAGCAGCACACTTACATTTTCATTTTAAGAAATTTCATATTGAATGAAATAACTGTAAAATAATCACATTCAAGATGTAATTGTTGAATCAGAATTCACTTACGTCTGATCCAATATTTTTTGTTGCAATTATTGTCACTGACATTGGCCTATAGGCGGCAACAGTAGCCAAAGAGTTAACATAACTCTGTATATTCTCTCAAAAGGTCTTCGGGAATAGTATTTCGTTCTGCGCTCTTCATTCACTTCATCTCGCTGTATTTTATCACTGAAAGTGATTTTAGCGGAGGTAACCCAGAAAATTGGGCCTCTTCAGGTGCAACGCTGATGCAACGAAAATTAGCGATTGGTTGATTTGGTTCACGTGACTCGCGAGGGGGCGTGGGGTAGATCTCGAGTAGGAGTGGCGTCGTCTGGCACTGAGCGATCGTGTCTGTAATTTGTTTTGTATCGATTCAACAAAATTTTATGGCAAAAAAGTCGTCTTCATTTCCTAGTACGAACAGTTGCTTCTGGGCCCTTCAGTGAGACGAATCGCACTGGGGTACAACTCGTGCAGTTTTTTCACTCTCACGCTCATTGTTAATTAGCCAACTACCCGTATACGTGCGACCACCATTGAAACACATCGCGTAAAACAGCCCGGCGCATGATCGATGTTTACCGATTATCGAAACGAACGAATGCTTGGGAAAAAATACAAATTGCCAAGTCTGGATGGAGAATTACGCGACGAAATGATCTTGGAAAATCGACCAGGCTTGTTTACGAATCGAGCGCAAACGTTCTCCGATGACGATGTCAATTGAAGCGATTGCCCGAGTATGGCAGACGGGAATTTCGGTCCCGGTATGTTTGAACTTATTTTATGTGTAAATAGGAAGCCGGGCGGAGGTACGTGGCCATTGTTTAACGCCCGAGAAAATCGCGTTCGGGCTCGTTTCGACGATACGGTACAAACGCCATCCAGCTAAACTAATTAACATGAAACAGCTACACGCGCTGCCATCCTGGACCAGAGCAAACAGCCAGCAACGTGGTCGCCCGTCGAAATAAAACATCGACGAGCAACCGAATGCGATTTGTCTCATTACCAGCGACCAGCGGGGAAATACGTCAGCCCCTCTGTAAACGCGCGTCCCGATTATAAAATAATATTTCAGAACGCGCAGCTGCTGCGCCATAGACGATCGGATGGAGGGTGAAATTAAGGCCGTTATTACGACCATCCGGTTGATGGAAGTTTTGTTTATACTTTTGGCAGTGGGGGATTGTCGATCGTTGTAAGGTTTTCGTTTCGCCTATGGCAATTCGTTGTGTATTCAAACGTGCTTTTACGTAACTTTTTTTTTTTTTACATAACTCTTAACACTTTCTGTCAGAAACAGATGCAGAACAGCGTATTTTTAGCGATTTAAACAACTTTTCGTAAAATGTTAGTACCGCGAAGTTATTCTCCTTCATTTACTTTGATATTTGTAGCGGAAATTTTACGTTTCAATCGCCGGTTGTTGTTTTAGTGTTAATATAATATTTAACAAGATATAATATAATATTCGTTCATTTAACGTAATGCAAAATTATATTGCAACAGTTAAATAATTTACATAATTTAATACAATTTAGCCTGGCAATGAGAGTGGGTTATCGCACGTTCTGATTAATATTTGTTCAACTTTAAACGCGGTGCAGTTTACAAATCAATTACTCTACAAATTTTATTCGTAATGGTAGAGAATCCAAGAGAGTACAAGAGAAAATAAAAGTTTCGAAAATAATTTTCGCTTGCTTCTGTTTATATCGTATTTGTGCAACTATGAATCATTTCCAAGATTGACTATTTGATTATGGTGGATCGTTGACCGCGTGATTGGTAAACTCTTAGCACACCATAAATGAATAAATAAATAAGTGTGTTTGTTTTTAACAAAATGGCGTACACAATTGGCGCGCACATGAAGCTGAATGATGGGTGTAAAGGATCCTATCATCGTCCAGCAGGCAGCCAAGTATTAAAATAAATATAAAAAACAGTAACAAAATAGAATGAAGATCGATAAAACCATTCATCGTACAATAATCAGCGAACGGCGCTGCGATCAAAATATAAAATGATTGAATTATGTCAGCAATTTGTCAATAATTAATATTATAAACTTGACACGAGTCTGGGATTGAAATTTTTTAAGTCCTCGACAAATTTTAACGATACCTCGATAATCTTCCTTAAAGATCCCCCGACAAGTCGAACGTTCGTCGCAAAGAGTTTGTTACAAGCAAACCCTGTAACCACACGTCTGTCGCGAGAAAGAGTCACGATCGTTACGTTACACCGATACTTCCACCGTTGATCAGGTGTAAAACGGGCGGATAATTTGTAGAAGTGCGTGCGCGCAATTATAAACAAACGCTTATATTTCAAGAGAGTTCATGAGATTAAAGGGCTATTCATGATCCGATCGTACAATTTGACGATGCGGTTATTTTCGCCGTGCTAATGGCACCGGGAACGGCGTCATATTTACCGTAATGAGAGAAAGCTATTATCACTTTCGAGTATGCATTAGAACGCCGCGCGGCGTAGTGCGAACATGAACGTGAACGTGAACGTGCGCCGCCATCAAATGGGAGGAATGCAATATGCTATACTCTCTGTTTCATATGCGATCCGCGGAATGCAAATAAAGTTTGCCTCGCGTCGCCACTTCATTATCCTTCGTTTCGCGTTACGTCCAACGCGTTATTTAAGTTGAACGCGGATGCTCGTAACGCGGCCTCGACCGCGAGTGTTCTCTCCTTTGAGTGAAAAAATCGCCAGCAAATTTTCCTCTGGAACGACCCTGGTATTTCCTAATTGGACCGATTATTTTCTCGAACGGGGAACGTTGGAGCAAGTGGTGGGGATCGAGCAACGGCGAAACATTTGGACAGGAAACAAGTTGCGTTTTCACAGCGTAATATTGTAAAAATCGCGACGTTTGAAATTTAAATGAAGCATGGAAAGTATAACAAACGGCAGAACGAGACGATTTGGATAAAATTGGATTTGCGAGGATGTATCAACACAAAATCGACCGTTTTCAGACCTTTGCGTGCATTACATTTATTTTTACGACTTTTCCTAAAATATGTACACGATGGATTTCTCGGTATTTATTTCTCCTCTTATTTTCTTTATATTTTTCACCGGTCGAAAAATTTATGTTATTCGCTCTTTCAAAACTATACAATCGATTCGCGAAAGGCTATCTGAATAGAGGTGCTATCAAGTTACGCACGCGAATGACTGACAACAAATGTTTCGTTGTAGGAGTATATTGCACGCAGGTTGCTATTTTGTAACTCCAAAAGTTCTAAAATATTCTCTTCGTGTTTCAAGTTGTAAGTGCAAGTTTGGAGAGAGAAAAAGTAAATTTGCGAATATATGGTATAATAGTTTGGCTAAATATGAAATTTTGTATTTTATACATTCAGCGCGTTATTATTAGTGGCGAATATTTATCTTAAAAGGCATTCAAAAAATATGAGGCCGTTAGAAAAAATAATTAACATAGACGAAGAGTCTATTGAATGTCTGAAACTGAAAATCTAATGAATAACGAACAGGAGAATATTTTGAATAAATATAGAGGACAAAAAAACTGCACGACTTGTACCCCAGTACGACTCGCCTAACTGAAAGGCCCAGAAGCAACTGTTCTGACCAGGAAACGAAGACGACTTTTTTGCCATAAAATTTTATACGCAAATAAGAGAGACAATGCCACTCCTACTCGAGGTCTACCACGCCCCCTCGCGAATCACGTGACCCAAATCAACCAATCGCTAATTTTCGTTGCATCAGCGTTGCACCTGAAGAGGCCCGATTTTCTGTGTTACCTCCGCTAAAATCACTTCCAGTGATAAAAAGAAAAGATTGTATTGAGTTCCGAAAGTGTAGTGGACCAAGTTGACTATTATCTACGTTCAAGTGTAGAAAATATTTTTTTTTTTTCAAGAACCGGTCATTTTGATCGATCACGATAGCAACAAGTATACACGAAGTGTCAGTAGATTTAGCGTTGATGTATTAATCGCGAGTTTATCGTTAGAAATCGTTCAGGCGTTTTTGAAAATTGAGGCTTGAACTCGCGTAGGTGAAAATTAAAAATAAAGCACATCGTCCGATTATTTCACGTTTTTACTCTCCAGCATCTAGCAACTTCCCAATTATCATTCGCGCGAAGCGAAATAACCAAATAATTTCTACTTCTTCTCGCAAGCACTTTGCCCGCTTTTCCGCTTTATTTCGTTTCGATACAATGATCAATGAAATGGAATAATTAGAGGGGAGTTGGAAGGTTGTGCAAATACATTCATCGATCCGCGGCGCGAGAGATTAAAACCGCGTTTCGAAAGGTATTTCGAGGCGCAAACTTGATCAAAGTTATTAAACGGAGGCCCGTGGTGATTGCGTTGAAAAGTTGCGTGTTTAATAACGTTTTTGATTAACCCGCGGCAGTTTTGTCGTTGCCGCAGAACGTTAATCAACGATATCCGATTAAGCCCCTCCCTCCCGCTGTCTTGGCGTTCGCGAAATTTAATAAACAAAAACCAGCTCCTCCCCACTCTTCGCGGAAAGACTATCGCGCCGATCGGATAACGTAGCGATTTCGGTTTCCCTTCCTGGCTCGATTCGAAGGAAAACTCGGTGATTTATCGTTTTTCGTCGTTGTCGATCTCGCTGGAGCAGAGAAAATCGAACAGAGCGAGAGAAACCGTGGAAACGTCCGCAGTTGTCAGCGGGAATAATTTCGGGGGGAGTGACAGTTAGTGACCACCGACAGACCACAAAGTGGACATCGTCTATGGTAGAACGATCAAGGGTTAGTCGATGATATACAGAGTGTAGTTTCAGTCCGGGGATTGAAGACGTAATTTATTAGAATCTCGCGTGAGCTATTAGAAGCTCGTCTTTGCCGAATTAAATCTCGAAATTATAATGTTCCAAGCTTATTTGGCGCGTTTCACGAGTTTGAAGTCGAAGCTCGAATCCGTTTGCATTCCTTGATATACAATGACGTCTGGGAGACTATTGAATCATTAATCGTTCAGCATTTTTTACTAATTTTCAAATTTATAAATATTGCGTTTGTGACATTTTGCAGTATCGTTTTCTTCAAATTTAATAAACATTGCCATTTAATGGCAATAATTTAAAGAAAACAATTTAAATGAAACAAAATGTTATACAGTATCAAAAATTACTTAAGAGTGTAAAATTTATTTATCGTTCAGTTTATACAAACGTTAAAATGAAAAACAAATATCACGTTTTGATCGTATCGAGTTTAACATTTCATTTCATTCATATATCAAGGGTTTGAGTCATTTTAACTCGTTGACGATCGTTCAATGCGCATAATATGTTTAACGATTTCCTTTAACTTTGCTTTACTTTTTAAAATAGAAAAACATTTCCTTTTCCCTTGCCGTTGGTTCACCCAGATCCGACGAGAAAACCAGTGATTAACCAGTTGAATCTCGAAGACGGCGAGAGTTTCAGAAATTATATCTCGCGTTGACAACCTTCGATTCGCCTAAACGATCTTTCGCGTCCAGCGAAACAATGGGAATCAGAGGGAACCAGTTTCTTGCCCCGCTTTCGAACAAACTGTCCGTTTCGTTTATTTTCCAGAGGGACTAGGTTCTGCGTCGCAAAACTCGGCGGAGCTTCTTTGGCCGGTAATCAATCAATTTACTTGTGGATCAAGTTTCCCGCCGGTTCCGGCAAAAATTCCAACGGATTAAAAAACCGGCACAGCTACATTCACCTTTGACGGATATTTTTATCTGCCTTATCAGTTTCTTTCGGGTCGATATCTCTACGTTCACTTACCCTCTCCATTCTCTCCTCTTATCTTCAAAATAAGAAACGTGAAATTCAATTCGCCGGGAAATCGCGGCGTCGTCTGAAAATGTTGAAATCGAGAATCATGAAAGTTACGTTTCACTCGAAACGAAATAATGAACTTGGCAAAATTCTTCTACGAACGTACAGGATGGTTTGGTCACGCACGTCGAGAATTTTTCGTTCCAAATTGCAACATTTTCTCAGTTTTAAGTACAATTAAATGAAACCCAGGCAAAACAAATGATAAGTTTATTACTTCTTAATCATTTCTGTCCAGTGATGTCATACCGTCGAGTTCAAAAGAAAAAGAAAGCGACGAATTATCGTATACGGTTCGGTCACTCGTTATGGTCCGCGAATCAGTTGCCAGCGCAAGGGGTTAAATCGAATAATTCCGCGAGTCACGAAATCTTTCTTTCGTTGCCGCTAAAATTTCATTTCTCGAGTCGAGAGTCAATTTGTCACGTGAACCATCAAGTTGCCATTAAGTTACCGTGATTCGCAGTCGATCGTCGACGTTCCGAGCATAAATCGTAGCCGGGAACCGATTTCCTTCGGCTCTGGCTTCCGAAACTAATGCAGAAACGCGGAAACTCGGGGCGAATCGAAACGGGGAAGCGCGTTCGCGGCTGGGCGTAGCTGAAAGTTCGAATTCGCGCGAATTCTCGGCTGTTACGGGCGAGGCTGTAATACCAACGAGCCGCGGCCCGTGACTTTTGTTCTCTCGAGTAAAGGGAAAACTTTGATTTACGCCGAGGATCAACGCCGGGCAAGAAAACTCGAGCCGGGCCGCGGAGCTACCGCGAACGAAAGATGCATAAAACATTATCGACGTTCTATTAGAACTTCGCTCTCCTCTATTGAAAAGCTATCTTCGTCCGGTTCGCCACGACGGCGTGCTGCGTCGCGACGTTTATGAAAAATGGCTGAAGAAAATATAATCGGTGCTCAATTTGCGGAAAGAAATTCCGGACCAGTGATACTTTGCTGTTTCGATCGAAGCGAAGCTTAAAAGCTGAAAATCGTGTGACACTTCGGATACTTTGGACTTGAATTGAAAGTTTCGTCTTTATGTAATAAAGGACGTTTCAGGACGCATCAGTTAAATGCCGCGTTGAATGTTATTCTTTTACATTTTGCTCCGACTCTGCAATGGGCTGAATATACGCGCGTGAATGTTTAACGAACATCGCAGTGCGCCGCAATGTTATTTACATGTATTCTCTGGTGGAATAGCTCGTGCCGGAAGTTGAGTGTCGAAATTTTAATTACCAGTAGCTCGGCCACGAAGCTTCTATTAGGTTGGTCGGGAAATAACTATGATTTTCTGCCCCTCAATTTCAAATACACGTATCTCAGCTTTCGAAGCTTTTTATGAATCAAAGTGCAACAATCATTTGCTATTTCAATAGCCAGAGATAGAGCTAAATTGTCTTTGATTCCAAAATACAGGCCGGAAATACAGACTCTTCAAAATTATACACGACACGAGCGCGATAAACGCAGGGATCTGCAAAAAAGTACGAGCGAAAGTTACAGTATGTAAAAAGCGCGATTATTTCTCGACCAATCTGATATATCCGCAAAACGTAGATTTCTCGCGTTACAGTTCTCGGCTGCCGCGAGCGTAAGAAAAGCGAAATCACCGAACACACGGAATTCCAGCTGAAATCGATAATGAGGTCGCCGCCGAGGTTCACCCTCGTCGTCGATTCGCCTCTTCCCTTTTAATTCCGCTAAATTTCGCCCCGTCATTTTTCCCCAATTTCTTAGTTTCCATCGTTCCTCCTCCCCCCGTTCATTCTTTTTTACTCTTCAGCCTCTCTGATATTACGTTTGCACGGTTCTCTTAACCACTTTACGCGCAGGTTCTACACGATTTTTCTCCCCTCCCTGCCAACGAAGTATGGCCAGCGCTGGCTCGCATTACTCCTATTTTCGGTTCATTGTTCTACGCCGTTTTCACCTCCTGCGTCCCCACCCCCTCGTTTCGGCCTTGCTCATCTCCTTTTTACCGCATTTACCCCCGCTATATCATCGATTCCACTCTCCTATCTCGTCTTTATTGCCGCCACTTCCACCTCTATTATCTCCTTCGTCCTCTCGCTTGATCCTCAGATTCAGAGCGTTCCGCGTCCCTTCTCGAGGAGGAGAAGCTTCAACGTTTAACTTTCGCCCCGTTCTCGAAAACGTACCACCACCCGCTTGTTTCACCTTCTCGTCAAACGTACATACGTATCGACTTTCTCGAATATTTGCAAGTTTCGAGAAAGAACAGCGCTATTGGAAAAATGTACGTACTGTTTTCTTTCTTTCTTTTTTCACTGAAAGTGATTTTAGCGTTTCTGGGGTAACCCAGAAAATCGGGCCTCTTCGGGTGCAACGCTGATGCAACGAAAATTAGCGATTGGTTGATTTGGGTCACGTGATTCGCGAGGGGGCGTGGAGTAGACCTCGAGTAGGAGCGGCGTTGTCTGGCACTGAGCGATCGCGTCTGTAATTTGTTTTGTATCGATTCAACAAAATTTTATGGCAAAAATGTCGTCTTCATTTCCTAGTAAGAACAGTTACTTCTGGGCCTTTCAGTGAGACAAGTCGTACTGGGGCACAAGTCGTGCAGTTTTTTACTTATAGTTGCACTTTTGCTAGAATTCCCCGTGGGCGCAATATACAAAATACAAAGTTACTTGTTTTGTCTGTTTCAATCGCAAGTAATGACTTTTACTTGAGAGATAGCGAGCATTCTTGCTAAATATTCTCGTAGGAAAAGGAGGGGGGAATAGTTAGTCGATCGGAAATTTCTCACGGAAATGCTGGAAAGTTTTTTTAAAAGCGGGATGATAAATGCTCCCCGAGGCGTGCGGAGGAGCATTTGATATAACGTTCGATGTCTGATTTCAATCGAAAATGAGAAAGGTAATCAGGAGACGGGAAGAAATGGTTGTGGGAACGTGAGAAATGTTCCCCTCGGCGGAAAGTACTGTTAGGTTAGTAGGAAATAAATGGTTGATCGGATATAATTCACACACGTAGATATAGATATCCCAGGTTTCGTTCGTTCTTTAATGAAAAATGCAAGCGTCTTTCAACAGAGGAGATATCATCCCTCCCACCCTTTACTTTTTCTCGTCAATTTCGTCGGATTTTGCAATTTCAATGGCGCGCCGTGGTCATTTGTATGGTAATACGTTATTGATATTAGCAACGCTTGGCAACGATCGATATTATTAATTAATTTTGTTAAAATGGCGGATCAAAGCGGAGATTTATGCTCGAAGGGCAGCCGATTGAATAGGATAAGTTATTATTGGAATACAATTACCGGGTTAATTAGTATGGCCCGATTTAAAGACGGGTCGAACCCCCATTATTAAAAAGGACGACCCATTAATTTACTCGGCGAAGAGGCGATTGATTAATTCTTGAATGTTAATTTACTTTCGTCGTTTCTGAAAACGCGGCTTGGTCGGAATAAAAATTCCATATTTTCAATTCGGGCACTCGCGAATGTCTGAAAAATGTCGATTACGTTAATTAATTACGCGGATTGTAACAGTAATTACGGTACTTTTAATTCTTTTTCTCGTGTTAATTGCTCCTCGTTAATTCTCAGGAAAACAAGCGCAAGCAATTTTTTCTCAAACTGGTAGCTAAGCTTCCACTTGAAGGTTTAGGTTAGGTTTATGGTTTAGGTTAGGCTAGGTTAGGACAAGTCGGACGAGAACCGACGAACACGCGAGAGAATTATTCTTAGAGTAGAAATGAGTAAAAACTACTACAGTGGAAACACTGTTCTCCAACACTGGTCCCCTGGTGGAGAACACCGGAAATCCGTTTCGCCCGGCTCGGTCGTCGGAATTTTGCAACAGGGCCAGCTTCGTCGATGCGTTTCGGCGCACAGCTGCGTTGATGTCTCTCTTTCGTTCTCTCTGCTCGGCGTTATTAGAGAAGAGGAGCGAAAGGAAAGGAAAGCCTGTTTGCCAGGCTGATTGCATGCGGAAACACGAGCGCGAGTCAAAGTACCGTCTGTCTTTACCACCTCCCCCTCTTCCTCCCTTTTCCTTTTTTTTCATTTAGTATTTGTTTTGAGGAAGTTTACACACGGGTTGACGAGAGTCGATTGGTTTTCACGGTGACTGCCATTGATCCGTATTTTCTCTCTCTCTCTCTCTTTCTCTCTCTCTTTTTATTCCTCCTTTCGAGAGGGAAAATCGGCGTTCATTGCTACCGGGGAACTGGAATTGCATCGCGAAGGTAATTTGTGGAGCGTGTAACGCTATTGTGATTAATTCCGGCCGTTCTGGCTGTCGGGGAATTCAATTGGAACGTAAAAGTATGAAACTGATGCTAAATGAATGAACGGCCACGGTGAATTCGCGGAACACGCCGCTGCTTTATCGCCGTTTTATCGGCGAATTTTCGGCGAATTTTATTGTACGCCGGGCTCGCGGTGGTTCGCGGTGTTCTCTTCTCGCCCCGGGCGTAATTAGGGTGTCGTT
>KQ435689.1:880027-894116 GCA_001276565.1 Melipona quadrifasciata | reverse complement strand
AGTATTTTTTTTTATTCAGATTTTTTTGTTTTACTTTGAGGTGAGTTACTTGGACTTCGATCTCGTCGCTGATGGAAGTTTATGCGATTGTGGAAGGTCCAAAGATGCATATGACGCGTGTACAATTTTCAAAAAACGGATGAAAATGTGTAATTTTATATAAAGTATGATGGAATAAATAATAAAAATATGTAATACATAATTTCCAAAGAATGGCACCCTTAATTCATGATATAAATTCCAATTTATCCAATTGCATTCAAACGAACATGAATTTGCATAAACTTTCTTTGCCCCGTGCCGACGATAAGTCACCAAATCAGTGGAAATGCGCGCGAAGGCACGTGTCGAGCGACGCGAGCCCCCTTTTTCATTTCCACGGCAGCGCCTCGCACGAAACTGCCCCGATAGCCCATCTAATAAGAAATACATTTGTACGTGGAATAGCGAGAACAGGAGGGGAGAGACACGGAGCGTTACGAAAGTGTTGAAAGTTTTTTTTCTTTAGAGGCTTTTAATCTAAAGCACGAGATAAATCGCCGAGTTTCCACGTTGCTCCCCTGTATCTCGCGCCCCTTTCATCCCCCTTGCATCCGTTTTATGTATTGCCTGCTGCCGCGCGGCTTTGGTAAGCGGATAAATTACTCGGAATAAATTTTCCTTCAGGAAATCAGGCGATCTGGAGAATTTCCAACGTCGATATCTCGAGGTAGCCCGGAAATTAGAGACCCCGGTTTCTATAGTCAAAGGGGGCATACAATCAATCCAAGAAGCGAAACGCCGGCTGGCCTCGGCTGTGGAAAATTGCCTCGGAAAAAATTGTACGTACTCCAATTCCTGTCCTGACCTTTTCTCTTTCAGCGTAAATAATATTTAGTACGGGTGTGTAAGAATATAGAAAATATTTATGTACCTCTCCTTCTTTCTATATATATTATATATAACATATAGGGTGATTCACGTAATTTAAACACTTGAAATAACTTTTAAATTATCCTCGAGAGAAATTATCGTAAAATTTAGTACCTTAACGTGGCTTAATACTTTTTTACTTGGAATTTAATGTTCTTTCGATTTATGATGAAAAAAAAACTGCACTACTCGTACCCCAGCATGATTCGTCTTACTGAAAAGCCCAGAAGTAACTGTTCTGACTAGGAAACGAGGATTTTTTTGCTACAAAATTTTATTGATATGCAAACATTTGAATCGATACAAAATGAATTACAGTACCAGACAATGCCACTCCCACTCGAGGTCTACCACGCCCCCTCGCGAATCACGTGACCCAAATCAACCAATCGCTAATTTTCGTTGCATCAGCGTTGCACCTGAAGAGGCCCGATTTTCTGAGTTACCCCCGCAAAAAAATCACTCTCGGTGATAATATGTAATAGTCCAATTAAGAAAAAGTAAAGACGATCTTGAAAATTTCGAAATCCCTCGACATACACAAAAAATTGATACGCCATGTTTTGCCTCCTTTAAAAGTTCATTTCAGATGTGCAGCCTACACATATATTTTTTGACAAGGAGAAAACTTTTATTGTTCCTTTCGTTAGACGAAAATTTTCGAAACAAATTTGTAGCACATGAATTCGTTAAAATTTAGTATTTTCAGTCTCGCTTTCGCTAGAAATTTCAATTGATTCGTCCATCATTCGGTGAGCAATTAGACTTATATTTGGGCTAGGCTCTTCAGTTTTTTATTTTTGAGAATCAGGAAACATCGCGTGACCCGGGCAATTAGTTTTTCCGGCTCGTTTGTAGCGGAGCTCGTGATAAAGATATTATGCACGCAAATTATGCGTCTTCCGCACGACGGAGATGTTTTCGTGCTCGCTATAATGAATAATAAAATTTATTACCGCCGCTCTGTGTTGTTGAATCTCGCGTTGCGCGTACAATGTTTCGCGCGTACCGCCGTAGCTTGTCTGATACTAAATGAAATCGGCAAGGTGAATCGATCTTATATGAGATATCGACGCGAGTAAAAAGAAAATATTTTTCACGAATAATAATTTTCTCGGCAACATAGGGAATTGTAAATAGTTTTCAATTAAACTTTTTTGCCTGCTATAATTTCCGCTGCTATAATTTTTGCAAAAATTCTTACATTTTGACACTTTTGTATAACTTGATCATCTTTTCCACCAATATCGAACAGCTTGTAACGTTTCCACCTGAGACATTGACCGTACGGTGAAATTGACTCTGACAAGGGTGGAAAATTCTATAATAATTGCGCTTAAACGCGTTGATAACTGATCGAACGGAACGATTCGTTTCACCGGCTTAGTTTACATACTGCACTTATTTCATTCTCGTGAGCGTACAAGCGAGAAAATTTCCAAGCTGCTGGTGTTTGTTTGAAAATTTATTGAATCGTGGATAATACTTCGATAGAACGAACCTTCCGTCGATTCGCTTTGTTCGGCGAGATTTTCAGAAATTCGCCGGTTAATAGATAATCAGACTTTGCGTCGAATTGGAAACAAAGTTAAAGCGGCCGAAAGGACCTGCCCGATCGCTCTGTCGGCTGATTGCGATGACTTTTCCGCGGCAATCCCCGTGCTTTTCGCGCGGACGAGAAACAATCGCCGTTCATAAATTTGAATTACCATTTCAACTTCAATCCCCACCTCCGCACGTTGCGACATTGCATTGAAAATACAATTTGCGGCCGGACAATATTTAATAATGCATTTACTTATGAATGAGCTTGATTTAATTACAAATAACTATACAGGGGCCATAATGCGCGCGTACAATGCCGCGGGAATTTAGGTCGGACGGACAATGAAAAGCACCTCCCCGTGTAGAAACACACCCTGTCCCAATTACCCTTGCTTCTGAATAAATCATCCGTTTGTCCGTGCGAATTAAAATTTCATCGAGACTCGTCCAAAGTTCTCTGCCACGCCGGCCCGTCATTTATAAATAACGCGCGAAATTCAGCCGGCCACGGTTGTGTCTTTGTAAATTAAAAATCGCTCGAGCGGGCTCGAGAGAAAGACAGAAGAACGCAACGGATCGAGAGCTTGACTGAAATCAAATTTCGGAGACAACAAGTATGAACAAATATTTCAAACGATCGTCGTGCAACGATCCTCCAGAAACGAGCCAGAGAAAAACGTTGGCATTGGCATCGATCGCGACGAAAATTTCCAAGGGACATCGCCGAAGGTAATCCTTCGCCCACCTCTCGGCCAATTTGCCTGGCTGGGTGGGAAGACGGGATTATCTCGGCGGGATAAATATTCCGACGAGGGAAAAAAGGAAACGAGCAAGGCCGGGATTCGTCTTTCCCGCGCAACGACGACGACGACGGCGACGGTCGACGATTTTTTAATCGAATTATCAGCGTCGGCCCCCGAGGCCGACCCTGATAAATGCGCACATTCGTCTAGCTCCCGGCTGTACCTTGGCCAATCTGAGCACGCCGCGCGCCGCCGTGGTATAACCGTGCCCCGAGCCAGAATTTATGGCAGCCACAGCCCGCGACCTGCTCCCGCAGCTTTTCGACGCTCCAACAGGAGCGCTGAGAGGGGGAGGGGGGGCGAGAGGCTCGCGCCGCGGCCCCGCAATAATTATTATCGAATTTCCATTCGACTCTCGTTTACCGCCTTATACGGCGGCCCTTCCCCCCGCCCCTCCCCCTCCTCGTCGTTGGTCGCGCCGGCGAACCGTATCTCTGCTAATGGAGCCCGTCCACCTTCCCGCCCATCCACCCACCCACACCCACCACGTGAATATACGAGCGATCGTAAAGAAAAGAATAAAAGAAGAAAAAGAGAGGGAAAGCGAACGGTGTTTGAACACCGCGTTTTAATTGCTCCTGCTCCCGCGAGCGTGCGAGAACGCTCTTGTTCTCGCTGTTTTTTTATTTCTTTCTCTCTCTCTCTCTCTCTTTCTATCGCGCGATCCGGGTGTCCGCCGGTTAATTAGTTTCCTTTTCAAGGGTGTTTCGCTCGGGGTCGGGGTGAAGTATCTCGTGGATTGGCGTTGCTCGCACAATCGGAGAGGGGAGCGGAGAATTATGGTTATTAGTCGCGGCAAGTGTTTGTATTTATTTATACGAGTTTCGGTCGTCGGCGAAGGATATCTCCGCTGGAAATTTGTGCGCTTTCATGGGTTTTATTTCCATCTTGCTCCTGAGAATCGATGCAGTTTGCTGAATCCCTACCGATCCTTCGTCCACTGCCCTTGCATTGATAAACCACAACTGGGGGGACATGTGAACGTGTAACTTTCAAGTTACACGTTCCGGAGAGTTGGAACGTGCATTTAACGGGAAATTTGGTGCAAAAATTATATCAACTGATGTATAAATTTCTAAAAGAAATAAGTGATAACATAGTAAAGATACTGGAAAGCATTTTAGCTTGCAAGAAACTATTTATTTACGTTAAATAGAATTAATGTATAATTAAAAATTTTATTTATTTATACAATATTATTGTTTATAGTCTAAAGTGATAAAATTGATGATAAAATATTCGAATACCCATAAGTAATATCGTTTTTCACTACCTTACAAAATTTTACTTTATTCAAGTTATACAATTTTATAATATAATTTAACAACAAATGTCAATATATTTAACTAGAATAAATAAGTTATGTCGTAACAAGTTAAATTATTGTAACATTTGTTGTATTATAATATTTCTGTCATGCTAAAGGGTAATATTTATTAAATTTGAAAAAAATGATATTACTTGCGGATAGTCTTAACATGAACGATATCTGGCGGATGAATCAAAAGTCAAAAGATCCAGAGACCAACGATAGTACGTTCGTCATTTCAAAAATACAGCAAGCAATAATAGATCGTTCAGTCTCGATGTCAGGTACAATTTTTGCATTGCGAAAAAAAAGGAGACGTCAGAGTCGAGTTTTATGGTCCGGATCGAGTCCGCAGTATTCTTTCGCTGATGGTTGTACCCGAGTTAAATTGGCGTGGCAACATTTGTCGAGTGGAAAGAAAGCTGGGAAGAAGCATAGACAAATCTCTAGCAGCCATCTCGTGGCGTTCATGATTGGTTTCCCACCGACGTGCTTTTTCCTATTTAATTATACGAGGGGTAGTTTGTACTCGTCGAAAACGCATCGCACGACGACAGTCAATATATTCAAATTTCGAATTTTGAATAAAATCACATTCATCACGTTCCACGAAATCGTAGATGGAGCCGAGTTTCATGCAAAGGATCAGACCTTTCTCGTGCTTAGTGCACAAAATTCGTCGCAAGATTGTTCTTCCAATAAAAATATATTTCTTCGTAGAAAATACGTTTCCTTACGGAAAAGCACAGAGAACGATCAATATTCGATAGGATATTGATATTGATATAGGTTCGTAGATTATTTTATACCATTATTGTCTGTATCATCGTTAATCTCAAGAAACAATAATCTGAAAGCTAAGCCTTCAGTCGAGCAATTCCTCGTGCAATATCAGTTATTACATTGAAGTTTATCGAGATCCGCCCTGTTAATCAAATATACAACAGTTCAATAAAAGTAGAAATAGGGAGAACGAAAATTCGTTCGCTCGGTGACTCGATAGCTGGATATGAAAAAAATAACGAAAATATCGAGAAAGCTGACGGTTGATGGAATCGAGCATGGCCGAAATTGTCGAAACGACGTTGAACGGTCGTCGCTACGCGATTCACTTTCGTTTCTTCGACAGGAATTTTCTCCTATTTCTATCAGTTAGTACGAGTCGCAAACAAGAAAATGCCTACGTAACCGTACGACCACCTCGTCTCATCTATCGATCGATCCCTTTTCGTTCGAGTGCAGCGATACTGCGCTGCCAATAATGCGCCGGAATATGCGTACATTCGGACGGGCATTACGGAATGTTATTATAACCGAGTGGAATTCTGTTGCGTGTATTACAGTGGATCACTATTCCGGCTAAACGCCACTTCCGACGCTAACATGTAAATGTTCGGCTAATGAGCTGCATATAATCGAGGCGATTTCGCCTCGTTGTTCTTCGCTTCGGATAACCGGGTTTAGGGGAGAGGGAGAGAGAGAGAGAGAGACCAGTCGATGCGAAATTTCACCAGGCTCGTTGCCATCCCTTCAACAACTGTCATCCCTCGATTCCCGAGATCGCAGTTTCACGAGCTCGGGCGAAACTCTCGAAGTCTCTTCTAAATTTCAGTCTCTGTTCCCCGACATCCGAGAACATCGAAACTACCTTTACGATATTACGTCACAGAGCGTTGAATGTTTGCTGAATTTTAATATCTGCCCCGTTGTGTTACAATTCTCTGCCACTTCTTTTCACGTCGCGTGCGACAACTCGGTCTTCCTTCGGGCTTGGCCGGTTTTAAAACTAATTTCCCATCGTCGATAACTCTCGAAAATGTAGACATTACCCGCGAGACTCGACAGCTTGCGCTCTCACAATGTAATTACATCAGCCACTTTTAATTTTGAAAGCAAATATTGAACGCCCATTTCCTTTCCGCTTTTTCCCTTTTTCTTTTTCAATTCATTAGCGGGCTTCTAAAAAAAAAAAAAAAAAAAACAAAGAAAAAAAACATGGAAAGAAAGAAAAGAAAAAAACGGGGGAAAATTTCGCCGGTGCAACAGCGGAGCACTAACTTCATATCAAAACTTTAACGAGATATAGAGTATATAGCCTCGTAAACTTTCCTTTATACAAGTGCGCGCAGCTTGGCCAGGTTGGCAATACTTTCTCATTTATTGGACGAGCGATTAAACGGCGCTTATCATGGGAGGGAGAGAGAGAGAGAGAGAGTGAGTGAGTGAGTGAGTGAGTATTATGTCATACGAACGGTTTTTATGTCTCCACCCTTTGATGTGGTCTCCGCGAATTACCCCCCGAACGCTGAAACGACGGCGACAGCGTTTAAACCAGTTAACCGTATTGCATCATTCTCGATTCACGCCGATGAATTCAGAAAGGGCCGCGAGTCCAATCTAACTTGTTAACAGGATCGTGTCACGTATGCGATGTTAGCCCCTGTAATCTGTCGCGCTCGAGCGAGCAATTTGTCCCCTGTAACAATCCCTGTCGCGAAATGAATTAAGAAAGTATCCCGGGCAAGCGTGACCGTCGAGGACCCCGAGGAGGGAGAGGGGAGGGAAAAATGGCGAGAGAGAGAGAAAAAAAAAAAAGAAAGAAAAAAAGGGAAAAGAGAAAAGAAATCGGGGCCAAACGAATCTCCCATTAAATCGAACAATGGCCGGAGCGAAACGCATTATACCGGCCTTTGTTTCTTCCATTATACCTAGTACTTAGCGCTTAAACACGCCTTTGAAGGAACTCGCGCGCCGCTTGCACCCTCTCGAGAGGGTTGCTCGCTCGCCGGCGAGTATCACGTAAGGAATTACATCGAAAGAGTGGGACGCACGAGGAGGTGGGAATATGGAACGGCGGAGGCCTGCTCGTTCTGGTGTGGGTGTAATTATTTAAATATACGTCGCCGTCGGCGAGCTTCGAGCGGGAATATTTCACAGCTCGCGCCATATTACGCCAGTAACTTACGTCCGGCTATCCGGGCCAGATGTTTCTGGGGAGGTTGAGACGGACGAGTATTTACGAGGTGAGCCGACCTCGTCCGATTCCGCCGTCCCCTCGGCACCGATTCGTGTCACGTGGTCGCGTTCAATCCACGCGGAGGGGATGGAACGGGCGAGAGTGGGGATGAGACGCTCTGCGGTGGGGCAAGCGCGGTCGGGGAGTCGCGGCGAGGGTGGGGGAGCAGCCCGGTGGTGGCTGTTGTGCCCGATATTGATGTCAAGGTCTTCCATCTCGGTCGTACTCTCTTCTCGCGTGGGTCGCGCGAAATCAATAGGATAAAATCGTTGCCGACAGGCATCTCTCGCCTCTTCTCGCGCGCTCGCCGCAGCTCCTGACTCTGTTTCAAGCGCGACGCAACCAACGCCGATTAAAGCGTAACGCGCTTTGGAATTTATTTGGGGCTTACTCCGGCTTGCTCCAGCTTCTACCTCTCAGCCTTTGACTTTGAAGAATAGCTCCCGCACAAAGCGGCGTCTCGCTTGATACCTTCGTAGACGAATGAACGAGTTAGCGGCTTTCACCTTGATTCATTCGTCCAACGAACGCGCTTCCACCGCGCAGGGCGTTTAGAGGAGGGGAAAAAGAAAAGGGAAGATTTTGCGAGCTTCGAGGACAGTAAGTTCTTCTACGATCGTAAATCTCTGTCAAAAGATTTCAAACATTTCCGTAAATATTACGCTAAGCGTAGATCCTAAATAAAATTCCTAGAGTCCGTGAAACTGGAGGAATTTTTATTTCCGCGATATTTTTAGAGGCACGACCGAGGCAATACAGATATTAAAGTCCTCCACGAGCCAACAGTGCACGTTGATTAAACGTTTCTTCCTCTCCTCGCCAAGCGCCATAAGCTCGCTAAATCTTAGAGCTCGTTCCCCGTAACATCCTGTACATTCCCAGCCGGTGGAAATCTTCGCGACTGTCCGTAAAATTTGCACGCTCGTGCCCCGAGGTGGGTTTCGATACTTTCTTTCCACCAACTGCAAAAAACTTCGCAGCTTCTCGGAGCAGCAGCGCCGGTTTATATTCGTGCGTCGTAGCGGCAGTTAATCACCGTGACTTTAATTCCGGTGTTATCACATGCAGACCTCTACCCTCTTCCAGTCCTCCCGGAGGGCCAACTTGTCGCGCGTAATAAATTATGCTCCTTGCTTTGTCTCTGCGTCCGATTGTTTCCTCTCTTCCTTGCGCTCCCTGAGACTACACGCCGTTTCTTGCGCTTTCTCTCCTCGGAGAAGAGGCGATTTTTTACGTCGCCGTTATCGCTACAATTTGTTAAATTCTTTCATTCATTAGCGAACAATTCGTTCGTGACGTAAAAAATCGAGCCGAATTTTGTTCCACTCGTCAATGAATAACTCTTCCGTGGATAATTATTATTTACTGACTGAGAATTACATGATACCACCAGGTGTTACGGCGTTGGCACGACGAGATATCGATTTCTCGCGAATACGATGAGTTATTAATTAAAGAGATTTGCGTATCTCTAGCGGATAGATTTAATAACAAGTAGCCAGTTTTTAATTCAAACAACTGCAAATAGATAAGGGCACGACATTTTAATAGTATTTCTACGATCGTTTAGAAAGGTTCTGAACGGAATTGTTCTTGCGTGGCGAGCACACGTGCCCTTCTACATTGTCTGATCACGAAACTCGATATCTACTTTGACGAGTTCGAATCGGTGTGCCTATTTGGTCGATTGACGTCAACGAATGCGCCAGACATCGTCCATCGATTTATTTTCAATGTCTCTGGTTGTTGATCAATCTCGAAGGTTCATGGTTTCGTCGTTCGTCACCCGAAACGCATAATTCACACTCATTCGTTTTCGTTCGACTCGCGTTCTATGATGAGATTTTATTTTTGTGCAATTTGCTTCCAAGAATTAACAAATTAATTCCAAGTAACAAATAGATATCATCTTCAATTAACTTTAAATTTAACGTTTAATTAATTAGCATTCAATTTAAAGTTAATTCAAAGAAGAAGGAGAAAGTTTTTTAAAATGATGCTATGACAAACGTTATCTTGTATCAACGTTTCGAAATTCGAAGAAAAGAAGAGAGAAAAGAAAGAAAATGCTTAAACCCATTTGACAAATGCAAACTCCTCTATCGGAAAAAACTCCTCTGTTTGATAAACGTAGAATTTCATTCATAGGAAGTCGGGTTGGATAGTTTAAGCGCAGAATAAAAATAGTTTCAGCCGGTACTTGTGAGAGTGCTTTGCCTCGCGGAAGTTCTAAGTTTAAAACAGTAAAAGTGGCAGTACTCGTGATTACAGGAAGCGGATGACGTAAATGCTTATAAAAAGTTCTCCATTCGATACGTAGCGCGCGAGCGGGCACGCGCGTTTGGTATTAATACAACGACGAGCATTAATGAACGTGAACGTGATCCTTCGAGCACGATATGCGAACCGTGAAAGGTGTTGCACTCTTTCACCTTTTGCACGTTTCATTCTGCTGTCGTTGCGTTTCAAACAGAACGGAATTTCTTGAAATAAATGGAAACTAGGCTACGCGCTGCTATTGATAGGCATTAACGCTATCTTCCGTTATTATCCCTCGAAAGTTACTCGCAATTATGACTGTAGAATGAAATGAAATGTTGAAAGAGAATTTGCAATTTTACGGATGTTGTGAAAATTTCAAAGAATTACCAAGTCTGTTTTATTAATATTGTTAAAAAAAAAAAAAAAATAGACTTTTAACTCTTAATCTCTTGCGCTGGAATGACGTGCCACGCACGTTGAAAATTTTTTGTCCCAAATTGCAACATTTTCTCAGTTTGAACTATATTTAAATGTAACCCAAGCGAAACAAATGACAAGTTTATTACTTTTTAATTATTTTCTATCAAGTGATATCGTACCGACGAGTTCAAAAGAAAAAAAGAGCGACGAATTATTGTAAACGATTCGGTCACTCGTTATGGTCCGCGCAAGAGGTTAAATCTCTATTGAATTTCGGATATCGTTCGACGAAAAATTTCACATGCCATTAAAGCTAGAAAAAAAACATTTTACATTCCATTTAAGTTTAGAAAAAAAGTCCACGGTTTCAAATCTCTCTCTCTCTCTCACACATAATATCGAAAATTTTCTTTGCATTCGAAATTCTCTTTTGCCGATTCTCTCCTATCTGGACAACTCTGGACAACTCTGTCAGATTAGAAGATCTTGAAAAGCGTTTAAAAAACAAATGAGGGAGAAATTTATTTGTTCACGAAGCTTGCGACGATCTCGGCGAAGAAGAATATAAGATCGTTCGTGGCTAGGATTTTTTAATTGCTCGACAAATCGAGATCGTCTTCCACGACGGTGCTCACGGACGAGCGAGAAGAGGCCAGGCTCAGGATCGAACGCGTCGCGGACGCTTTTAAATAAATAACGTTCTCCTCTCTCATCGATCAGTCTCAGCAAAAGCGATTTCGATGGCAACAGGTGCACGGACGGAAGAAGGGGGAAAAAAAAAAGAAGAAAAAGCGGAAAAGGAAAAAACAGGGAGGGAAGGTTATATCAACCCAACGAGGATTTCAGATTAATGGGATAATCTGGTGGAGGGGGCGGTTGCGGAAGAGTGACTGGCACGGAATGGGAGGAAACGATCCGGTAACACGATGCAAATTGCAAATGAAATTTTGAAAAGAGCCGCCGCCTCGCGCGGAATTTTCCCCGGGAAGATCATTTACCCTCGTTTCTACTTTTTCTGACTTTCTGTGACAGACTGTCAGTCGCTAGATGTTTGCGCGAAATTAGACTGAAGGATTGTCAAGTGGATTGTCCTAGTTAACCGATCGTCCATTAAAATTTCCGTGCGTACTTTAAATTTACGTCCATTGAACAATCGAACCGAGAGAACAAACGGATTGATTTCGCAGGCAGGGAGGGAAATGTGTTTGCCACGGAATATAAGAGTTTCCTTGCCAAAGTTCCTCGAGTCTCGTTCATTGCGAAACTCTCGATCTTGTACCATCGTGTTTGTCATTCGAGTTGTCGGCAAACTTGACTCCCACTCCCGAAAATACAAATTACGATCAATTCCGTTCGAAATTAGTTAGAACGCATTGGCATTGAGAAGAGTCTGCTTTTGTCGATGTCAGTCTCGTACGAATTAGATCAGTGTGTTTTCCAATCTCTTTTTGGCCGTACTTAAACATTTCTAAAGTCTCGATGCCCTACCCCTGTGACGTATGATTCTTATTATTCAAAAAGTGAATTTTTGACGTGGAAGAAGCTTAGAAAGCCATTAACAAGTTTCCAAAGAGCGTAACATTCATGGAAGAAAAGAATAAAAGAACGATGAAACTCCATTATAAAGTATTATAAAATTAAAAAAATAATAAAACAAAGATAAACAGCAAATACAGTTTTAAAACGTACAAAAAATATATATATATATATATATAATATAAAAATATTTAATTTTCGATCATTGAAATTATTATAAAATAAAACAAAGGTAGCAAACATATTTGAAATACCTCGTTCTCGTTCGATTGTCTGTTATAAATTTCTGTCAAACAGATTCGACTTCCAAAAATTGTAGAAATTATAGAATACGAATCAAGAGAAACACAGGACGGATAATCGTCAGCGGTGGATTAAATCGTACTAAATAATTACGTGTAAGCAAGAAAGCGCGCGAGAAAATTATGTTCGAATATCACGGATCGAGCACGACGTACCACAGTTAAATTCGACGGCGATTATTAACGATCGGTTTTATGTGACAGATTGCAAATGTTCCGCACGTGTAATTCTTGGATCGCTTAGCGTTCTCACCGAATCTGTTATCGACGGTGAGATTTCGTGAGTTTGCTGGAAAATGTACCGCGTGGCTCTTTCGCTTTTCCACATAATCTTTTTAATTCCCAAATAATCCCTCTGATTTCAGTCGAAAAGCTGCGGAATGTCATTTGAGTATTATTCGGATGGTAAAAGCTTCAGAATGCAATTCGAGAGCCGCGGTACGAATTACATCGTGCTATTAAAAACGCGTTACTTGTACGCTTCTCGTCGATTTAACAATGTTTGACGTCCACACTCGCGCAGAGTTAAAAATACGAGTTGGGACGAGAGTTGAAATATCGCGCAAATAACCAGTTAAAATGATCCCGTCGTCGTATCGCAGCGAAGAAAAAAAATCCTGCAATTGCAGCGACGAATTTCTCGAAAATTAATTACCCTCCCTCGCATTTCACGTTTTCGCATTTCGTACGAACGAGAGAAGATACAGTTTCAGGCGCGTTCACTTTTGTGCAATTAGACTGATTGCGACTCTCCCTTCCATCACCGTAATAACCGCGTGCAATCGTAGCCACCGTGTTATGCATTCGGATAATTCTCAATTATTATCCCTTATATCACGTCCGTTGAAATTTAGAGTGGCTCGCTTATACAGCCAGCCCGGTTGATGAGAACTTCATTAACGTTATCTGACTAAACGGTGTTCGAATAATCGGATGTTCGATTAAGCAGCCTGTCCGCTGTTTGGATAATGTTCGGTTAAACGTTCTCGTAATCGGATGTTCGGACGCTCGCCGTATAATTCATGACTTATCCCCGAAGTCCGATATTAATCCTTTCTTCGTGAAGATATTTCCGCACACGCACGCACACACACGTGCATACGTACACACGGTACACTCTCGCGATGTCGAAGGGAAGTGCCATTAAACGACACGTCGCTCGATATAATCGAAATTAAATTAATTAACGCGCAAAGGCCACGACGAATAAAGTTCAAATAACAGCGACATTTGCAGCTTGTCATTTTCCGGTCGTTCATCAGCACCAGAAATTATTAACGAAATTATTAACGAATGGCTCGGCATAAACTGCCAATGAACCGTGCGATGTCACAAGTGCGAACGACCACCTAGTAATATAATAACCAACCGCGAGGTTCCATCTATACGTCGTACTTTGTCGTACTCAACAAGTGGCGTAACGGGCAGTCGCCAAAAATAACAGCAAGTTTTCCTCGGTCGAACTTTCCAAAACGACCGACGAAAAAATTAAAATTAGTCAGTTTCCTTTCGCGGTCATCGGGCTGAGACGATAAAAGCTCCATCCTGACCGCCACCGGATGAACATCACCGTGAAGAAAAGAAACTCGCTCGATTGTCCGATCGGAATCTGTTTTCCAAGCCTCGTCCTTAACGTCGTTTCTCGTTCTTTCCCCTCCCCTCCCCCTCCAACTCGTTCGATTTCTCACCTCGAAACGCTCTAATTGCATCCAGCTGCGGTGTTTTCTAGTTAGTTTCCTCCCCCCGTTACGGGGAGGTTGGCTGTGGTAACCCAATTAAAACTTGATCGAGGCGACGAGAAAAGAAGGGGGGGGGGCGGCGGAAGAAGAAGAAGCTGCCGGATGAAAGAGGCGAAAGTCCTCGACCGGTTACGAAAAATGCCACGAAGCTGCCCCCGAAACGAAATAGACGGCTAACGTCGATTTTGAAAAATTCGATTAGCGGCCACAATGGCCGGCTAACCTTTCGTCGTCCCTCTTATTTC
>KQ435689.1:844791-861561 GCA_001276565.1 Melipona quadrifasciata | reverse complement strand
GACGGCGTACTGGCTATCTCGCGTTAAAAGACTTTGAAAGAGTTTACCTGATAGTCCATATAGTTGCCGTAGCCCATGTGGTTGCAGGTGCAGGCACACGCCTGAATGTGCCTCCGCATGTCTAGTTCAACCTCCTCGCCGCAGACGCCTCTGCTCGCGGCCATCATGGTGTCCCCCATGCAGTAACCGCTGGTGCAATACATCCTCGGATCGCTCTGGTCCAGGTATCCGCCGCCCGTGTCATCGTACCCGAGTCCACTGGCGCACCTGGAATCCGAGGTATATCCCACGCGCGATTGGGGACGTTCCTCGTATCCCAGCCTCGACTGGGGTCGATGGAAGCTCTGGGGTACATCCTGCGACAGTAGGAGAGAAGGTTTTGCGATAAGCTGGCGTTCACCTGGTGCATTATTGAAAAGGGTGCGGCGTGGTAATGTGCGCTGGGATTTCGAGCGGGGAGCCTGCTACCGGAGAAACCCGGGGCAACCGGGCACTTCGTTTCGAGAGTTTCGGGGGTATTTAACAGGTTTCCTGGCTGATTAACGTTGGAATTACTCGGTATCGATGGAAACGAGAGTGCAGGGAATAGGTCGGAGGAGCTCCCGTTTCTGCATTTCGCGACGAATCTTCAGTATCACAGATTTAATTGACGAAAATCATGTTGGCAGTCGGACAGTCCGGTGTCATGTCGAGAGATCGTAAATGGAGACTTATCTTACAAGTTTACATTGTATCGATGATCTCATCGATCTCGCGTCGCAATGGGCAAATATGAATCTGGCGAACGCGCGAAAATTCAGCGTGGTTTGCGAAATATTTGACGATGGAGGTTAACTACGGAGGTGCCACTTTGACGAAGCTTTGACCCGTGGATCTGCAAAGTTTGCAAATATTTGGTTCATAATCAGGTTTCAGATAATTTTCAGATGCAAACAATTGACAATTTCGGCAGATTTCAGAACTTTTACTGTCCAATCTCGTCCCGGGTATTTCCGTGATCTTTCTTCTCGAAACAACACCGTCCGTGAGAAAGGAATTAATCTTTCACGCGTATCGTCTTCGTCTCGTCCTCGATAAAGGTCTAAAAAGAAATCTAGAGACCAACGCTGGACGGGTGTACGAATTTACATCCGTCAGTGTCAGCCTGGTTTTCGCGTCATTGCAAATGCACGATATATTTATATTGCAAGGACTACAAGAGCGAATATCCAACCGAAATTAATTCGTCTTCGTTAATTTTTCATTCGAGAAGCCAGAAGCAGTTCCTCGGCCAAAAGACGACCCAGTTGACAGGTGAAACGCGGTGACGGTGGAGGTCAGGTCAGAAGGAGGTATTTGTACGAACGGGGATGATCAAGCGAGGACTTGTGTGTGAATCGCTCCGTCTGGCGACGAATATGGGAGGTGTAACAGCAAAATCTGTACGTAGAGAATGAATTCTCGTTGAATTCTCGTGAATTATTATAAAATCTAATGTCCGTCGTAATTGATAAATTGATTGAATTAGCAATAATCGATGACGATTAATTTTATCGACACAAAATATAATATTTGCTACTACGTGTATTGTACCAGAGCAACTTAACCCTTCATGCGTTTAGCCCGTATTGTCATCTTGTAATCAAAATTCAAAGAGGATGACACATTGCAAGCATACCAAGAGGTACGTTTTTATGCATTCTCTTAATAAATTGGGAGGAATAACTGTGATCCAAATTTATTTCATATGCCTAATTTTCGGTAATTTTAGGCAGTAAAAAGGTTTTATCACGAAAGAAAGATCCGATGTAAAAGTTTGTGGAATCGAATAACTCGTCGTCCAATATTAAATAAAATGAAATAATTGTCCAAACAATTAGCAGTATTTAATACGAGTAAACAATGCTTTGAGCTCCTTTCGAAGATTTTATTTCACTCGCGTTGCTTTGTGCCGATCGACGCATCAATTAATCTCGCGAGTCGATTAGAAGCAACTCGGCAATGATCCGTCGAGTGAGGGCGAGCTCCTCCTCCAGGAAGCGTCTTACGGACGATAGTGCCGTGAACATTCCGTTGACCTACATCGTTCGAATTCTAATCAGTCCTCATTCCGTATGAGTAATCTGCTACCCTATAATTCTTCGCGTTGAAAAGCATCCGAGAGGCGCCGGATATCGATTTCAATTTGGGAATGGTCTCGATCCGTAAACGAAACACCGTTTCCCTCCACGGGGAACTTTTAGCCGGGCTTTTGTTCTTGCCAAGTCTACCATGGACGCGTCGATGAACGTGTTCTTGGCAAAAGCTGTTGTCTTATCTTCCGGAGGAGGGAGGGACGTTATGCATTTTTAGCACTCGGTTGTTTTCTCCTTGGTGTTGTACTGTTATTTTTATATAACAAAGCCTCCTCCCTTTGTTGGATGTTTGTTCGATCATTCTTGTCTTTTTTCAACGTAAAGTGCAACGTGATCCACGAAATCACTTTCATTTTTCTTTTAATACATCAAAGTGGAAGAAAATTTTATTGAATTTAAACTCGAGCATGATTTTTTCATTACGTTGTACAAATTGTCGCTTTCAAATTGAAAAAAACGTATAGCAAAAAAGTTACGGATTTATTTTTAGTAGGAAATGATTTCTGATCCACCCTGTAATTAAGAAGCTGTGCGCTAGGCTGTTCGTCTTTAATTGTAATATAAAGAATTTTCACGTAGAAAATTAATTTGACGTAAAAAAATTCTCCCGAAAGACTGTATATGACGAAAAGTGAAAGAAAGCAGTAAATAGGTCTGTTTTCGAACGTTTCCAAAGAGTTTCGATACTCTCGGAAACAAATCGAAGAAAATGGAGAAAACAAACGCACGCTTGCGAGGTAATTTCCATTTCGCGTGTGTCCGTTTCCCTTAAACGCCGTGCTGACGCATCGATTTCTCATTTGCCGGGACGAAGCTGCAGATTTTCCTCTTTGGGAAATGGCTTTTAAGAGCAACAGCGACTAGGCAACGCGAGGTGGAAGAAGAAGAAGAAGAAGGAGAAGGAGAGAAAAAAGGGAAATCGGTTCGATGACCATCGCCGACCGACAATGAAACACTTGAGAGGAAATATTTATCGATCTCTCGAAGGCGGCTCTTTCGCCGTCCACGTTCCCTCCCTGATGTCGAATCTCGTTACAACGTTACAACTATCGAGAATCGTTACGTCCATTGTTCCGCGCGACGAGCGGTAACGTATTTCCGAACTTTCCGCGTTCGGGGCCGCGAGTGCGAAATGTCGCGTTGCTACTTCGAACGCTGATCGAAGGTTGATCGCGCAGCTTCTGCGACGTGCAACTTGGAAAATGTATCGTTGAGATGTAATTACCAACGCGAAGCGTAAAATTTCCATCAGAGACGTCGATGCAAAGGGATTTTACAGTAGTAAAATTGACACCAAGTTTGTGTATGATAAAATGTCTAACGAAAGTTGTAAATTGATTAAACTATCAAATTTTGATTAGTTCTAGTGTCAATATCATTGCTCCTCTGCATATAAATTTTGCAACTCTTGCATCATCGACATCATTTCTAACTCTCTGTTTGATTTTTTTTTTCTGAAAGATTAGTTGGAAATGCCAAATTTTTAGACAGAACGGAAATTTCTGTCTTAAATTTCTCCGATACGCCGAATTTTGTAATGTCAAATCACGCACGATTTGAAAAGAGAAACAAATTGCAGTCTTACGGAATTTCAATTAAATTTGAATTTGAAATTAAATAAAAATTGAAGGTTGATAAGTACAAGTTACACGGCATTAATTAACAGTAGTTCCAGTTTTAATAATCGGACCGATCCAAGAAAAAGAAACGACGCCACACAACGTCGCGGAACGTTATTATCATCCACCCCTCTTATCGTCCCTCTTTCCAAGATCAACCTCGATATCGCCGACTCTTATCAAAATTCTCCGACCGGCTTACGCGAATTCCATCGAGCGGAAGCTCCGAACATGCAACATCCATTCCCCCCTCGGTATTATAATAGCGAAAGACGAGGGAACAGACAGAGAGAACTGTCGCAGGAAGAAAACCGGGGAAAGACAAAAGACGCGGCGCGTATTCCCGCTAATCGCGAAATACATCGAAGTTGCATCGAACGAGTTTCGGGACAGGTGGCTACATTCCCGGGCTTATTGCCGAAGAATAAACGTTGATTTATTTCGACCGGCGGCATTTGCCGGGGGCTGCCTCTCTCTCTCTCTCTCTCTCTCTCTCTCTTTCGACGCGCGTTGCCTGAATTCCTAAAATATGGCGAGGAAACGCGGAACCGAGGGGGAAACTGGGCCAAATCGATACCGGGCCAAATATACGTACCGGCAAAAGTTCGAACTTGAAGCATGCATGCCGGCCCCCGTCGAATCAATTTTCGCCAAACCGAAAAGCCATAATGGCCGCCGGAAGATCCGACGCCGGAGTCCTCCCCCCTCCCGTGCTCAGATCAACCCTCGCGATTTCTGCTCGAGAGCCCGCCGGGGCTGCTTTCCACCTGATGAGCACCGCGCCGTTCCCCCGTCGATTCACCCCTTCCGCGTCGTTGTAGACGTGGCCACGTGCGAGATAGCGTTATCGCAGTTCGAGACGATGCTCGCCGTTAACGGCCACGCGCGTACGCCAGCAGTAGGACACTCCGTCTCCCGATGGAAAGTGCGGGAGAAAGAACTTTGTCCAGCTTCGGAGGGGGGATTTTGAATTAATCCGCCGACGAAGTCTTAAACTTCGCGGGATGTTGGAATTTACGGGAATTGAGACTCGTACCGCGATGAACCGAACCTCGAGTCCCGAGATTGTTCTTGCTTCGTAACGTTGGTATAAAATGGCGCCGAAGAGGAAGCGAAAGTTGGGTAACCCTATCGGTTGGATCTGTTCGTACGTCAGCTCCTGATTTGTGCAAATGACGTGGGAATGTTTGGTAGGCGACAGAGAGGATATGATTTAATTACAAAAGTAGCATGTATTTTTCACGACTACGCTATGACGCCACGCTCTTTTGTTTCTTCCGACGCTACGCTGTTCTGTCCTCCACTCCACGCACGACAGTCTTCAACACACACACACACACACTACACTATCAGTTGCCCAAATTTCCCCATGCATTTCTACATCCGTACCCGCCCAGAGGATACTGTCATCCAGACAATGACCTCCTACAATAATATTAGATCAGGTTGGCCGATTATTGTCAATTCTAGATACGTATCTCAAAGCTTTTTATCGATCAAAGTGCAACAACACACTTCTGCCAACAAGTTACAAGCTCGTTTATCGCAGTAACATAGAACTGTGGATTCTTCGACAAGAGTTTTCTGCATCAGCTTTTATCCTTCAAAACGGAAAATGAAAATTTGTTGGAGAAAGGTCTGACGAGTGTGGTGGACGAGGTGAATTTTCGTGTCCCAACTCATTCAATTTTTCGCGAGTCTTTGAAACAGGAGTACACTGATCGGAATATACTCTTCGAAAGCAGAAATTTGTAAATAAGCGAGGGAAAGTTACGAAACACAAAAACTGAAAGAATTCTCAAAGCCTTTTCGCTCCTGAAAATTCTATAAAAAAAAAGTAAGAAATGAAACAGAAGGAATCGAAGTGATTCGAAGACCCACACCCCGAAAAAATCGAGTCCTCGGTGTTTGAAACATGAATTGAAATACATACGTCAATAAAGTTCGTAACGATCGCTATTGTCAATGACAAATCTCTCTCTATCGTTGAACATAGTGATACACTTCACTTGACAACCGGGTCGTGAAATGGAAGGCTGCGGAAAATAGCGATTTTTTTTTCCACCCCCTTTTGAAATTTTTTCCCTTCCTTCTCTGTTTTTTTTTTTCTTTTTTTTTCGTTTTAAATCGGTATTGGAACAGCGTTATGACTGTTGGCGACGAATATTGTTGACAGTGACAAATATTCTGATATTGGCTGTAGCGAGTAGCACTTCAGCTAACAACTGGGTCGTGTTGCGAAAGAATGGTGGAAGAATCGTGATTCCTTCTCGTTTGAATATTTTAGAACGGGATAGGAAACGGTTTTGATGAGTATCTGTTTCCAATAAAACGAGACATTATCGCGTTTGTTTCGCATTAAGCACGGATCGGTCCTCGATGTATTATATGTACGTATTTATATCTTTTAATACGCGAATATACGGCTGTCCCGATAACTTTGTCCATCTTGAATCTCTTGTTTGAGACAAAGATGAAAAAATTTTGTCAGCGAAAGAGTTAAGAGGCAAGAGTTAAAAACCGTTCCTCTTTCGTCGTACGATAATTATTACAGAGTGAAACTTGAAATATCTTCGACAATTTTCCGACTTGGGCTAATACCTTTTCACAAAGCTGCGTCGATTAGCGAAGCAACCTTGAAGTCTTAAAAATTACTTCATCTACAAAACTATCGTTAGTGGAGTAACTTTAATAACAAAAAATTAAAAAATTTTTCCACGTTTCTCCAAGAAATGACTGAAATAATCAAGAGAGACCAATGTTATTGGGACAAGCTGTACACCTCACATTTCCATTTCTCATTCCTTCAATGCCTGTTTCACCTGCATCGGTGGCAGATTTTTACTTTTATCTTTCCAAATAATGAGAAATATCGACAAGTTCAAATCATTCAAAAGTATCTGAGATATCGCGTGTTTCGTTATTTCTGACAGAATATAACCTAACTGCAGAATCTGTTGATGAACGACGACCACGCCATCTTCGTTATTACGAAATATCGGTGGAATAAATTGACAGACGATTAATTAGGTAATTAACATTCCAGCGAATTAATTACGACGCACGTTCTCGCGCACTTTTAAAATGAACTCTACGCTAGAATCTCACTTCAATATTGCTGACAAACGCTGATACGCCGATAGAGAAAACGGTTAAAAAGTCTTGAATGATGCTGCAGCTATAAATGACTATAAATAAACGATATCTCCGATATATCGTGTACGGGGTAAAACAAGTAGAAAATGTTGGAGGAATATACACCACGGCCCGTGTTATTCTATGTCCGAAATCAATTGACCTCTCAAGGCTGCTCAACTATGAATAACGTCACAAGTGGCCTTTTCTTTCTTAATTTCGATATACACTTCAACTGTGCGCAACCTCCGATGCATTTTGTCACAAAGGCGCCGCGGCGCCTGTGAATTCAAGTTTTCGATATCCAAAATAAACAATATCGCTGGAAATATCCGAGCACGAAGGAGCAACAGTTGCCACGAAGTATCGAAGCAATTTTAAGGGTCGATCGATTTAGGCGAAAGGTACGAGGATACTCTTGCGAGAGAGATCGTTCTTCTCGATTCTCGCGATTTGAGAGGTCGTTGAACCATCCCGGATTAAATTTTTGAAAAATTCCAGTCGTTCCCCCCTCGGGAAGGCAATTCTAATTCTTTCTTTAAAGCAGGGGGAGGGGGGTGGGGGTTAATAAAGGCGAATCTCTCGCGGAAACGAATATATAATAAAAATACACGTGACAACGTCGCGTCAAAGAGAAGAGGGTCCTTAACTAAATTATGCTCAAAGCGCCTCCAGATTGGATGACAAGTTAATTTATTCTTCTGTTAACGTCGCGACAGAGTAAAGAAGTTGGCGAAAAATGGACAAAGAAACGTTGAGAAGCGATTCAGTTTTCGATTCTCTCGTTCTTCCACTTCGACGACAAAGTCCCGCGTAACGTCGTTTCATTCGATCTCCGTTATTTGTTAATATCATTTATATATCACAATTATTATATATATTCAATTTTCTGTCTTAATTCCACTTTCTCTAGCCAGACTTTGACCCTCGCGGTTCTCGAGAATACATAAGAGCTACCGAGAATTTATATAGTTTTATTCAAATTTCATGCAGAATCATGCGCTCGAGAAGGTAACTTAAAGAGGCTTATGAAAATTCATACAACAGTTATGAATAATCTTCCGAGTTTAACACGCGTGAACGTAAAATGAATCGTCCTATCGAAATATCAAACGTCAGCACGAACCGCGGAGCGTTGAACGAAGAGTAAAAAGAAGAAACAGCGAGTGTCGCAAATTTTTCTTGTTGACGCTTTTCTGGCGGGATATTTGAAATGTGACAGTTGCCTGAGAAGCGTGCATCATTGGAATTACATCGTTGGAGAGTAATTTTATAAATGATTGCACGATTGTATTATTTTATAACAACGGAACACGTCAGTACGATAGATTTTTTAGAGCTACGACATTACTAGATACTTGTCGGAAATTAATGTTGATTTCGGTTTGGATGGAGAAAGACAATTGCGTAAATCTATTTATTTTCACTCGTTTATTCGTATTAATATCGCCCAAATACTTGCAAACACATTTTAGACACTGTAACAAATTGAATATGTAGTTTCATAGTTCTAATTATTACAAAAAAAAAAAGGAAAACAATTTCACATGATGTAAATGAAACAGGAAATCACACACGTCCGTCTTCCGCGAGTACAGTGCGTAATTTCGTGGGAGTCAGAATTTCGGGACAAAACCCTTTTTGTTCATTAACAGCGGTCGAGCTCGGCCGAGGGAAGAGAGAAGAGGGGGCCGCCTCCCGGAAAATACGTAACAATGGGAATAGTTTAAGGTAACGACGCGTTTCCGCGAAACGCAGGCCACGTTAATATTACCAGCTCAAAGAAATGTGCGCATATCGTTAATTTTCGGTGCAACGAAGTAGACGAGTAGTAATGCTCGCTGAAGCGGGGATCAAAGAAACGGCGGCGGCGGCGGCGGCGGCGGCGCGCATGCCTAGGAATTTCAAAAGGGAACGAGCTTTCGTTGAAAGAGAGATGGCACGCCGTGCTTGCAGCGACAAAAAGGAAAGAAAGAAAGAAAGAACATAAAGATGGAAACGGGTGGTATGAAATGCATTGCGTGGAGAGATGCGATCTCCCCGTTATTTTCATTGACAGCTGACGGAATCGTTTCGTTAACAAAACCAAGTTGATCAATGGAGTGTTAAACCACCGTTTGCGAACCACTCTCAGAGTTTCGAGATTGACCTAACTAACGAGTTAAAACTCGCGAGAAATGCTAACACGCACGAGAGTGAATTATTCGTCGGGCAAACTGTACTTTAATTTCCCAAAAGTAGGTCACCACCCGTTCTTGGGAATTTACGTTACTTTACTTCGATTCTCCGATTTTTATTCCGACGTTAGGAATAATCTGGTTTAATTAACGGTAGCGTCGCAGAGTATCGTAGGTGACGGCAAATTGAATTAAATTTTCGTTCTTTGTGATTCTGAATTGTTCGCTCTTTTCTCTGCCGGCGAGTTTCATCGTACCAATGTAATTGAAAATTTATGGAAAAAAAAAAAAAAAAAAGAGGAAAGGAAAGTATCGCCATTTAAAGCCACAAAAGGGTAGATCGTTCAATCAGAAATTAATCATTCGTATTATTGACAATATATTATATTTGCGTCGTGCCATTGATATTTGTCAGAGTGACTAATTCATAATTTTCGTTACATATATTACAAACGTGAAACAGTGATATTTTCAGAGATTTAAATGACTTTTATAAAATATAACATGAAATGTATTCTGTTGTATTTTTTTTTTTTTTGTTTTTCACTTTAATTTTTCACAACGATGGAAATTCTACGCTCTGGTCCTCGGTAGTTCTAGCGTTAAGTATCGGGCGTAAAATTTTCAAACGGCTGGCAGCTGGATCGGCGCAATAATCGTCCGACAAATTAGCTTCAGGTGCTCGAATTAATGTGCCAATTAGAAGCGTTTCAGGGGCACTAGTCGGCCGTGTAAGGTCGATGTAAAGTCTTTAACGTTACAGCAACTCCACGTAACATGAGGTCTTGGAATTAGTTAAGCCGAAATGGCTCATATTGCTGGCGTCAGACTATCGAACAAAGTTACCCGCTGAATCATCAACGGCTTAAAGTTTCCCTTCTCAGCACTAATTAACCCCGCTTCTTAACCAAGAACGCCACGCCGCCTGGTGAAAATTTCATTTTCAACGAACAATAATCGTAAATATCAGGATCGAGGAGGGAGGCCGGTTAAACTCGTTCAATCCTATCGGGCCAATTAAAGAAACCTACCTGCACACGCCTCGAGCCGAAAATTAAATTTAATTAGCGCGCCGCCGGGATCGAGACATGATATTAACGCAGCGAGAGGCAGCCACCGCTACCAGCTCCCTCGATAATTCCAGCGGATTTTCATAATGGCGTTTGTAATTTTCCCACCGCCCGCGTTCCACAGATTTAAGAAATTCTCCCAACTGTTTCCGATCCGAAGCCCACGTTTGGCAAAACGTGGAGAAAGAAAGACATCGAAAGATATAACTGAAACTGTCGTAGCAGTGATTTTCAATCTCGTTTCGGCCATAATTCTCTCTGCGACATTCTGCGTAATTCTTATTACTCAAAACGTGAATTTTTGACACGGAGACCATTAATCTCGAGATGTAAACAAACGTCCAAAGAGCACGAGACGATGTGCACGAAAGGAAAAAATTGGAAAGTTAAATTTTCATTTAGAGAAATGTAAAAGAACTCTTTCTCATTCTCGAGTCGTGTTATATGGGAAGTATCGCGATATCGCGCGAGGGTGGAAATAGTAAAATTCGAGGGAAGGGAACGTCGATTTTTGTATCTTTTCATTTTCTCTTTCGGAGAATAATTAAATTCAAAATAACAAAATACAAAATATTAGGGATACCCACTGAGTAGTGTCGTTTTCTTTCAAATCTAATAAATATTAGTCACGTTATAACATAGCCTACATTCTAGTTAAATATATTGACCCTTAGCGTGCTTACTGTTGAATTATATTACAGATCAAAACTGTATTAACTCTTAAATGAAATAAAATTTTGCACGGTATCAAGAAACGACATTACTAGTACCCCTAATAATAAAATGAAATTGTAACCCAATGATAGTATTTGAGGGTTAATGCAGCTTCCGTTCGAAGGAAGCTCTAAGTAAACTGCCGATTTTCATGCATATCTCCAAAGAACTCGAAGGATTTAGCAGAAATGTAAAATATCAAATAAAAGTACAGTACTTTACAAAACTACATAAATAAAATCGTTCGCTCTAGTCGCACTCGTGATTTCGATTTGGAAGGAGAAAATTGCAACAACTAACGAGATTAACCCCTTGACTTATAATACCGAGTCTTTTCTGGTGGTAAGTTAAAGTTTCGATCCAAAGGAAAAAGTAGATTGTAA
The DNA here is from genome assembly GCA_001276565.1 of Melipona quadrifasciata. NCBI lineage: Eukaryota > Metazoa > Arthropoda > Insecta > Hymenoptera > Apidae > Melipona > Melipona quadrifasciata. The sequence continues at coordinate 850,349 of KQ435689.1, read as the reverse complement.
ACCTATGAAATTTTAAATCAGATTTCAAATTTAATTTAAACTGAACATTGATAAATAAATAGTAGATTGTAAACCTATGAAATTTTAAATCAGATTTCAAATTTAATTTAAACTGAACATTGACAAATAAACTTTCAATACTTTGAATGCCCTAAATTAATTTCGCAGTTTCAACAAGTAATGCTTACTTCTTAAAATTAAAAAAAAAAAAAAAAAAAAAAAAAAAGAAAAGGGGTTAACGATGAAGAAAAAAAGTCAGGTAAATTGTAACGTCTCGAAACTTTATGTTACAATTTACCACCAAAAATTGGAAAGAAAATTGTAAAATTGTGTCTGCAGTCTAAGAGAGAGAGAGAGAGAGAGAATAATTTTCGAATTGTGGAATTACCTGGGGATAGGTGTCCTCCTGGTAGGGAGTCCTGCGATGGCACTCGTCGTAGCACCTGCCGTCGTATCCGCTGGGCGGCCGCGGATACGGGTCCTGGACCGCGGCTGCAGCTGCACAGCAGTCCGGTATCTGGGCCTGGTAGGTCTCGTAGGGACACTTGTCAGGTTGGCCGGTAGTTCGCGGCGCCTGGTGCACTCGCTCCTGGGGCCCGGTCCCGTAACCGGCGCCACCGGAGTGATGCATCGTCCTCCCGTCGGTCACCACTGATCGATCACCTGGATCACTGCATCATCGCCGCGATCGCGTCATCCGCGAACGACGCCTTTGGATTCGCGTACCACGTCTTTGTCGCGAGCCGTTCTCCCTGCGGGTCCATCGTCACTTTCCTCGCCACCACGCGTGTCCCCGCCGCGCCAGATTCATCTAGCCCGGGCCTAGCGTGCACCTGAAGTGATATGGGAGTACAGGGTGAGACAGGGCAGAACTGTCTCACCCTGGTCTAGTGGCCTCACACTCCGTCTCGTAGGGTCTGTTCAATTTTCGAAGAAAGGTTTCCACTTTTGATTTAATTTAGAAAGGATTTGTTTCGCTCACGGTGGAATTTCATTGTAAATGATATTGGATGCATTTCTGCACTGTGACATGGTGAAACTGTGTCACTCTCTGATCTGATGGCCTCACGCTGCGTCTTAGGGTCTTTTCGACTTTTCGAGAAAAGTTTCAACAGGATCCAGTGTTGACCTAATTTGGAGGGGATTCGTTCGAACACGAGTGGAGTTTTGTTGTAAATTTATTATTTCTAGGGAAGAATACTTTTGCAACTGGATGTACTTTTGCGACGAGGCACCAGACGTCTTCTCGGGTTTTAGAGAAAAATTTGACTCCAATCGACCTAATTTAGAGAGGATTGTAATCATTTATTTAAACACAGTGAAACTAAATGAATTAGGAACAGAAAATTTTGTCGTGAGTTGAATTTTTTTTTAGAAAAAAGTAGTTTCGAAAGAACCTTTGGTTCCTCGAGAGGGATTTTAAGAGGTTCTACTTGACCTGATTTGAGGAAGATCGTGGTCGGTTATTTGTTCAATGGAATACAGCGGAAATGGGTAAATTTAGGAACTACAAAATTTGATTGTAAATTTATCTCCTTAGTCGTACAAAGCGTAGTTTTGAAAGTGGATACGCTTCTGTGTAGTTTATCTTTGTTCAATATTATCCAAGCGCACGGTGACCTAATTCGAAATTCTTAGGACCACAAGTGAGCGTAGCGTTAAATCTAATCAACGTGTGTGTAGTGACCGCAGCCAAAATTCGTGCGAGTTATTCGCCGAAGTTGTAGTTCAGCGTCGATGTAATTTAAGGGATTTTGCAAAAGGGACACCTGATCTCTCTAACACCCTTCGTCCCTATTTTACCAATGAGCCAATTTCAACGCAGCACAATCCAGATTAAACGATTAAACGAACGAAAAAGATCCTTTTATCAAATTATTATTGTTACTCGGTCATTTAGTAAAGATCAAGCATCGATCATCCATCTCGTTTCAGGCAACAGTCTGAAATTTGTAAAATTTCCCAAAAATCTGTAAAATTCGTATGGTCCGTCGGGCCAATTTTTCCCCCGTCTCGAAACCGAATACTTCTTGAAAATAAAATTCTCAATTTTATAGTCCCTCCCTGTATGGGTTTTTCAAACCTTAACCTCAAGTTCCGAGAAATGTTTCGGGAAATATCGCAAATGGAGAATTAGAGAATTTTCATCGTTGAAAAATTAATTGGATCAAAGAGGGTGGTTTCTTGGAAAGAAAAACAGAAAAGAAAAGAAACGAGGTTAATAAAAATTGAACCACAGACGGGGAATAAAGTTTCGATAAACGTTCGAAAGACGATAGGAGAGAGATTCGGTAACCTCTCGCGTTGATAGGTTGTGGTGTAGATCGTGTAAGAATTAGCGAAGTTCAGCGAGATTGTAAGGGTGGATGGTTCTGAAGTTTCTGCGGAAGGGGAGTTCGAAACCCTCTGATCTTCGATTTTGTAACATTTTGGAAGGTTCGGTAAGCCGAGATTAGAGTTTTCACCGATTCTGCAGTTTAAGTCCGGTGGAAACTTTCCCGCGGCGTCGCGTATTGTTTTTCGTAATTTTCCTCGAAAAGGACTGCTCTTGTTTTCCCAGTGATTGTGATTTTCCAGTTAAAAAATTGCCGAGTTACTCGCCACCGTCAAGCGTACCAAGATTTCTCTCGATTTATCAGAATTTATCTTTATCAAAAAACCGAGAATTGATATGAAGTCGAGTGGCAGATCGAAGTCAGATTCACATTGTCCAAATTTTTTGTTAGTTTCACTCGAATGTACAAATCTATTAGAAATGGTTCCAAGCTCAGATTCCGACTTGTAGCGGCCTAGGATTCCTCAACTACGAGTTTCGAACGCTGACTAGCACAAGCCGCAAGTGGCTGCGCGCCTAGCGCTAAGGTCCTGTCAATCTCCGACGTTTGAACAAAGCAGAGTGCGGCAACACCGCCTAAGATGCATGCACCGTCCAGCCCAGTTGGTAGTTACAATACAAGCGTTCTGGGGTAAAGAGTCGCTGCCATCAGCGCCCCCACTGATGAGTCTAGGCAGTCTCCGACGTTAAACAAAGCAGAGTGCGGCAACACCGCCTAAGATGCATGCACCGACAAGTCTCGCTGGTAGCTACGACAAAAGCATCTGGGGTAAAGAGTCGCTGCCATCAGCGCCCCACTGATGATGAGTCTAGGCAGTGACTCCGAGACGAAAACGTGCGCATAAACGGCTCTATTCTCTCTCTCTCTCTCTCTCTCTCACGACTCCAAAGTCCATTCGTCCATCCAACATCCCTTACCTTCCTAACCCGACAAATATAAATATAAATAAATATATATATATGTATATAAATAAATATAAATATAAATATATATATATATAAATATAAATATAAATAAATATGTAGCAGCCTAGGATTCCTCGACTACGAGTTGCGAACACTGACTAGCACAAGCCGCGAGTGGCTGCGTGCCTAGCGTCGAGGTCCTGCCAATCTCCGACGTTAAACAAAGCAGAGTGCGGCAACACTGCTAGACGGCAACACCGCTAGGATGCATGCACCGACAAGTCTTAGCTGGTAGCTACGACACAAGCATCTGGGGTAAAGAGTCGCTGCCATCAGCGCCCCCACTGATGAGTCTAGGCAGTGACTCCGAGACGCGAAACGCATAAACGCAATTCTCTCTCTCTTTCTCACGTCCCCAAAATCCATTCGTCCTTCCAACATGCTTACCTTCCTTAACTCGACAGATTCAAAAATTCCGTATTATTTCGCGCGCGTTCTCGTTCAGATATAATAGATCACGCCGATTCCTCGAGGAAAACTATAGACTCGAAGAAGACTTCTCAGAATGTCCAATTATAGTTTATATAACATATATATATATGTATATACGAGAAAGAGTATCGGTTTCCAGCGAGTTGGTTGGGGTACGATCGTTCGATTCCAATTTACCACAGGTTATTCCTCGTACGGGGCCATTATTTTCTTCCACGTTTCTTACACAGAATGTTCTCGAAATCTCTCCACCTCTTTCTATTTCCTCTCCACTTTTTTTCCATTACACTCTCTCTCTCTCTTTCTCTCTTTCGAATCTGAAAACGTCTCGGTGAAGATATCGATAGATAAAGGCTTGATTCGCTCGATCGGACAATCTCCCAGAAGCAAGGAACTCCGCGAAAATACTTGGGAGAGATATCCGCCAGCTATTCTGGATAAGTACGCGCGTTGCAAAAAGCGGGGAGGAAGGTCTCGCGATTTCAAACGACGACACTCCAGCGTCGTGCTCGAAAAGCAATTATCTTGCAATTATCTCAAGTTACGTCGGTCTCTGATGATGCGTTCGATCTTCGATTCGTTCTCTGATTATCCCGTGTATTTCTCATTATCGAAAAAGTATTACACGCACAATTTGTGAATTGTTCCTCTTAATTCGTCGGTCGTTTTTGGTTGACTAAAAATTACAATCTCTCATCCTGACAATATTCTAAACTGACTTTGGTTACTAGACTGTAATTTGGACATTGAAATTTTCATTTCTCACAAAAGTACGAATTCCCATTTTTTGTTTGGAGTCGATCCTAGGGGGATGAAGGAATTTTCGAAATTTCCTCCGAAATTCCAACTTTCTGCATCACGAATATGGAAGTTTCTAATTCGATGAACAAATAGCTACGGTTAATTGATAATTAACCGTCTCTTCCTACGAACAAATAAAATTCTATCATAATCATCAGAGGATTGATTCAAGCTATTTATTTCAATTGAAAGTCATTCATTTTGTAATGTACACGTAGACATCATTATATATTAACATCGTTCCTTCTTTCTCTCTTAATTTTGCGAATGTGTCAATTTTGTACGTGCGAAAATATTTACAGTTTTTTAACAGGTGTAAAAATCAAAGCGTAAAATAATAGTAATCAACCTTGTATCGATAAACATGTAACTTTCAAGTGTTACAGATACCGTAGAAAGAGCAGCTTTCAAACTTCTTTATTTCGACGAAACGAACCCGATCGCAAACACACCGATCCACTCTTCTAAATTGGACCCACAAGGGCCGGAAATTTGCACGACGATCATAATTCTCTCCCTAAGAGAGAAACGTCGTCGCCCGTTCCGCGATGAAACGTCGACGAAAAACCGTCGACCGCACGAATCTCGAGCTGGCCCTCGAATTATTCGCGCGCGATCAATCCTCATCAGCCGAATCATCAATCTTGAAACGTTGGAACGGGGAAGTAAGCGAGATCTCTGCTCTCCGTTTCCCTCTCCCTCCGTGCCCTCCTTTTCAAGCACGCGTGCACACGCTACACGTTTTTCGAAGTTTCGAAATATTTCCTTTTTCCTTTTCTTTTCATTTTTTCTTTTTTTTTAGTTTCATTCGGTCCTCGCGTTCTTTCCATCCCGGCAACGTCCTCGGAGGGAGCGCCACTTCCGGCGTACGTGCTCTTGTTCCATCGGCCCTGCTTCCCTTTGCTCACCACGTCGCCGATTTCTTTTCTCTCGCTCTCTCTCTCTCGAGCGGCGGATACTTTCTATTCCGCGAAGAGGAAAGCTTTTCCAATGATCAGCCGGCTGGCAAAGAGCAAAAGGGAAC
>KQ435689.1:832142-843581 GCA_001276565.1 Melipona quadrifasciata | reverse complement strand
GATCGATCGACGCGGGGGGGGGGCGGGGTTTTTTTTTTTTTTTTTTTTATTTATACGCGCGTGCTCCACGAATTTTTCAGAATTTTCACTTTCACACGGACGTTTGTGTTTCAATTTGTCGTCTTTCTACTTTCAAGTAGAATTAGTAAAAAAGAGTCTCGAAATCTCTATTCTTCTAGTATTTCGATTGCGATATTAACAACAACAACATCCCTGGCGGAAAATGTGAAAAATCCCTGGCACGTATTTGAAAACGTTGACACGTATGGAAAACTAGAATCAGCGATTTTTCTATATTTTTAAATACATTCGAGTACTTTGATCGAGAACTTTCTGCCACGGTGTAAATTTAGTATGACGTGCAAAACGTGACGATCACTTTTTAACGGGGCACACCATTCGTGCCGTATTTTGTTTCACAAACTCGGAAAGAAATCTGGTCGAAGGAATAATTAGCTGGAAGCAAGTATATCTTGTTAGATTTCGTTAGCAAATAAACGCCTCGTTTCTCTGACTTTCACTCGAGGGTGAAATTGTGTAACGAACGTAGCCAGTTAATGAACCAAACTGAAAGCAACTACGCACAGAACAGCCAAAATAATTAAGATTGCGGAGGTATGCTTCTCACTTCGCCTAGGCTTTTGATAATGGTCCAACTTGAGCGTTCCCTGATTTTCATAACTCTCGATTGAATTTACCGAGCCGCCACCTTGTTCAATTCAATTGCCTCCAACACCCTCGAATACCGCGATTTTCGAAATATTATCAAGTTCCACGCGCACGTTTGCTTCACTTGCAAATGCCGACCGACGACGCGCTTCCAAACTCTTGCGGGAAATCCTCCGTATCTTCAGTGATTCTCGCGATTCGAACTTTTGAAGATGTTTTCTTTTTTTCTTTTTTTTTAGGAATTCTTCTTTGTCGTTCCGAAATTTTCAAATATTCAGCTTCGATGTTTACGTGGTACTTTCTGTAAATTATCACGTTCTTCGATATTTGTCGAAACGTCAACCCCACTTTGGGATTCATCAAACAACTATTATTACATTTATTGTCGAAATGTAAAAATGATCAAATTATTGGCTAATCCAACTCGTCGTAAAAGCCGTCAAATCGAAATTCCATCCGAATTCCGATGGGCTCTTTCAATTGGAAAAATCTGGAAATAAATTTTGGTGATTTTTCTATTCAAAACACGCGAATGCGCGTATCCCGCCATTGGAAAGTGGCGAGCAATGCAGCAAGGAGGTACGTGGATTCAATAAACAGCAGATTTGAATATGTATCTGCTCTTCTATCCTGGAGCTCGTAAAAAACTCGTAAGGATCTTCGTAAGGATATCGAAACACGTTTCCAACGTATATTCGAGCTGCAATTTCCGGGAATTGGCGAGCGAACCAAGGACCGATACACAGCACCTTAAAGCCCTAGTACCTCAAGAATTTTTAACAATATTTTATTGAATCTTCGACTACCCGTTACGTGAATACTTGCCTCTGATTTTTCTCACAAAGACACGCAAATTCACGATTGATTCCATTTCGCGTATTTCACGTAGTTGACGAGGTACCTTTAAGTGATGTCAGTTGAGTCATAAATGATTATGCATTTATAGAAAACTTGAACGCTAGAACTGTTAAAGTCAATTTATAATTTTCGTTGGACATCTTGCAGGCGTAAAACATTTTTAAAGATTTTGAAAGATTTAAATAATTTTTTGTGAAATGTATGAGTAGAATAGAAGCTTGTATACTCTACTGTATTATCAAGTTTCTCTATATTTTTGTCTTCAATGTCTACGATGGAAATTTTATGGTTTAATCGTCGCTAGTTTTAACGTTGAAGCGTCAGATTAATAATAGTGCTCACAATAATATTTGATACATGATCTCTCAAACGTACGAATTATGCATAAAAATCGGCAGTCTAGCAATTTATATCACGTTACAATATTATCATTGAAAATGATTTTAGCGAGGGTAACCCAGAAAATCGGGCTTCTTCAGGTGCAACGCTAATGCAACAAAAATTAGCGATTGGTTGATTTGGGTCACGTGATTCGTGAGGGGGCGTGGAGTAGGAGTGGCGTTGTCTGGTACTAAGCGATCGCGCCTGTAATTTGTTTTCTATTGAATCAAATGTTTGCATATCGATAAAATTTCTACTGTTGTTACATTTTATACATTTTTTTAAATATCCACTGATCGACGGAAGTTTAACGTGCACGAGTGAAAGAGTCCTTTAATTATTTTCTCGCGGCATGGAGGCTTTCGTCGGCGTAACAAACCAAAGTACTAAAATTCAAGACACTGGAGACTCTAATGCCCGCTCGTCCGTTGAAACCGTTCCCGCGCCATGTTTAAAACAAAACAAAAAAAAAAAAAAGAAGAAGAAGAAGAAGAAGAAGAAGAGAGAGAAAAAAAATCGTCAACTCGTTGCGAAGTTTTCGAAGAAAACTTTTCCTCCTCCGGTCTTCGCCAGTTATCATCCGTCCGGTGAACACTGGAAGGAGGAACGAGGAGCAAGAAAGTGAGCGAGAAAAAAAAGAAAGAAAAAAGAAGAAGAGCGGCGCAACGAACGGACGTCGCTCGCGTTCGCCAAGCAGAATTCCACGTCCTCGCGAGGATAGTCCGGCGGGCAGGAGGAAAAGTTTCCGCGAAGCGTTTTGTTGCCATGCTCGCCATGAGATACGCCAGCGTCACGAGAATAGAGAAATAGGTGAGCCGGAATGCGAATGAGAAAGTTATCCGAGGACTTTCAGACCAGCGACCCTCCCCCTGCCTGTACTCACAGGAGGTTTGGCCTCTGTGTTTCAGGACGAAAGGAGGAGGATGATTCTTACGAGGAGAGATCGCCAGCGTTGAGAAGAAGAGCAAGAAACAACACCGAGGAAAACATGGTACATACTCCTGGAGGATTTAGAGTCTGGCTAGTAAAGGAAGTATGTGCTTGAAATCGGGAACGCAGTACAGTGATTTAATTGACTTTCACGGAGTTTATGGAAGGTTGGGGATTGAACTGGTCCAGTGGGTGCTCGCGATCGCGAGAAATGGACCGGGGTCCTTCGTGTTTATGGGTGACGGCGCGAGGAAAGTTAGCCGGCGATTTTTATGGTGGAACTTTTTGGCAAGAGCGTGATTCATCGTCGTGGAACCTTCTGAAGATCAAATTTGTGGGATCGGAGGGACTGTTTGCTGTTGGAGAATGGAACGTATGGATCGAACGAGCGTAACGGAGGTATGGATTAAAATATGAAACGGAACGGATGTACGGACGTGATGGAGGTATGGAACGTGAGTGAAGTGCGAAACGAATGGATTAATTGAGAGTTGTGATCGTCAGCTGCTTGATTTGTTCGTCCGGGCAAGTTTGTTCGATTCGTTCGATTCATACGCTATCTAAAATTTCGCTCGACTAAACGTGACGATGAATTGTAATTTTTGTAAATGTGCGTAGTTGAAAAGATCCGTCTGCGTACGCAAATCACACTCTGTATACTTTGCACATTCTACAAATTTCCATAAATTTCTTTCGATTCGACGAATGAAGAACGATGTTGGTGCGCGAGGTTGGAACAACAGACGAAGCGATCTCACTTGAACGGTGAATATAGGTGAAATGATGATTGAATGACGATCCTTCGAAAGAGGGTCTTCTTGTTCCCGTTTACCCTTATCATCCCCTTATCATCTCGAAACGAAGAGAGACGAGTCTCCTTGCCTTCCTCTCTCTTTCTCTCTCTCTCTCTCTTTTGGCGTCTCTGTCTCTTTGAAATTAAGGATTTACACTCACGCTTCTGCAGGATCAAGTCGTAATTCTTTGAGGAGTGACGAACCTAAGCGCCACGACATGTGTGCCTGGCGTTTTCAAAGAAGCAGCACCGTCGATGACGGAGGAATATCTGAACTGAAAAGGGGAGAGAAGGATGTCATAATCTCGACTCGTTACCAACCAGCAGCGTGCAACTTCTCGCGCTCGACGAGAATTTCGCGCGTTTATGTTTACCGAAGAACCAACACCAAGGTGTTTCAATTAACGCCTCGCTGGGACGTGAGTCGTTCTAAGTATAAGGTCTAATGATTTAACAGTCCCGATGGGATAATATTCGAATAATCGAGTTAGCATGGAATGAAACTAATGGAATTTGTCAAAACTGTAAGAGAAATATTCAAGAAAAGTAAGGATGAGTTTGAAACAATATCGAGTGACATCTGGCACTTATTGCTCAAATCTCTTATTTGAATCTTAACCCTTTGCACTCACCCTCTTTGTCGACTCACGTTCGACATTTTTAAATTTCCAGTTAAAAAAAAAAAAAAGAATTGAACAATAATTCGAAATGCAAAGGGTTAATTTAGGATGTTTGAAAATGTTACACGAATTCTTTACAATAAATAAATCGCTCCCGTTTATAAAGTAAGGTTGATCAAATAAAATGTAACAAAATAAGACTGAAGCAAGAATGTTCAGCAACGAGGAACAGCAATCGAAGCCCTGATGAAAATCGACGAACTCTTTCGAACCACAATCGAGCAATCTACGATCTAATTATGCGATAAAACCGACGAGGAAGCCAACAGACAACCTGACCCGACGATAGAACCTGACAGAAATAAGAAACGACGGTTCACGAAACACCGTCGGCGAGTTTATCCGCCATCCGCAGTGGAAAGACCCGGGGTAAAATGCAAGGGTCGATTTATCGAGGAGCCACTGGATTGGCGGCATGCAAATCCTCCCTCGCGGAAGGAAGAACCGCGTAATTGGGAGATGAACGTGTTACCCCTTGCTGTCCAAGATTGATGATGGCTTCGCGCCGCGTGAAAGCGTTCGAGCGAAGCGTGGAAGCGCGACGAAAGACGCCTTAGTCTCGCTTCAACGAGCCGATCGTTTTCACATCCAGCCGGAGACGAAATTATCTAGCCGATCTGACGGGGGCAGGTATTGGTCGAGCAGAAATGAGATCGAGCGCCTCGCTTTTTTTCTTTTGTCACTGAGAGTGATTTTAGCGGGGGTAACCCAGAAAATCGAGCCTCTTCAGGTGCAACGCTGACGCAACGAAAATTAGCGATTGGTTGATTTGGATCACGTGACTCACGAGGGGGCGTGGGGTAGACCTCGAGTAGGAGTGGCGTTGTCTGGTACTGAGCGATCGCGCCTGTAATTTGTTTCGTATCGATTCAAATGTTTGCACAACGATAAAATTTTATGGCAAAAAACTCGTCTTCGTTGCTTCTGGACCTTTCAGTGAAACGAATCGTACTGGAGTACAAGTCGTGCAGTTTTTTGGTTGTCCTATAGTTTATCTTTTCACATTACCCGGGGCTCTTTTCCAGCCCTATTATTACCTGCATTATTTAAATTAAACAGTAATATGATTACTTTAAAAATCGGAGGTGAGCGTTTCAGTCCGCAGGAACTGGTCGTAAAGTTCTAAGAGGTGGATTTAGTGTAACGAAGCCTCGCGATATTCAGGTTGGTCGTAAATTTCTCCGCAAGCAGATAAAGCTTGCCGGACGAGTCAACCGGAGGAGAACGCGGAATCCGTGCTGTCTCGTCGCATTCCGCGAGTTTTTTCTCCATCTCCACGCCGTTCGTTGTACGAATTTTTCAATTCCTCGTGCGCCACCTCGCGCCTTTTTCATCGATCACTCGAGCATTCGTGCAAACTCCACGTTTCTTCTTCGCGAGATATAGAATCTCCTTTTCTTTCGAGTCATCCTCGAACAAGATCTCGATCTTTAGATTTAAATCTCTAAAAGTTTGGATTTTTCTTTACATTTTGTCATTTTTTTGCTTGTTTGTTAATCTCCTTTATTTTAATAAAAACCCATTCGTTCGCTTTTTCTTCGTGATATTTTGAAGCGAATAAAAACAAGCGACGATATTGTCAATTAATAATGTCAAAATCAAATATTTGTTTTGGGGAATCCGCGAGATTGCAGTCCGTTGTTTGTACAAAAGCAAACAACTGGGTGAATTAAAGTCCTTTATAGACGCGTCAATGAAGAAGATCCGTGTCTTAAAAACACTACGAAATCAATATCAGTTAAATACAAATTCTACAAAGTGTCAATCAAAGTAAAACCAGTAGTGGCGATAATTAAAAACAATTTCGGCCACATTAGCACCACGATTCTATTATTATTTCACGGCGCAGCGAAAAATTTATCCGACGAAATATGAAAAATTGACCGAACCTAAAACAAAAGGTGAGAAACACGTCACGTATGAGGGCACGAAATAATATGATAAAATTACTTTTACGGACGACGCGTGATGTACAATTTCATCTTCGTCGAAAGAAAATCATCGTAGCAGCCGAGGAGAAATTCACCACCACCGCGGAAATAATTTTTTTCGCCGGGATGAAGTCCGCGAACGCAACGAAACAGACGCGTGACGCGGTACGCGAAGAAATATAAATTTCGTTTCTTGACAGGACACACAGAAAGAGAGAGAGAGAGAGAGAAAGAGAGAGCAACGTGACCGCGTAGTTGTCGGACGACCAGCGAGTTATTTTATTAACCTTCTATTTATCAAGTTCATGCCCAGTGTTCGCTTGTTCCGCCGTTTCTCTCGCACCTTCCACTCCTCCCCCCACCCCGTCGCTCAACGTTTGCACAGTCACAACATGCCAGAATTGACTTTCATAAATCGTTCGACGGTCGATGGTTGCGGTTGTCGAGACGAGCGTGTTTATTTTGAAACTTTTTCAACGCTGCCCTCGAAACGCGCAGCGGACTTTGGCGTAACAATACGACGAGTCTTTGAAATATATTATTTCATTGATTCTTGTCGATGATTATTCAGTTCAGTTATTTCAACGATTCACTTGCGTGTTTTAATTATTTTCGAACTGCTGCGAAAAAAAAAACATAAGTGCAGTTGCTGTGAGATGAATTCGTTCCAGTTGTTTCTCTTTTTCAATCATATTTTATTACAAATGTTTATCGCAAAATTATTTCACAAAACGTTTTATATACAATTTCTGTTTTTATCCCAAAGTTTTATCCTCTGAAAATGTGTAAGTTACGAATATATTTCTTGTTTCATCCGTGTGAAAAAACACATCTAGTAGAACAGGTGTACAAAGTATCAGACGTACAGCACCAGTTGTGATGTTCAATAGATGAAACTGAACTCTGTGCCTTATCTTATTAGTTCCAAAATTATTCGAAAGTTACTATTAACAGAAAGAACATTGTGTTCTTCCAGAGAATCCAAGAAAAACCATCTACTAACGCTAGAAAATAATTTAAATTAACCACTCTCGCTACGTAGCAAACGTAGCAGTAGCGAAAGGATCCAGGCACCATGATGTCAAGAACAAGTGAGAAAGTGAGTTTTCGGGGTGGTAAATAGAAAAGGGTGAAAGACTCGCGCGGGGAATATCGGTGGACTCTGGTCTAGCTTGTCGAAAGATATAGATCCGTTGTAGGAAGGTTTATCGAGTTGGCGTTTACCCTTTTGCACTCTCAGTTTCTTTCATCCTTTCTCTCTCTTTCTTCGTCGTGGCTTTCCCTCGTTTTTTCTTTCCTCTCTCCCTCTCTCTTTCTTGACCCGCTTCCTCTAATTGTAAGCTATTCATCGAATTGCTCGAATAAGGTTTCGCAGTTGAACCTTCAGGTCAAAGGTATTCGTCGAAGGCTTCACAGTGCAACGACCTCGCCCTGTGCATGGGCTTAAGCTCTTTCTTTTTACTTTCCTCTTTTTCTTCCGCTCTTCTCCCTAGTTCTTCCTCTTCTCCTTTTCTATTTTCATTGTTCCCTCAACCGAGAATCGGTGAAAGACGATTGTTTTCTTTTTCATTAGAGTCTCGCCAATAGTCGCGGAACTGATATTCTTCTGGACGATGTCATCCTTCCACAAGACTCTGTTTCTCTCTCTCTCCGCTTCTTTGTCGTTCTCAAAGTTGGAATCGCCTGTTTCATTTCGTTTGTATTAAGTGGGAACTCTCGATTGGAAGTGGGGAGTTTCGAACTGAGGCAGAAGTATCGGTGTTATTACACCTCGGTGTGCACTCGTATTTGAAATTTCAATTGGAAAAATTCTCTCACGGAAATTCCTCGTCGGACGAAGAAATAGACATAGTAAATGAGTTACGTAAATTTACCTTTGTTCCCTTTCTTCCGTTACTTTCGTGACAGTGGTAAATAAAATTCGCGAAGAAAAGCATTTCAAGTCTCGCTCGTTTCTTTGACACGTTTCTTAAACAAAATTTCCATATTTTTCAACACGCACGTGTCCTATATTACAACGTGAAACATAAATTTTCTACATTTTTGATGACAAAATATCCTCCATCAAACTCGCAAATGACATTAATTTTTCGAATAATCATTCGACAGACGGCATTCATCTTACGCGTACAGACATTTATAATTTTGCAAGAGAATTGTAACGAGTTCAAAACGAATGATCGACAAAACTAGAATAAACAAGATTATGACAATAAAATTAATAGCTTACAGAGAAACAGAGAAACGGAGGAAATTTCAACCAATCTAATTTAACTTGAATTAAAGTTGGCGGATTGAAAACGAAGCGACGGTCGCAACATTCAGAAATGAACCGAAATCGAAATTTCTCCAGATCGACTGTCACGGGCCCGTCAGATCTCTTATATTCGCTGAAAGTTCAACATTACAATCAGCGTTTCACAGGGCGTTCGGTCGATCGGTGACTGGAGGTATCTCGTGGAACGACGACGATAACTCTGGGAGGCCGACAGCTCGTTCCATTTCCTGGTATAACGACCTCGAGAGGTCGATCAGACTGTAAGCCCCCATCGTCGATGTTCGACGAGCTTCCGACGAGCTTCCACGTCTCGGCAACGAGAGACAGTGGGAAGGGTATTTCCGCGTGACCTACACCCGCCTTCTCTCGCGCTACGTGCAACACCTCCACGCCTCGATACCGATCCCGCAAGTTCCCGCGCGGATTTTCCGCCTGATAGCCTTGAATTCCGTCGGAAGGTCAACGATATTTTTCCCCTCGCGTTTCCCTTCTTTCCTTTGTCTCCTGTTTATTATTATCGCTGAGAGCGATTTTAGCGGGGGTAACCCAGAAAATCGGGCCTCTTCAGGTGCAACGCTGATGCAACGAAAATTAGCGATTGGTTGATTTGGGTCACGTGATTCGTGAGGGGGCGTGGAGTAGGAGTGGCGTTGTCTGGTACTGAGCGATCGCGCCTGTAATTTGTTTTCTATCGATTCAAATGTTTGCATATCGATAAAATTTTATGGCAAAATAGTCGTCTTCGTTTCCTAGTCAGGAACAGTTACTTCTGGTCCTTTCAGTGAGACGAATCGTACTGGGGTACAAGTCGTGCAGTTTTTTTCGTATATCCTTTTATTTCTGTCCCGATGCACACTCTGTCCTGGCGAAAGATTACAAAGGGGTGTAATTATCAAAGTTTGTCAACTGTCGAGCAGGATTTAGTAGAAAGCAGAGTTTAACAAACTGAGCTTGAAGTTTGTCAGAAATAGAGTTTGATAAATATCGAATTATTTGGAATTTATTGGGATAAATCTGTTGTAAATTTCATTCGAATTTATCGCAAGTAGAGCGCGAATTTTTGTAATTATCTTCTTTACACACACACACACACACACACACACACACACACACACACACACATAAACAGATTCCCAATTTCTCTCCCATCTTCGAAACTCCATTTCAACAAACACAGAAAAATTCGCTACGGTGAGAGTTTTAAATCGCAAAGATGAACTGAGGAAACGGTTTATCCTTTTCTCACTCCGAAAACAGAGGACGCTGGAAAAGAGAGAGAGAGAGAAAAAAAAGAAGAATCACAATTCTAACGAACTCTAGTTTGTTCGTCTGTTTCGTAACAGCGGGAATCGAGTTTTTTCATCGAGAACGAAATGAAATTGTCTGCCGCGTTCGAATTCAATCGAAAAGGAGGATCGCCCGGCGTATCTTTGTTTGTTTCTTCTTTTTTTTTCTTTTTTCATAAAAATCGTTGTTTCGCAGAAAGAGAGGGAGACAGAGAGAGAAAGAGAGAGAGGGAGAGAGAGAGAGAGAGAGAGAGAGAGAGAGAGAGAGAGAGAGTGTGGAAACTGTACGCCGTCGTCTGACGCGTGAAATCGCGTTTACAGGGGATGTTGACAAAGGGACCGGTATTGATAGATCGTCGATTGAGCCGTTCATTGATGACAGATTATTAGGTGTCGGATTATCGTGATTCTATTGTTTAGACCATAACAAGCGCCACAAATGAATAGTGATTTAGACGACCTGAACATCCAACGTGTATACGTCCATTCGAGATAAGTTATGGCATATTGCAATTGGATCGGAATTAATCCGAATTAATTGAAATCCGTTCGTCGATCGAGTAAAATTTTCTCTGAAAAAAAAAAGAAAAAAAGTATATATATACATCGATCGAAGGAAGCAAATCGGGAAGCTTCTGTAAGCTTCTTAAACCTTTGCTCTCGACAAACTTGTTTCGTATCGTCTACCAGCAATTTATTATACGAAGCATCGTCACTTTAAATAAAATGATACAACATCGGAAATAATTGTTCAAATGTGGTTTGACAATTTTGTTGACTGTGCATTTCTAACATAATATTCTAACGATAGTTTCAATCTCTGGAAGAAACAATATCCTCCGTCGTAACTTTCGTTTCTTAAACTGAGAAGCAATAAGAGGTCCAACGTATGACATCGCGTGTCTGAATTCAAAATGAAATTCAAATTCAAATCTCCGGGAAAATAATAATATCATAATTTTTTTAAACTAAGAAATGAAACTCGTGCGAAGCTACGAACATTTATGAAATTTCTTTCGTCTACAGGGTGAGTCAAAAGTCTCTTCCCGCGTATTTTTTTATTTTTTTTTAACAAAACATAAGAAAAAACTAATTGTATTAATTTCAAGTTAAATTTGAAAGTTTAAACACAAGTTTTCCATTGTGTTTTCAAAATTATTTCTTATCCCTAAATATTGACTCTCGGAACGTTCGCAAATTTGTATTCGCTCTTTTTATAGTAGGAAGTGATCTTTGACCCATCCTGTACAATGACCTCGATATTTCGGATAAGATATCCTGTTGTATTGATATAAGAAAATAATAAAGATAGATTTTCTCGTGTTAACATAATAGGTTAGTACCTAATCCTAGTATTCATTATTCAATTTTAATATATTTCTTGTTATAAATTTATATTAAATATAATCTTTCGATATTTTGGAATTACGCACCCTCGAACGTTTGACGATCAATCAAAAAAAGAAAAAAAAAAGAAAATAGTTCACGCGCAACGGGGAAGGGTATTCACACGGCAAAGAACGATGTAACGCGTGTAAACGCTGTTTATTTTTCGCTCGCTACAACTTCGCCCGGCAGTTTTATTGTTAATTAGACAACTTCAAGCATCTTGAGTAATTGGATAAGTTCACCA
>KQ435689.1:753079-776088 GCA_001276565.1 Melipona quadrifasciata | reverse complement strand
TACATGCGAGAGGCTGAGAGACTGATCCCGCCCGCTTCCTCCTGAGGGAGCTTTTCAACGTAATTCCTACTTGCCCTCTCTCTGCAAACGCATCCGTGCATACACGGATGCGTTTGCGTACGCGCGCAAATGAAACTTTGTTAGCGTGGGAATTTCGTTGATGCTTAATTGGCAGTCGGTAAGGTGAATGCCGATAAACGATACGGGTTTAGACTGACGCGATTCGAATTGGTCATCTCGTTGTCTTAATGCTAGAATAACCATTCTTTACATATATATATATATGTGTGTGTAAAATAATGATATTTCAGAAAACAAAAGTAAATTTTATTCGGTATATATATATATATGTGTCTTGATGTTAGAATGACCAGTCTTTAATATTTTACATATAAATTTATTTAAATTTCAATGACACGTAAATACACTTATATCTACATTTGGGATAACCTAAAAAGGGGCGGGGGAGAAGAGAAGTTGGCGAACTATTGGTTTTTAATCTCCTTAAAGACAGAGTCCCGCAAGCTGGCAAACAAAGTGCAAATTTTTCGTTTTATTTTCTCTCTCGGCCATTTCTCGGCCATTTCCCGGCTCCCGATCGAGTCGAAGTTTTTTAAATCTGCCACGGCTGATTGTGTCCCATGCTCGCGACGCAGTTACTCTGTTGTTCGTAATTGTTCGTTCGGTGAAAATTCGAGTAAAACCAGGTGGAAAATTCCTGCTCCGTTGTTGAGGCGCTCGGGAATATTATCGAAATCAATTCGCGAGATCGTTATGTACAATGTCGTTTAACGCTGGAACGAGCAAACCCCCCGTTCGACGCGACGGATTTCAGATTTCCTTTGTTTGCTCGGATTGAAGTTGAGGGAAAAAGATGCGAAATAATTCGCATCGTCGGGATTAACGTCGACGTCTGAATTCAAACGGAAATACAAATCCATTTATTTCGATTGTTGCGATAATTTGACGCGACAGTCGAAATAACAACAAACAATGTAATAATGTTTTAATTATCGTGTGTATCATAATTTGTATGTGTTACATGTATTATAATTTGCGTATATATACACATATCGATTTCATGTATTACGTGTATCATATGTATCGTAATTTACATGTACACATAAATGTGTTTAATCATATCATTAAAATTTAAATGAATTTATATATAAATACACTGTATAAAAACATATATATAAGATAATGATATTTTATATATGAATTCTATACATAAAATTCATTTACAAAATATTAGACTGGTTACTGTAGCATTAAGACGCATCTTTAATATTTTATATATAAATTCTATATATATAATTAAAAAAATTTAATATAAAATAAAGAATGATTATTCTATAGCATTAAGACACATCTGCATCGAATGATACAGGTATCTACTTTCCACCTCCCCACGTTTTTCTTTCTTTCCTTCTTTCGTCGAAAGCATAACGTATCGATTTAATCAAAAATACTTCGAGACGAATTTCACCCCGTCGTTCGAATGGAACCGTAATTTTTGATGCCTCACGCTCGTTCACCCGTCCGGCGCGCCACGCACAGTGAGCCAGGTCAATGACAGACGCTGAGTCGGCACCTTTTTCTACCAGCACCACTGCGACGAACATCAACACCCACGAACCGCTGGCCGCCAGACGTTGCGCCTTTTCAGAAAAGAATGTCGGTCACGGCGAGTTCAACTCTCCCCTCGTTGGTACGCCAGTCTACCGTGCGTACCAACGCTTTGAAGCCAATTCGCGACATATTGATTTGAAATAAACGTTGCTTTACGCCGCACGCTGATTTCCCTTTTTCCTTTTTTCTTTTTTCTCTTTTTTTTTTTTTTTTTTCTTTTTTTCGAGTCGTTGGAGCAACGAAATTTTACAGAGAGCTTGGACACACCCGTCCAATTCGCGCGAGAAATTAATTTCTGTTCGGGGGAACTCTGTTGGATACGTTTTCTTTGTTGGAAATTGTTATTATTATTGCTTTAATATTCCGCGGGCTGTGTACAGCTCGTGACGAGAGGAATATATTATAGCGCGTAACTGCCAAGTAATTACTGTATTTCGAACTCTGTAATTTTAATAATATTCTTGCACGTGCACGTTGCTGAATACCGCAGTTGCGATTTTTGAAAATATTCTGGGAAATATCGTTCGATCGAACAACTTCAATCCCGATTAAACCCGATTAAGCATCGGCAAATTTCTCTCCGCAGAGTTCAACGACGCGAAGTAAGGTGAAAAATTCTACATATTCACCGGGCACAAAGGACTTGTGTAAAAATATTATTCCAACGTGAATGTTTTGAATCCGTACAATTACCACGTGAAATGATTCCTCTTGCATAAAGAATGCATAACACGCTCGATGTATCAACGTAACGTTAATTTCCCTTTATTTTTCTACGCAGTGTAACGAAAGGGGGACGCGCGTAACATAAAAGCTTGGAAAATTTAAAAAAAAAAAAAAAGCGAGAAAGAAGAAAACAGAAATCAAGAGTTATTCCATCGTGTTGTCGATGCCAGGACAATAACTCTCGATCCTTCACACGCCGCGATAATGTAAAAATTGTGTTTTCTATTATTCTTCAGCGACAAAAGTGTGTCGCCGCGTGAATAAATTTACGAACGTTCGTGCTCTAATGGAAATTCCTACTTTTCATGCAACGAGCACAATTTACAAAATGAAGCGCAAAAATTCGCGAAATCGAAACTTCGCCGCGAAATAGTTATTTCGTCTGTCAATTAGTTCCGATTGATTTTCGTTAGCTTCGAATTTCCCCGCAGAATCGTAAAAGTCCGCCATCCTCCCTCCCCCTCTTTATTACTCGCGCGAGAGCTCGGCTGGCGTAACGAAAGCTTTACTTTATAAGGGACGTAAGTAGTTAGAGGCCGTGAAATATTTTACGGGGCAGGAGATTCGATCGTTATCGTCATCCGATCAAAACTAACGCTGTAGATAACCGCTTGGTCCAAAGTGACCGAGTACTAACTTCCGTGCCGTTGAACGGCCCCGTTAAAATTTTAATAAGTTGGCGCCGAGCGTGATTTCGATGCGCGAAAAGTTCGCGAGCGCGGACTCCGTTCGTTCGAGCCAAATTTCAATCAATATCCGATTAAGTAAACTCCGTGGACCATTTATTCGAGCCTGAATAAACTCTTCGAACGAAAACATTTTACACTTTCTTCTCCCTTTTGTTCTTTAATTATGCCGCCAGATCGGAAACACTGTAGCGGTTTGGGATTCCTCGACTACGAGTTTCGAACACTGACTAGCACAAGCCTAGCGTCGAGGTCCTACCGATCTCTGACGTTAAGCAAGCAGTGTGCGGAACTCCGCTAGGATGGGTGGCGGGCCAGCAGCGCCTCTAGCGGATGGGTGATTGCAACAACACAACAAGCGTCTGGGGTAAGGAGTCGCTGCCATCAACCAACCCCACTGATGATGATGAGTCTAGGCAGAGAGTGACTGCGAGACGAAACCGCGTATAAACGCAATTTTCTCTCTCTTTCTCACGACCCCAAAGTCCATTCGTCCATCCAACATATCCTTACCTTCCTAACCCGTTACATAACACCTTGCTTGTGCAACTTACTGCGTTGTCCTGTAGACCTTGCACCTATTAAGATAATTTCCACCTGTCTAATTTAATTCTTACCAAAGTAAAGAACTCGAACCTCCTTTCTTTTTTTTTTTTGTATGGAAGTTAACTTTGAACGTTTTAAACAATTCTATCATTCAAGTAAGGAGAGAAGAAAAGGAAAGGTTTCTCTCTGAAAGAACGAACGGTATTATTCCCGGGAAACGACGTTCGTTTGTTTCAGCTCGAAATTCGCCGCGATAATTGAAAGAAATATTCGCCTCCTCCCTCCTTCCGTGTGATTTTCTAAATTTTTTTCCACCTTGCAACGTGGACGTGGAAACGAACGTTCCCCCCGTACACACGTGTGTGTGTGTGTGTAACTTTTTACTTTCCGTGCTCCAGCGCAACAACGAGGCGGGAAAAAAAGACGATTTTCAACGGTAAAAAAGGCACATTGTTGGAAAAACAAACGGAGAAAATGTTACGATCAATAGCACAATCAAAGTGGACGCGGATGGCAACGCTCCTCCTCTCCTTTTATTTCTTTCTTTACCCGAGGAAATTCAGCGAAAAAAAAAGTTTCTAACAAACCGAAGGAAAGTTAGACGACCATTAAAAAACCAAAAAAAAAAAAAAAAAAAGAGAACGAATCGAAAAATATCAGGGAAAAATCCAATGTTACGTGAAAATATCTCTCTCTGTTGCAGCCGGACTGTAACTTTGCCAGTGTGCGCGCGTGCGTCGATTTAATTCGATCTTACAGCGAAATTTTGCGAGTACCCCGCTGTTTGTTTACAGGCGGAATTAAATCCATCGGAGATCCTCGGAAACACTCGGAAGATCTTATGAATCCGGACGCGGTGGAATACGTCTCACTAACAATGTGTAACTAGTTGCACTTACAACGAAACTTCCTAATAGCAGCGAAGTTTATCCAAGCGGCTAAGTAACTCAAAGTCGATCCGACATCCCTCTCGCGGAAGATACGCCTTGGCTATGGCAATGTCTATTAACTCCTGTTTAATGCTCACGTGACAAATAAACTCGAAAATTACGCGCCAATACCCCCGTTGGAGGATCGACTGTTCCGGCGACAGTACAAGATCTCTTTCTTATATTTGGTTTTGTCGATACGTGACAAATAAACTGGAAAATTATGTCCAAATATCCTGCCGTTGGAGGAACAACTGTTCCGGCAACAGATTTTGACAAAAATATACAACAATTGACTCGTTTGCTCGAAGGATATTTAATTTTATCGACAAATTACGTGTAAATATCCTACCGTTATAGAAACAACTGTTTCAGCAGCAGACTCTAACGAATGTGTGACGATCGAATAAATGTTACTTTTTTCCTTTTCTTAAGATTTTGACGAGAGTACAAACAATTGACGCATTCGTTCGAAGTATATTTAGTTTTATCGAGAATAACACGATTACTGGAATTAATATCGAGTTAAAAAGATTTCGATGTAAGTGTGTTACAACAGTCGATGCATTTTCATCGAAAGTTATTTAGTTTTGTGGAAAATAACACGATCGCTCGAATAATTGTACAACTTGTCGAAGTATTGGTCAAAATATCACGATAGAAGGATTTCAAAAAGAACGTTATTCAGTTTTATGCCTGAATTAATATTTCGACGAGAGCACAGTAATTGGCTGCGTTTGTCTGAATTGATTTGAAAGTTTTGTCGAAGATGACACGGTTGGTCGAATAAGTATTACGTTACGTTTTATGTCGGAAATATTACCGAGTGTAATATAATACGTTAATAATTTATTGCCCGACAAACGACTGATTTGCCTGAGGGCTGTTAAACACCGTACACTATCCTCACTTACTCGTTTCTCGTGACTCAGGATGATAAAATGACGGGTCAATTTCGAGACGGTACGCTTGCCAGGCTTTATAGCCTCCGTCTATTTTATCACTGCAATTAGGCTACCGTGTCACGCAACACTTGAACCCCTTGTGTCGACTCTCGACTTACACTCGACTTACGTTCTCAGAGGGTATCACTTTAATCGCCATTGAGAACCATTTATTAATTAGAGTATTCGAGTACCACACGTCTATTTTCAATAAATCATCTTCTCTTTTTTTTCAATAGATTTTACACTCTCGCCTCATCCTCTTTTTTTTTCCAAGTTCGTTTTCCAACTGATGAGAGAAGGAGAAGTTTGCTAAAGCCAGGACGATTTTTAACCGATCCTCCGACGCTTTGCGACTCTCTTTTCATCTGTTGGTCGTTGATTAAATTTCGAGCAATTTGTAAACGTGACGTGTTCGTTGCAACAGAATCGCTGAATGTTTCCTCCGTTTTAGTTTATTTTCTCCCCTCGCCTCGAGTAGAAAGAATTTTACTCCACGCAACGCGTGTGTTCTCGATTTACTTTTTCAAGTAGAATCAACCCCTTTCCCTCGGCTGTAGCGCCAATCACGAGTTACTTCTCTATGTACGGGGTGTTCCAGTTTCTTCCGGCCAATGCCTTATTAAGAAGTACATACAACAAAAATAGAAAATACCAAGAGAATGACACTTGAATCACCGATATGCGATGTGTCGTCCAATTTATGCGTGGGTAATAATCCGATACGAGGAGCAAGTTATTTAACAGGGTGAAATACGTTGAAACGACGTCAAATGAAATTTCAGGGAAGATCACTTCAACGCGTTCAATTTAACTTCCGATTGAGTCAAAATTATCTGACCACAGAAGAGTTTTTATGAAAAACAAGGCAAATTTCTCCGATTCTCCGATCTAAAGCTAAGTTGAAGCCGGAAACAGAATTCGACGCGTCATTCAACCCCATATAAATTAAATTAAATCTAATAAACAACAATTATTGTTATCAATATTAATTGATAATAATTGATTTAATTTAATTAAACGAAGTAGTAATTTAAGAAATTGCTAAATTTGTTAAATTTAAGAATTTTGGAATTAGGAATAGTCAGAAATTTAAGAAAATTTAACAAATTAAGCCAATCAGATTAAATTAAATTCAACGAAGTGGGTAATTTACGATACAGAATACAAGGGTTGTATCAAGCATGTAGGAAAATAATTTTTTTACGCGTATCAATCTCCCAGACGACCGAGTCGTGTTGAATCTGTCGAGTTAGCCGATTAAGAGGAGCAGTTAAAATTGCCAAAATTTCACCTCGTTATTTCCATCTCCCCGCGTCTCGTGCAAACTTGCCGAAAAAGTGAACTCACCCTTTCACGATCTTCTCCTCCTTCGATTAACCTCGCGCGAGGAAGCGAGTTCGGCCCGGGCGACAAGGGCAAAGCGCGGCGCGGTAAACGGAAGCGAGTAAATTGGTCAGCGGTGGAAAATCGGACCGGGGCGAAAGTACGGTGACGTGGCACCGGCGTCAAGCCCCCGGGCGGATTAATTTAAGGGCCAGATAAATCATCCCGCTATCTCGCCGGCTACGGCAAAAACATTTATCTTCCTGCTGGTGGTCTGCTCGCAAACGTCCTCCCCTTCTCCGCCGCCGCCGCCGCCACTCTCGAAACTCGCGGTTATAGGTGCTCGTCATTATCCGCGAGGAAACACCGACAGATCCAACTTGAGATTTTTTTGTTTTTTTTTTTTTTTTTCTTTCGAACAAATGCTGGAATGCGAACGTGTGCGTCACGAGGTCGTGAGCGCACCGCGACATTATCGCAGAGTATCGATTTTTTTTTTTTTTTTTTTTTTTTTGCTTTCGAACAAATGCTGGAATGCGAACGTGTGCGTCACGAGGTCGTGAGCGCACCGCGACATTATCGCAGAGTATCTCGTTTATTTTCTGACAAACTCTTGCATTTTCGGATCTCTCGCGAACGAGTGAAAATACGAGATTTATAATTATTAAGGGCCACGTTAATGATGGAGGGACGAAGTCGGAAAAGGTATACTGATTTTATGAAAGTGCGAAAGGGTACAGAGCGAAACACTGTTCGTTGTATTGATTATGCACGAGTAATAGTACGCGTACAATCCTATATGATACGTGTGCGTTTCTGTCATTAACAGGAAAACGATTTTTTCTCATTCTTAATGGCGATAATTAACTTTCTCTGTTATTATTGCACTACTGCATATTGCTATACTATTGTTATACTACTATACTCTCATATAAAAATACTAAAAAATCGTAAAGAAAAACGATTTTTGTCACTCTTAATGGCAATAATTAACTTTCTCCGTTGTTATTGTATTACTATAAGCGTCTGTGCGTCATACACACACACGTACTACATATTATACTACTATTATACTACTATATTTTACTGCTATATATTATATTATTATATTGTACTACAATATTGTAGTTGTACTATGTTATATTACTACATTGTACATACACACACTACTATATATTGTACTACATATTACATAATTATATTGTACCATATATAATAACATAAATACACACACATTTACTCACTGACAATCATACCGATAACATACATACAGTTGGATACGTTTCATTGCCAATAACAGAATAATTCTACATCATCTCTCATCTGTACGAATACTTTCCACTCGGGTGTTTCCTGCTCTAAATGTAGAGGAAGACTTTCTGCATCTTGACATAATACTTTCATATTTACAGTAGAGAAATTACAAATATAAAGTGGAACAAATAACAGCATGGAAAATATAAAAAATAAAAGTGTAAAGAATGAATAAACACAGAAACTGTGTCAATAAAGACAATAGATATACAAGTTGTCTCAATAAAGACACAAGTTGCGAGAAATTGGTAGCTGGAAAGAAATTGGTTGGCGATCGATCAACCTTAGGAGTTCTCGTCCCTCGATTCAGGCCCTCGTTGTCAAAATTTATTTTCGCGACTTTTACACGGCTGCAGTTTGTTGCTGCGTACCCTGTAATTGGTTGTCCCGACGTTCTCGTGCCCTTCGTTCCTCTTCCGTTTGTCTAGAACGAGCGAGTCCTCGTTAACGTGAACTTGAAGAAAATCTTGTAGTTAACGCACGAGATGCTCCCCCGATGCTAATTCGAGCAAATTGGCGAATATTCTGAATACTCGGCTCCTTTGCTATCTCTTTGGATCCGCCATTCACGAGAATATTCTCTACTTTCGTGTTACATCCACCGCCCCATTCTAAATACAGCTCCTCGTTTGATATAACGAACGAACGTTGAAGCCGGATATTTTAATTACTTCACGGTGTGCACGGTGTGTCGTTCGTACAAGTACAACCTACATCCCCCGGCCAACTACGTTACGAGAGACGACGTCTTCGAGTTGTTTTTCGTACGATACGCGAATTCCTCCTTGAGGAACAAGTCATTTGGTACAAGAGGCTGCGTGTTACTGCATGGGGGAATGCTAAAACCTGCAAAGTGCAGGTCAAGTTTATGACCTTAAGGCGGCTCGGGCACACAAATAGCCTGCAGGCTAACGTTCTACGACGTTACGTAAGATACTCGTAAAATAATGCATTGCTGAGGGTACGAGTGTGAGAGAGAAAAAGAACGTCGCTGTGTACAGGGTGGAAAGAAAAGTTCGTCCTTGAATTTCAAGGTCAAATAGAATTTTCTGGCATTATATTTTAACTCTGGAAAGGTTTTACCTAACAGTACCTCTTGAAAAATAGCAAAAACGTTTCTTAATCGTTCAAGGACGTGAGGGTTCTTTATGGTTTCTGGACATTGTGGGATATCTATATTACATAATCACATTTATACTTCGAATAATGTTAACAGCTTTTTTTTATCATTTAATTATTTCGACTCACATCGATGCCACAACCATGATAAAATCAAATGCTGGTGGAACCTAATACGAAAACTACCATAAAGTCGCTGTTAGCACGCATTAGGTTGCTGGAATTATAGCTTCTTGGAAAAATGTTACCTTCGTGATGAGTAGAATGTGATGCAACTTTGAAATTCAAGATCAAGGTTAATTTACATGTATTATCCATCAAACTGAAGGTGTAAAATTCATCCATGACGGCCACGGACAAACTTCTTTTCCACCCTGTATAATGCTTGTAAAGTATAAACATAATCTTTAAAGTACGAGTGTGAGCAAGAAAGAAAGGGAAAAATAATATAATAAAGAGTGTAAAATAATACAATATTAAAGATGTGAGTATGAGAAAACAAAGAGACAGATAACAACGCTATATATAGGGTAGTCACTCAAATAAAACGAAAATAACTTTTACAAATACATGTTTTCCTAATTTTTTATTTTATTTGGAAGAATAATTGATGGACTAAGTGCATTAATTATTTTTCCAAAGTGTGAGAGAGAAAGAGAACGACGCCATGCACAATAGTTGTAAGAAAATATAATACTGAGAGCAAAAATGTGAGAGAAAAAGAAAGAGAAAACGAATGGTAACGAAAGTATACATGTCGAGAAAAAGTACGAACAATGTGATTTGGTGAAAAATTGCGAGTGAAAAATTTAGAAACACTTGGAGCTTGCTGCTCGTTAAAAAATTAATTATCGCAGGATTCCTTCGAACAAATGAAAAGTGTTCGAGAATGAAAATTTTCGACTGATTTCGAACGAAATTGCTCTTCTCTGTAGAATTGGCAATTAATTGGCTTTCTTCGATTCGTCAAGCTGGTAATTGAATCTGCTTGACTTGTCACAGCACTGACATTATTATTTATCTTTTGAAAAATATCACCAGTATCAAATATCACAAATCACGTGAAATATCATGTTACTTACATTATTATTATCGTGTACGCGACGAAAAAATTCTTGTAATTAGACCGCGGATTTTTGTGCAATTTTTCAAACGGAATAACAGAAACAGAAGGTAAAAAGAAATTTATCTCATTCACCGCTGTAATAAATCCTCAGATTAACCTATTAATATAATAAATAATACGACAAATCCTCAGATTCACCTGTTTCACATGTTTCGTACATATCGTGCGTCGTACGTAATTTTCACGCGGAAAAATCCGCGGTCTATTTATGATTTTATTACCGCGATCGGCGGTAACCAATGTACAAGCAAGTAGAACGATCTCGTCGCAGATTGCTCGGACGTAAACGACCCAGCGGAAAGCGCGCTCGGTCGCGAAACTCGTTACCCCGATGAAAAAAAAAAAAAAAAAAGGAAAAAGGAAAAAGGAAAAAGGAAAGAAAAAAGAGAATTCGAGCTGCCTCGAGGAGAGGTAGAAAGTTGGCAGAAAAAAAAGCTGTCAAGGTTGCCGGGCTGAGCCCCGGCTTTAGCCCCGGCACAGTTCACGGCATTAAACGTAACAAGCCGATCCGCGTACCTACGAAGCCGGCCGCGACTACGTAATTATGTGTAAGGCTTAATTACGGAAAGCGGCCGCTAACTGAGATAATAGAATGCCACGCAACGGAATTAAACCGTATTAACGGAAACTGCATGCACCGTGAAATAAATCAAAATGCTACTGTTCGTGTCGCGTCGGCCCCGCGGCAGGTATCCTCTCGCATTTGCGTTCGACAAAATGAGATCGGCCGATTCTCGAAGACGAGATTAATTTGAACGAGTCGAGTTGGCGGTGTCCTATTTTAACTTTTTTTCTTTTTTTCTTTCTTGAACATTCAAAGAAACTTTGAAATAAACTAGCATTTAATACCGTTCGGACAATTGTTATAATTTGTTCTAAATTTTAAAGAGAAAATCGTAGAATAATAATAAAGGTGAGTTCATTTCAAGGTTTGAAGCCTACTATAAGACGTTTTTACACTATGCAAGACATTTCTTTTTTCTTTTTTTTTTTTTTAAAAAATTTTTTTTTTTTTTTTTTTTTTTTTTTTTTTTTTGGATGTGAAAGCATGGAAGAATTTTTGTTGTTCTCATAGTGAAACATGAAAAAAACATTACTCTTTGGATATATTTTATATATTTTTTTCACGTGACGCGTATTTCGTGGAACGTCGAATTCTAGAATTTTTTTGTAAATGCATCGACATCCGCATTTCTGTTTCGTGACAACTCGAAAATCGCTTCTACACTTCTACGGGTACATATTATATTTTCCTCAGATGTCGCGAGGAATCGATTTTTAAGATTGCACATCCAAATGTTTCTTCTCTTGAGAGACAGGATTCCAAACGTAATTGTTCCTCAGCGCTAACCGATCCGAGAGAAAACGTAGCAACATTTTTTTTCTCTTTTTTTTTTAAAAAAAAAACACTCGACAGACAGGTCCAAGTCGAATATGTGCATAGAAAATGCGACATGTACCCGCGCGCTTGCTCCTCTGTTTCTATTTGACATGGTTGCATTCCATGCATTAAATGTAATACGGAAGAGCCGTGCATGCATGCATGCATGAATAGTTCATGCGAGCTGAACATTCGCTGGGAACCCCGATGAATCGAGCTCCCGATCGACTGCGAAAGAATTTCAAGCGGGCGAGAAGGAGCCACAGGAGCGTCCGTTGGCCCCTTTCTTTCCCCCCGGCGTTATCGAATGTTGCACCAGCATCGAAAACCAGCGTGCACTTACTTCTTTCGGTTTCGTCCGCCACGATCCGTTTGCGAAATGTCGCGTGAATATGTAACACCGTGTCAGCTTATCTGCAAGCGTGTTAAGCTACGTTTTATGTAGATTCGCGGCGAGAGGGAGTGGTGGGGGACTTGCGGTTGCTTGCTCTTCTCCTTTTCCTTTCTTTTTCAGAAAATTACCTACTACGTATTACATTAATTGTGTACTATATATATATTACAAAACTACATATGTACTGCTTTATAATATGTACTAATACTACTAATATAGTAATACCACTAACGTGGTAATGCTACTAACATATATTAATATTACTAATATAATACACTAATATAGTATATATATATGTTCCTTAGTGCACAGAATATAGTACATAGACACAGAATTAGTACATGCTATACGGTATGCTTTTGTCAAGAAATTATTTGGTACTTATTACATTGTTACAAAGTTATATATACACTAGTTTAATAGTATACTACATACACTATATATACTGTGTATAGTATGCATGCTACATAGATTTTCTTTTTTCAGGAAATTATCTATTAAATACTACGTTAATTATGTTACATATACTTGTGTATTGTGTGCGTGTACACTATAATACCAAAGTTAAAATTAAAACATTAATATATAGTATACTATATATACTATAGTATACTATGTATACTACATTAATTGTAGTATATATATATATATTACCAACAAAATTACCAACTACCTACTACATCAATTACAAGTACGTTAATGCATTTTAGAAGTTTGCCAGAAAGGAAGGCTGTCGCTATTGCGCTTTCCCCTTAATTTATGGCAGAGTTGAGAGACGAAAGAGAAACGAGGGTCTGGAAGGCTGGAAGACGATAGCCGAGAGACTTGAGATCACGTGGCTGCCATGATGGATGGTGAGGATGGATTACAGTCTGTCGAACGAGACGAGACGGTAGACATAACTAAAACGTTTACGTGCCCGATTGCAGCGGCCTGCAGCTGTTGCCTGCCATCGAGTGTCGTTGGTCGATCCTCAGAGGCGAACTGGTATCGTTATTCCGTAGTTTTTACGCGACAGAATTTTGTAATTCGTAGAACTCTTCCAGGAACCGGGCTCCGTAAAATCGATTCCAGGGCCTATCCTCGTCGCGAATCGATTACGTGCGTTTGTTTAGGTTTGCTTAGGTCCCGCCTCGTTGCACAGACTACAGTTTGTACAAAAAGAAGCAAAGGAGAGTCACGGGTGAGTAAGAGACTCGAATACTGATACTGTTCCGAAAAGGAGCTAGCCAAGAAAGGAGAAAAGTTGCCTTTTATTTATAATTTATTAAATATTTTGTATTTGTTGTAAAATATGTATACAATATAAAAATATATAATATGTAATAACTGTGATATGTTATAGTCAGTCCATCCCTGGAGCGTAATTATTAAAAAAAGAAGAAGAAAGCAACTCGAATTAAAATTCTCTAATTTGAAAATTAAAAAGTACAAATCACGTACAATGTTTCAGTATTTTACATTTAATACGTCAACATGTATAATTACAATAATTAAATCTACGTAGTCTATGTAACGTAATAATAATAACGAAGTTAAGACCATAATTTTTACCGTATGCGTGGCTCGATATATTAATGAGGTTTTAATTAAAAATTAAAAACTGAACATTCCGTGGCACCTGACGAATGGATCGCCAAACTCTAAGATCGCTAAATCTTCCCCCTGAAAAGAAAAGAAAAGAATCCCAACATAACGCAGAGATCTCTTGTCAAACGACAAAATCAATTTTCAATCGAGCGTGCCGCGAGTATCGGTAAAAATTTATAGCCAGTCACCCCGAGGGCAAACGTACAAGAGTCTTTCTCAACGAGAGTCCCTCGATCATAAATACCTGGCAGACGGCAGTTTCTCGTCACGCTACGACTCCATTTTACGCTGAACCGGTCGATTCGATATCGGTTTCTCGACAGCGGATCATTAATTCAATCGTACACTCCTGCAACGTCCGGCGTAAAGTCCGACTGTACCACTACTTGTGTAAGATTCGAGCAACTGTCGCCAAGTTCACCGCCTTCCGTCCACGGTGATCGTAGCACGTCGAAAATCAGAGTTGGATCGTAGCACCAGCATGATTTTGATGAAAAATTAATGTTAAGCAGCTTCTGACGTCAATCGCGATAAATTGTAAGTTTGATTCGTCAGATTGACGAGATTACATTCTCGAGATTGAAAAATTTACAGATTTCGGCGGTGTAATCTGTAAAAATGAAAAACTTCACAACGAAGTTGACTTTGTTGATCGTTTCAAACATTTCGAAGTCGAACGTGAAAATCCAGAAAAACTAATGAAATCGATGAATTTATAAATGCAGCGAGACATTTATTGTGTCCAAATAAAAGTGTTATTCTCGCGGATAGTTGCGTATTCGATGGCACGGAGGATGTTTCAAAATTATTTTATTCCCGAAATATCGAGCTTCGCTTTAACGTTCGTCGAAAACGTTCGAGGTCTTTGCAAGGAACGATCGTTTTTCAGTAATATAACGAATGAAATGAATATAATTTCAATTTTTTTTCTCTTCTCCTCTTTTCGAATGCACACGAACGCGTCTAACAAAAACTGCGAACACGGGACTTGATTATTTATTTAATTCCATGTGCGTGCGAATGAACGCGAATATATAATTGCGGATTTCGAGGTAACGTAATTGATTCGCAGCTGGTATTTTCGAAATTTCATACGGCCGATTCTTACCGATCATTCTCCCCTAAAACGTTCGAACGATCGCGAATAATTCTTCTCTCTAAATCGGATATGTACAGGGCGAAGCGCGTATAATCGTTTGTTGATTTATCACGTTTACGCTGGCTGGGGAACAAAGACACGGTCGAAATTGAAAGCCATATTTAACCGGAGCTTCGTCTCACAACTATTCAGCAGAATTTCTGAAAAAGAAAAAAAAAACAACCGGTCAACAGTTTTTACTCTTATCTCGTTTACAGATCGTCTCCGAACTCCTTTTTTCCATTTATTTCTTTTTTCTTTTTTTGTAACCTCCCTCCCTCCCTCCCTCCCTCTTCGTCTTTGTTTCGAAAGCGGGTGAACTCGTCGCGCGACCGAAGTATATATCACTGCTAATCAACACGAATGTCCGCGACCGGCATGATTTATGCACGACACCAGGACTGTCAATAATCGGCTGACCACGCACGTTCCTCTACTACTTCGCTTCAAACTCGAGCCGTTCCTCTTACTAGACTTTGCGTCTGCTCTGACACACTGGTTTTCTTCTTCTTCTTTTTCCTGTAGAATATATCTTGCTTCAGCTAGGTTTTTTTCAAATTTTGTTAAAAATGAATAATAACGACTAAACTGAAATAATAATAATAATGACAAGGATGAAATGATTAAATAAATGATAAATTAAAATAGAAATAACAATGACAAAGTAATTATACAAATAATAAAGCTAAGAATAACAAAATATCGTATGGAAATAAATAATACAACAAGTGACAAGTGATTTATTAATCACTGTGGTAGCAGAGAAGATGAAAAGAAATTAAAAGAGCAATCGTGGTAGATTCTAGCTTTAATTCAGATTACAATATAAAATAAATCAAAGTCATATTTGTGGAATGGGCTTTTTCAATATTATTATTTCAACTTGACGAATGAAATTTGTAAACGTTGCAACTAGCAAATGCTTCTTGTAAATGAATTTTAAACATTAAAAGCTAAAAATACTTGGATCTAATTAAAATAATAAAATTAAATGAAAGTAATAAATTGAAATATTACATGGAAGTGAATAATACAGCAAGTGACAAGTGATTTATCCATTTTTATAAATGAGAGCTGAAAAGAAATTGAATGAGAAATCGTGGCAAATGGATTCTGGCGTTATATCGTAATTTAAACTACAATATAAAATAAATCAAAGTCATAGTTATGAAATGGAATTTGGCGCGAGTTTTGAATATTATCATTGGATAATATTACCCAATGAATTGGTATGTAAATCCTACAACTAACGCGCAAATTCGTTTTAAATGAATTTTTTAAGTGTTTGATCTCAATTGAAATAATAATAATAATAAAATAATTATACGAACAAAATTACAAATAAAAATGGTAAATTAATGAACTTTAGAGTTAAAAACTAAAAATAACTATCGCGTAAATGCTGCAATCCTTGGTTAAAAATTCAACTTTTTAAGGCAGCAGGGGCGTTTTGTTTTCTTGTCTAAACCGGTGTTTAATCTTCGTACGAAAAGGAAAATGGGCAAGAGGAAACAACAGCGCGCGCTTTTTAAAACGCGATAGTCGCGCGTTAAGATCTTATTACTAGTAACACGATTCTCGTTCACCTGGCTGAACTTTACGTAACGCTTCCGTTTATAGATACGTACGACCGGGCAATGTCGTAGCTCCAACGTCCTTGGCTCCGCTTACGCGCGTACACGTACGTTTCACTTAGACGGAGCCGGAGCTTTAGCTCTCGCGTCTAAGAAAAAAGGAAAGAGAGGAAGGAAAAAAAATAAAAGAAAAAACGATACGACACGCTCGGACCGTAAAGGCAGCCACCGAACGACTATCCGCTATTTTCGTGTTATTTTCGTAGACGAACAAATGGAATTTAACGACACCATCCTGTGTTTCCTTTATCGCCCCCGCCCCCCCCCCTCTGTTTCCCCACCGTTTGCTTAACAGCGTGCAACCTGCAAGAATGATCGTGCTCCTCGAGTTATTTCTTCCTTCTTGCCGAGGCTCGGAAATAATTGGAGGCCAACACGAATCCGAATCCGAGGCGAATGTAACAATTTTGATGGACAAGAATTTTTAAGATCAACTGTCCGTTGGAGAATGGAGAAGAAAGTCCTCGTCCGCAAACGTCTATAAATGAACAAAAGAAATTTGGTACCTCGTTACTTGGACAAGTTATTCTCCGATAACTTCGAACGAGAAAAGTGAAATTTTTCCGCCTGTGGGGAATTTTTGAAACTGACCTTTCAGGGCACCGATAATAAATTCATTAACGCGGAGCTCGGCGGGACGGTGTAGGGGACAATAAATCGTGGCACACAGTCTTATCAGCCTTTCATTCGGATCCGCTTTCCTCCATTTTTGCTCCGCCGACCCGAGAGAGATTCTCAATTTCTTGAAGACGAAACGGGTCCCCGGATCCGTCGTCTGTGTACACTGCGGATCGCTACCGCACTCGTTCGTGCTCCATTATTAACCGGAACTTGTTAACTTCGTTTCGCCGTGACTAATCCTCGGTGTCCCTCTCGCTTCTACAGGGTGGCCCGCGACTCGTCAATTTACACGGCAGGTGTAAAAACGTCGAAAGTCTAGAAAGGCGAATAACATTTTCTTTGTAAATCGAAACACCTCTCGCGTTTGAAGGGAAAATCGCGTATGCTTGAATTCCAAAGAAGAATTCTAAAAAAAATTCTAAAAAAATTTATCATTCGATTCTAAAACATTTTGTCCGCGAGACGCTCCGTTTTCGAGGAAATCGAGTTTGAAAATTTATTTACTTCAATATTTCATTACACGCGTTCAATACGCCTTAAAAGAAACTTTACTCCACGTTCTTCTACTCATTTTTGCGCGTAGAACAGCCTAAATCGGCCAAATCCAATTGTACTCGGTAAAGTTTCGAATCTTCGACTTTTCTTTTTCAGCAAATTTTACTTTTCCTTCTCGACGAATTTTTGGCCGCGAGTCGTGGGACACCCTGTACATCCCCGAACAAATTCCCCTCTGTTGGATTACCGTTACCGAGTCGAGTTCACTGTCGCTCGCCGCTGATCGTTACTTATCGACCCATCAATTTAGAAAGACGAAAGATTTGTCGAGGATCGCGTTTGTTATGAACCTTTCAATTGACAATTGCCCGAGACAAATTGACCAGCTGATACAACGACGAGTGGTGAAGGTAAGTAAGACGATAATAATTGAGGAGTAATTACCGGACTGTGGATTTTCATGAGAAACTCGAAGGTACAGTGAAAAGGTACAATTGATGAAACATCGTCGATTCAATTCTAAAACTTTGCAGAAAAAATATTACAACGATTAAAGAGAGAAATTATAAAAATTGTGAAAACATTGCAACGTTATGAATTTCGAAGCGTAGAACTTCAACTTTTCACAAATTTTGGTCCATCCTTTGCAGATGTGATTTTGCGTCATGCGGTTGGTTTTACTCTCGAAAATCTCCGAGAAGAGATATTGAAAAGATGTTTTTCGCATCTGGTAGACTCAGCGTGAGGAATTGTTAAGAATCGAAGTCCTCGCCTTAAAACTCGCAGAGTCCGCCGTTTCTTCTTTCCGCCATTTTGCGGAACTTTGAGTATCACAGTGAAACGACGAAAATTCAAGAGACGCTGACATTTCGTCGTTCGACGCTACAACCAAGCGACAAAGGAAATCGCACAGAATCGGCAGATTCTCAGAGTCTTCGATCTTCAACATCATCCGCGGCGGATTCAACCGGACTTAAATTGAAAAAAAAAAAATTCTTCGACGCTTTCTACAGAGGTTTTCTACACAATTTTTACAATTCTCGATAGCACGAAACATCCAGAGTGTAGCCAATATCTGGCAAATTCTACACCCACGCTTTCGCAAAAATATTCAATGCCTCTTCCGTTAAAACGCGACAGAGACTCGTGAAATTCATTGCGTCCCCTCCCATTGCGAGAAAAGAAAACAATAATTCAAGGGAGCCGCAGGGGACGTAAGCGAGAACACGATTAAGAGAGTGAAAGACGGGAGGAAGAAGAAGAAGAAGAAGAAATGGAAGAGAAATGCCATGGCTAGACAGAAGGGAACGAGGATTGAAATATATTCCTCGTCCGCTGTAGCCTGCAGGCTCTTCGAACTACACACGCTGCCATCTCGTCTACCAACTTTCTTTTCCCACTTTCGTGTCCCCGGGTCGAAATTTCGCCGATCGTCAACGGGCTCGGGAAACAAAGGGTGAGCAAAGAAGTTCCTTTGCTTCGGTCATCATCAGCCACGGTGCAATTAGGAACGAATCGAGCGATCGAAGTGAATTTTTGCAAAGAGAGACAAGTTCGAAGCGTGGAGTGAAATTTGTTTGAAGTTAGTATCTAGAAGCAGTTAGCTCTGTTTTCTGTTCGTTCGATTAACAGACGCAATCAATATATATATATATAGCAATCTATGTGCACACACGCACACACTAGATTAGATGTACTATCGAGAATTGCGTGGACAACGTGGATGAATGAAATTCCGTACCTCTGTCACGTCTCGACTGCCAACTTCTCGGCTCTCTACTACACACTGTTCAGTTAGAGCTATGTAATAACTAGCATAACGCTGAGAATGACCAATTGGCGTCGATTTTCTTGGTAAAAACTTTTGGATGCATTTTCAAAATGTGAATGTCTCTTTAGTTTTCAAACACAAGGAAATTTGACATTGTACATGTAACATTGTTAAGTATCAAGTTGACCAAAAAGTGACTGTGTGACTTTTTTCTTTTGTGTGTGTGTGTGTGTGTGCAAATGAAAGATTTTTCATGAGAAAAATTTTGTCAACGTTATTGACCATTTTGTTCGATCATCTTTTACCATCCTTGGGCTAACTTCATGATTGCACGTTCAAAAAAGTTTTCGTCTCTTTCAACAAAAGAACAGTTCCAAGAACGATTCGATATCCTCGCCAACAGTGAAATTTAGCAAACCAATTCTGACACTTCTTCCGTAGTTTTATATCAGATAACTTTTTACGAGCTCGCGCGGCGTTTCTTCCCGTTTCGAACGTAGTACAGCAAAATATGACGCTCTATTTTGAAATCGACGCCAAACAAACTATCAACTTCGAGATCGTGCATTTTCTTTTTCTAAAACAATCTTGAACAAGTCAATCGTCAGACATACTTGCGATTTAAAATTAAGTTGGTTACATGTCCGTCAGAAAAAGAAAAACAGACCGTTATCGTATTCTCACATTATTAATTGTCAGTTCGAACAACTCAACTCACACCGCAAATCCTCGCGCGAGAACATCTTTAATGACGCGTGAGCGGCAGGAGAATTTACGAAATCCCAACCGGATGGCCGGTGAATCCGCGAGGAGGAGCCATTCCCGACCTTAAGCACCTCGTGCGCGTCTCGTTTTCTTCGAGAGAGGGAAACCATCCCAAGATTTGTCGCTGCAAGCTCGCGAATCCGATTTGCAACCCTTTCTGCCTCTCTTTTGCTCTTTCTTCCTGTCTCTCTCTCTCTCTCTCTCTCTCTCTCTCTCTCTCTCTGCTTGCCGTTCCTGTTCCCTCCATCCGAACTGCGATACGGAATTTCGCGTGTCACCTTCTGCGGGTCTTCCCACGCGCGGTACCATAATTTTCTTTTTTAATTCAGCAGCCTTCGGCGAGATCTCCCGGCGGCACCGCACCGGGTTAAGTAAATTGAATTCAACGACGCGGAGAGAGATCCCCCCCTCCCTCGCGGCTGTTCCCGAGAGTCGCAACATCGACAGACCAATGGCAAAATATGTGCCGCGCAAATGATCGCATTGACGCCGCGGACGTTTCGCGATAATTCTCGCACTTCGACTCGTAATTGCACTTTGGAAGAATTGTCGCGATCGCTCGACGTACTCGCTTCAAGTTTTTCAGTCAAGGTGCGACTACACACTGACTATCAATGACTATTAACGATTATTAACTGACGCTGATTATTAACTTGTGACTATTAATTGATTATTAACTTTATTTTTTAGTTTTCTTCAGCTTTTTCCTTTTTTCTTTCACCTTTTTTTAGTTTTATTGGAGTACCGATGGTATTTGCTGCAATTTGGTATTAGTATCGAAAGGAATCGGTGTTTCAAGAAAATCTTGATTAACGTTTCAACGCAAAAGATCAAAGAGTATTCGGGCTAAAAGATTATAACAGATATGTGCGTATATATACTGTCATGTTTAGTGTTCGAGCAAAGTGCGGTAACGATGAAAGCAATCATTCTTATGAACAGAGAACTTGACAGAATAGTTTATAGTTTGGTAAATTTGGCTATTTCTGCCTATTATAATTTCTTCAACTATATAACTTCTTCGACCTCTGCCGATTGATTTCTCATTTTCAGCGATAAAATGAAACTCCCGTTAAAGAAAATTAGGAAAAGTCGATAAACTAGAAATTTACTCTAATTTCTACCGATCTAACGATAATTAGACTAGAAATTAGGTTTAGATTTAGATTAGGTTGGGTTAGGTTGGGTTAGGTTTAGGTTAGGTTAAGTTAGATTCAGGTTAGAGTTAGGTTAGGTTTAGGTTATTCGCATTTCTCAATACTAACGTACTAAAAAAAAAAAGAAAAAAAAGAAAAAAAAGAAAAAATTGAACAAGCGTCGCAACATGTTATTGCGAAAGTTGTCTCCTCCGATCGCTCTCAAATTCGAGATGGCGATGCAAATCCGTCGCGCGCGTTTCAAAATTGCATAAACGAAAAAGATCGGGGAGCAGGAAACGGGAAATAGGAGAAGCAGGAAGCGAATGAAAAAGTAACGAGCTTTTAGAAAAGATTCTCTTCCTAAAAGCCAAGGAAATCCTTGCGAAAACAATACGTGCGTCGGGGCAAGACTCGGAGGCGCATTTTTCTTTTTTCCTTTTTTTCATCAAACTCGCCCGCTTTCAATGATTTCCGCAGCTGCTTGATTACCCGAGTTTCAAAAAATATATATACACCGTTCGTTAAAACTAGTTTCCCTTCTTTTATTTTTTTATCGCAAAGCAAATCGTAGTTGATTCCGCGCGTGTTTCCCTTCGTGTTCCATTCTGCCGCTGATAATTAATTTTTCAGAATTCAGCCCCGAGAAAACTGAAACATCTCGCATATTTCTCTCTCTCTCTCTCTCTCTCTCTCGATCGCGTGAATGCTTCAAATTCCAATATCTTCCGCGTCGTGTCTCGAATTTACGTCGAGAAGAAACGAAGAATACGCTCTCGTCGCGAGGATCGTGCCTCTGTTTAAAAAAATCTGCAACAGAATTAAATTTCTCTCGACATTTCGAGAGTGAACAAACTGTCAGTAAGTAAGAGAATTAATATCGTAATTCTCGTTCGACTGCGAGCGTGTTTCAAAGATACCTGGCGATTGCGATAAATTATTAACGTGTTGTTAAGCAACGCTCTCCTCCTCCAACAGCTCGATCTACATTCCGGACCACTTTGATCCACCGAAAAAAGGGAAAAAAGAAGATGAGAGAAGAGGAGATCGAGGTAGTTATTCATACATGAACATGCTGGAATTTGCATCACCTTTGACGTATTTACATAAAACTGATGTACCACCGCACCTTTGCACGAGAGAAAGTAACCAGCGCTCTCCTGCCGCTTGACAGTATCTTCCACGAAAAAGAAGAATATACCAAGTTAACGAAATTATTCACATCAACGTAACGCACGCCTCACGTTGTAACGTAAAATTGCAGAAATACGAACGAATTCGCAATATGTTAATGAACCCTTTGCACTCGGCTATCCCCTGTAAAGGAACATCATACTTAAGTTTAGCTAACAGCTAAAGTTGTAAAATTTTTTATAGTTAATTATAACGAATATAGGTATGGTATTGTATTGATATGATATGACACAATGACGTAAGAGGAATAATATAACAACAACAACAACAACAACAACAGCAGCAACAACAACAGCAACAGCGACGACAGCGACGACGACAACAACAACAACAACAACAGCAACGACAGCAACGACGACGACAACAACAACAACAACAATAATATTCAAAAGAAGAAATTCTTGAAGATAAGAGACAATCGTGAGTCGCAGTTGATGCAATTATCATCGAATTATTATTCGAAAAATTCGGGACAATTAATGTAAACTAACCTTCTTGTTGATTCTTGCGAAAATTTATAAAATGACAGTGAAGAAAAGTTT